>JAJUPC010000153.1:0-600000 GCA_023614405.1 Avena insularis
TCTTTGTGCTCCAAATGCGTCCATAACCGCGGACCGGCTTTGAAAGTTTTACCTGCGGTGCACAAATAACAACACACTCGATCAACCTCGGAAAAACCAACTCAAAACCCAGCGAGGCTTTCACGACAAAGCGATCACGAGGATTCATAAAATATTTGAGGCCACCCACTAAGCTACCATAGCGAAGTTGGCGGCTCGAAACGGACCCAGGGTTTTGCGACGGTACATGCAATGGGAACCGAAAGTGTGTTGGGCTTGTCGATGCAGCGAAAGCGTGTGCACGATCCAAAACAGATGCAGGTGCTCCACGCACAATCGTAAATAAAGCAGTAAAGCATGGCATAAGTACATGATAGTAATAAAACCCCAAACTAGTTTGTGGCCCCAAGAAATAGAAATGAATCAAGCTCTGGCTCAGGGGGGTCCATAAGGCCTCCCGGATGTGGATAGTCTTGAAAAAGTCAAGGCAATTATCAAGTACTCGGGGTCCCTACGGGACACAAGTGGCGTGGAAGAACCAAATAACATCTATTGCTTACGATGCCTGCATTAGTTATATCTAGCATTTTAATAGTTGTATTTAAAGTCATGATCATCTCCACCATAAACATCTCCAGACATTCCAACAAGCGTGGTACTCGACAACACGAGATCGCTTTGAGCAAGCAACTCGACTTCATAAGGCCAGCTATCTACCAAACAACAGGTATTAGGAGGTGTCCATGGCAATATAGAGGCTGCACGGGATATAACTGGTGCACGGAAACTAAAGCATCGAGACACGGATAGCAATAGATCAACAGGAGGAAATAAAGACTATAAATGCAAAATAGGTAGAAGGGAAGATGCTGCCTAGGAGAACACGCCAAAGGTTCATATCCGGAGAACTTGTCGATACTCATCAACTCATCGGCCTAATCACGAAGAAGCAAACACTAAAAGAAACACGGATGCAATATTTAATACTACGACAAAAGATCCGGCATGATTATGATATGATGCACGGATCTTGCGGTGCAATTAGGCAATATTAAAGCGGAAGGGGTCCCAACAATTAATTAACAGGTTCAAGTTATTTATCTACCCGCATTAAATGTTGAATTAACAAAGCGAAGCAGGGCATCGGTTAGCTATACAAATTTAAATGGAGTCGAATAAGACAAAGATATTCCGCAGATGGACCATATTTAATTATGAGGTGAATCAGCATAATGCCCCCAAACCACCTGATATGCATGCGAGATGAACAATTAATATGCAACAAGTTTTATATATAGCATTTATAAAATAGGGGCTCGGAAAAGGTTCACACATCCGGTTCGGAAGATCTTGGGTTCTGGGGTCCGGGTTCGGTCTCGAGGTCCAAGGTTGACGTCGGACAACGGAAGGAGAGCTTGGCGTTCCGGGAAGAAGGACTTGGCGTTCCGGTGGCGATCTTGGCGGTCTTCGGATCCGGGTCTCGCATCCGGGAAGGAGTACTTGTCGCATCCGTGGAGATCTTGGTTCGGCCTTGGTCAGCGTCCGGAAGCGGATCTTGGTGTTCCGGCATCTTCGGTCGGGTCGATGAAGAAGCTCGTGTCGTGCGGGAACTTAGTTCAATGTCGGTGAGAAGGCCTCGCCATCGGGCCATGCTTCATCTTCTGGTACATCGCGGTAGGGCTCCTGATTGTCGTTCTTGATTGTCGGAGTTTCCGAAGATCTTGTTACATGTTGCTCCGTAGCGTGCCATCACCACCCGATACCACGAGCCGATGACCCACGATATGGATAAAGGCCCAAAAGCTTCGATGTCGAGCAACAACTCCACACTGAACAAACACAAAAAACAGCGGCGATGTACAACGCCGGTCAGGGCGAGGCACCACCGCGGTGGCACGAGCGGTGTGAGGACGGCGGGCCCGGCGGCTGGCCGTGGAGATGCTCCGACGGCGACACGCGTCTTCTCGGCGGAGAGGACGGCAGCGGTGGGGAGGTCCACGGCATTGCGGCGCGCGAGCACGAGCGGTCAGGTCGAAGCAGTAGCGGCAGCGACGGGGAGCGGTGGCGGTGAGGCGCCGAGAAGGCCACACGACGGTGGACCCGATCGTTCAGCACGGTCGCGGAAAGGCGGGTCGGGACGAAGGGCGACGGGCAGACAGAGGGAAGGTCCGCGGGGCGGAAGCTGTTCGCAGGAGGGCCGTGGGCGGCGGGCGAAGAAGACGAAGCGGGCGCGGTTCTGGCGCGAAGCCAAGGAGGGTGAACGCCTGCAGAGCGTGACACGGTTCGGCGGAGTAGCTCGAAGGCGGCCGTGGGCACAGGCGCGGCCGAGGAGGAAGTGCAGGAGGCCCAGTGGTGGCGGAGCCGGGGAGGTGACGGGGTGAGGAGCGGGCGACAGGGCTTGTGCGGTGGTGGCGGCGGACGAGGTGTCAAGGCAGTCAGAAGGTTTGATGGGTGAGGAGTCAGAAGAAAGGAGAGGCGGCACAATCATGAAGCGCCATCTGTGGGGGACCAGTGGAGGTGGGAGCGTGATGGGCGGGTGCCGCAAGGTGGAGCTGGAGTTGTGGGTGCAGGTAGTGTGGGGATTGGCCAGGGGATGAGGTGGCGATCAACAGTGGAGGCTGAAGGCCAGGAGGACCCGCCCATGGGTCGAGGTGGCTACGGGAGTTGGAGAGGGATGGCCAACAGAGAGAGAGTAGAGCAGGGTGGCTGGCTGGGGGGTGGTGGGGTGTTGGGGTTCGGGGATGGTAGATTAGATTTTTAGGGTTATTGAGGGTCGGCCGGCCTTCTGTGGCTCAAGAAGTTCTCCCAAAATAAACAAATAAATTTAGTTTGAAAGGAAACAAGTGATTTTGCAACTGCTTGTAGACAAACGAAATAATCCTGACAGTCTGGTTTTATAGTTAAAAGACTACGCGAAGACAAAACCCACTTTTTTTGAAAATAGTTTTAGGCGTAACCATGTATGATGATGACGATGCTCAAAATGCAAGAAAGATGACATGAGTACGCGGCCATGATGATGCAATGCACAAATTCACATCGATTTTCAGTAGTGGTTTATGGATGCCACATTTTTGAGTCCTGGGATCTGGTTAGTTGAGGGAAGTGCTACAAAGAGGCTAGCAAAGTTCTAGCAGTTTATTTAACTGAACTCAAGACTTATTTATCTCGAATACACAAATGTTAAAGATTGTGTGAAGTTTTGTATGAAGGAAAATTTTAGGTGGCGAAGGAAATATAATGAGATGAAGGATGGACTAGCTCGTTGGGGATGCTACACGTCACCCCAAGAATATCCAAGAAGTTATAAAGTGCTCCAGTTTGGGGATGCCCAAGGCATCCCTTTTCTTCATCAATAAAATCAAAAGTTTCTTCCAAACACTTCATTTTTATTGTTTCATGTACGCTTGTGTTGTTCTCTTGAGCGCTCTTCTTTTTTTCGTTGTTTTTTGCTGCTTTTGTTTGCTTAGTTTACAAATAAATTGGAAAAACTCTCCTTTCATACCATTGGTTTTCAAATAGTTTGGTTTGATTGGAAAAGAGTAGGGAAAGTTCATGCTTAAGGGAAGAGAGCTTGTTTTTTGACTTTTGGCCTATGCTTTTATCATGCCATGCTTGATATTGTTTTGGCTTTTTAGTATTCTTTACATAAGATGCCACTTTGTCGCAAACAATTGAGATTGCTTGAATGTGCTTTGGATGAATCATGCGTTGTTTTTAGCATAGTATATATTCTCCTTCTGATGCTTTCAATATATTGATTCACATGCTCACACCATATGATCTATTCCTGGGTCATAGGCCTTTATGATCCGAAGCCAACTTGTAGTATCACTTTATGCTTTGATCAATGATGTTTGGCTCTTCCAGCATGATTATGGCCATTATTGCTCTTCAAGTTTGTCAAGCCCCAAATTTTTGCTAGTTCCACAACCAAGTATGAGTTCCACTCATGCATCCAACTCTCTAAACCAAGTTATTCCAAAGAGTCCAACTATTACTTATTTTCATTATATTCAAGTATATTCATGTTGCTTAATTTTCCAAACAAACTTGTTATGAAACTAGTGATTAAATCTTCAACTCGATGGGCACACTTTACTTTTTCGCCCCCAGCCTGAAACCATTGCGGTCGCTCTATGTTGTATATGCTTGCACCTTATTTGTTGGGAATGCCAGCAGAATCCATAAGCCATGGGGAACGCTTTATTAGCCCCAGGCTTGTACCTAGTTTGATAGCATCATGCTCTTTTATGATGTCGCCGGTGTGGAAATGAAAGGAGCATATGTATATAAAGAGAAATTCTCGTATTCAAACCCATAGTCGACATGGTGGAAACCTGTAAACGATAACAGAGTCAGTTTATGAAAGCATTCTTTTCAAAAAAAGAGAGTCCTATATTGAGAGAAAAAAGAGAAAGAAAAAGAAAGAGATGAAAAAGAGGGAAAAGGTCCATATTCCCATGGTAAATGTTAGGCGATTGGCCGAGATGCTCGTTGTCCTGGCTTTCCTTGTCATTTGAGGGGGATTCTTCCGTATCATCGAGCAAGGGGTACCTGCTGGCGGTTCTCAAAGGCTAAGTATGTACTTACAATGACATGAACTTTGACGTAAGGATGTCCTGAGAGTATGAGGAGCCAAGCCCCTGTATTCAAGGATATAGATTCCTAACTTATACTTCATCAAGCATGTATAACTGTAGTTTGCTCACTTTTTAACCTTAATCACTAAGATGCTTATGATAGGGTATAATGAGAGTCGAAGCTACTAGTACCATAATTTTTTTGGAAGCTCTTATGAAACTTGAATTCCCTCGCTCCTTCTATGAAGGCTCCTTCCACCATTATATATTGAGTCTCCAATCGCTCATCTTTTATGCACCTTACTTTGAGAGCATAGTGGCCATTCTTGTTCTATGCAGCTGTCCCAAGACTTAGATTGATGTATGAACCAAGACAGCCATTTTAAATTATTATGCGTAGTCACATCCTGGTGTGTCCTATGCATTTATATTTACATTTCCATGAGGGACAAGATGAATGCTATTATGCTATGTTTTTGATTTGTGTGAAACAAAACAAACGCTCTTTGCAAAAGCATCATATTCAAGGAATCTTTTTGTTTGTGCCTTCATCATGCAAACATAGTTTCTTTTAGTTTTAAGGTCACAGTCCTTTGTCTTTCATGTTATGATTGAAGTACTATGATCCCAGCTTCTCAATGTTTTGCAAATACATTGATCAAGTTTATGATGGCATGTCACCCTCAAAATTATTCTTTTCTTTAATACCACCTACCGAGGTGACCCAGCAGGAGTTATGTTTTCTTGGGGATGTCACACATTGCAAAATGTATCTATAATTTTTGGCGTTCCATGCTTGGCTTTTATCCACTTTCTTTTAAATGTTTTTGTCTCCAACTTTGGGTATATTATGACTTGGACTAACCACAACAAGATGCCAAAGGTTACACTGTCATTGCTTTTGGTTCCAGAAGTCGGGAAATGAATAGCCTCGGAATCGACCTGACAAAAGCCAGTTATTATTTTCCCAAGACTCCACTGAGCTGTAAGGAGAGCCGAGGGCTGTGGTGGCCACACCCCACCCAGCAACTGAAGCCATGCTAGGGCATGCAGGGCCACCCGGCCGGGCCAACGACCTTAGCCTTCATTGCAGAGCCTTATGTCAAAAAACCCTAGACTATCATCCCAAATCCACGAAAGTCTCACTGCTGCCACCGCCACCGAGTGATCTGGGACAGTTCCCAAGACCTCGCTGGGATGGGGTGCCCCTTGAGCCATCTCCATCGATTCCCCACTCCCACCACCCCAAGAAAGGATTCCCATGATGAGGAGGGAGCAGCAGCAGGCTCCCACTGCATGTGTTCATCTCTATCTATGCATGTTCTGTTAGGTCATGAGCTTTGTAATCTAGTAAATCACCTTGCTACTCAAGTGCTTTTATTAAATTCTTTTCTCTCCCCATGTGTGTGTGTGGGGGTGAGATGCTGCGTTTCACCATGGTGGCACTTAGGCTAGAGATTACAAATGCTTGTTATGAGTTACTGGAGTTGGATATATATTTGTGAAATCAGTGGTGTTTGTTGACCCAATGAACAAAGGGGTGATAGTGTAGGGTTTTCTAGATGTAAAAAGATCTTCATTTTGAGGTGTGCTATTATAGCCCTACCATCGACATTAGAGTGTTCGAACCTATAGTAGTATCATGAAGATGATATATTTATATGAGAGTGTTCACTAGTGAAAGTATGATCCCTAGGCTTTGTTTCTAAGCATTGAAACACTGCTTGCATTTAGATCTGCTATATGTTTGTTTGCTTCCATTTTATCAGTTTATTTTAAGTCTTTTCTAATTTCATCACAAGATATTTCCTATATCACCATACCACTTCTAGCTTCACTATCTCTTTGTCAATTAGTGCAATCCCAAAATAGATGAATCATATATCTTGACGAAGGTTGAGAGGGAACATCCACCGCCTCCCCGAAAAGTTCGGAGCAAACCTTGGGGTGATCCACTTAAGGGAAAACTTGTCACGTTTCACAAACCTTCAGATTGGAGGTCGAACAACTGGCTTCACAAGAATAGTGTAGGACATCACATGTGTGTGTTCTTTCCACAAACCACTTATGGATCAACCAAAGGGTCATTGCATGTGTTCTTTTCCACAAACCACATATGGATCCACTAGAGTCATCAGACAGTGTTCTTTTTCCACAAACCACACATGGATTAAATCCAATGGCATCGTATGGTGTCTTTTCACAAATCATACATATGACCAACCAATGGTATTGCATGTAGCCACACAAATCACATATGGATCCACCCAAAGGTTGCATGTGCTCTTTCCAAAAGCACTTACCATCCACCAAGACCATTGTATGTGTTTATTTTCCCCAAACCACATATGGATCCACTAGAGTCATTGCATGTGTGTTCTTTTTCACAAACTACATAAGGGACCCACTGAGAGTTTACGATTTGAGGTTCTCCACAAACCACATATGGATCCACTAGAGTCATCATGATATGTGTTCTTTCACAAACCACATATGGATCAACCAATGGCATCAAGTATGTGTGTTCTTTCTTTCACAAACTACACATAACCTAGTGTCATTGCATGTGTTCTTTCCACAAACCACATATGGATCAACCAAAGGGTCATTGCATGTGTGCTCTCTTTTCCACAAAACCACATATGGATCCACTAGAGTCATTGTACGTGTGGTGTTCTTTCTGGGAAACCATATGCGATCAACCAATGGCATTGAAGCGGTGTGTTCTTTCAAACTACATATGGATCAACCAATGGCATTGCATGTTTGCTCTTTTTCAGCCACATGGATCAACATAGTGTTCATCATGTGTTTTTCTTTCCACAAAACCACTTATGGATCAACCAAGGGTCATTGTGCATGTGTGTTCTTTCCAATGACTGGTATATGGATCCACAAGAGTCGTTGCATGTGTGTTCTTTCACAAAACCACAACCCACTAGAGTCGCCCAGGCTCATACTAAAACCAGCACTAGAGTCATTGCATGTGTGTTCTTAATAAATGGGATGAGTCATTGGCATGGACCACACGATAAACCACATATGGATCAACAGTATTATTGGTATGTGTGTTCTTTTTTCCACAAATAAATGATCCAGTAGGAGTCATTGCATGTGTGCCTTTCACAAACCACATATGGACCCACTAGACACCTGCAGATGTGTAAGGTTCTTATACTAAAACCAGTCCCAAGAGAGTCATTTCATGTGTGTTCTTTTCATAAACCATATGAATTGTGTTCACAACCACATAGAATCACCTAAAGGGTCATTGTGTACGTATGTTCTTTCCACAAACCACACATGGATCAAATCCAATGTTCACTGCAGATATAAAATTCTTTTCCATAGTAAACCACTTATGGATCAACCAAGGGTCATTGCATGTGTTCTTTTCAACAGTCAATAACATATGGATCCATCGAGTTTGGCCATAAGTGTGTTATTTCTTTCTTTCATAAACCATATGAGTCTTACCTAGAGTCATTGCATGTGTGCCTTATATCAAAACCAGCCACTAGAGCTATCAGATGTGTGTAAATGTTTTCACAAAACTACATATGGATCCACTGGAAGAAGTTGCATATGTGTTTCTTTTCAACAAATCATACATGGATCGGCTCATTGGCTGCTGTGCGGGAAGTCTTCCACAAAAATCACAGTATGGATCAACTATGTCATTGCATGTGTGTTCTTTCCACAACCCATAATATGGATCCACTAGAGTCATTGGCATGTGTCTTCTTTAGTAAACCATACATGGATTAACTAATGGTATCAAGATGTGTGTTCTTTTCTACAAACCAGTTATGGATCAAATCCAATGGCATTGCATGTTTGTTCTTTTTTCAGCGCCACATGGATCAAATCCAAGGTTCATACCTATGTGTTTTCTTTCCACAAACCACTCTATGGATCAACCAAGGGTCATTGCATGTGTGTTCTTTTCCATGCACCTTCATATATGGATCCACAAGAGTCATCAGATGTGTGTTCTTTTTCACAAACCACATATGGACCCACTAGAGTCACACATGTGGTGTTCTTATACTAAAACCAGAATGAGTCACGTCCCATGCAAGCCTTCATACTAAAACTATACACTAGAGTCATTGCATGTGTGTTCTTTTCACAAACCACATATGGATCCACCAAAGGCTGTCAGATGCGGTTCTTCCACAAACCATATGGATCAACAAATTAGTCACGATGTGTGTTCTTTTTCCGCTGAAACCACATAGAATCCATGTAGGAGTCATTCTGCAGTTCTTTTCTGTAACCACATATAATCATTAGACACATCGCATGTGTGTTCTTATAACAAACTAGTTTAGAGTTCTTCATTTCATGTGTGTGCTTACAAACCACATATGGATCCAATGAAAGTCAGTATGTATAAATGCTCTGACAACCACACATAAATCACCAAAGTGGTCAGCCTGCGATGTGTGTTCTCCTTTTTCCACAAACCACACATGGATCAAACTGTCGTTCACTACATGTGTGTTCTTCCATAAACCACTTATGATCAAATCCAAGGTCAATAAAATGTGTTCTTTTCTCGACAAAACGACATATGGATCCACTCAGAGTCATCAGACAAAGCCTTTTCAGCAACCACATATGGACACACGCCCAGTGCTGTCAGTATAAAGTGCCTTATACTAAAATGAAAGACTTGGAAATATCAGATGTGTATGAGCCATAATCCACATGGATCCACCCAAAGGTTGCTATGTGTTCTTTTTCACAAACCACACATGGATCGCACTAATAGGTCATCAGATGTGTCTCCTTTCCACACACACCACACATGGATCCTCCCGAGTCATCGCATGTGTGTGCACTTCCACAAACTACATATGGATCAACCAAGCACACTGGGTCAGATGTGTGTTCTTTTCCACAAACCACATATAGGATCCACTAGACATTGTGGCTGTGTGTTCTTTTTCACAAACCACATTTGGACACCTGAGTCATTGCATGTGTTCTTATACTAAAACCAAAGACTAGAGCTACCAGATATAGCGTTCTTATACCAATTCCAACACTAGAGCTATCAGACAGTTCTTTTTTCTACAAACCACATATGGATCCACCAATGTCATTACATGTGTGTTCTTTCCATAAACCACATATGGGATCAATAGTGGTCATTGCATGTGTGTTCTTTCCACGAACCACATATGGATCCACTAGAGTCATTTGCATGTGTGTTCTTTTCACAAACCATAAGGAAATCACCCACTAGAGCTTGGCAATGTGTTCTATATTAAAAACCAGCACTAGAGTCATCATTGCATGTGTGTTCTTTTCACAAACCATATGCATCCACCAAAGGTCATTGCATATGTGTTCTTTTCACAAACCACATATGGATCCATAATTAGAGCGGTATGTGTTCTTTTCACAAACCACATATGGACCTATTTCAGAGTCATTGCATGTGTTCTATACTAAAACCAGCACTAGAGTCACAGTCATCAGATGTGTGTACTTTTCACAAAACCACATATGGATCCACCTGAAGAGGTCATTGCATGTGTGTTCTTTTTCCACAAACCACACATGGATCGACCTAAAAGGTCATTGCATGTGTGTTCTTTTCTCCACAAACCACATGCATCACCCCTGAGTCATTGGCCATTGCATGTGTTCTTTTTCCACAAAACTACATATTATCCACACCTGTTCATCGTATGTGTGGTCTTTGCCATAAAAACTCACTTGGCCATGGATCAACCAGTGGTCATTGCATGTGTGTTCTTTTCCACAAACCACATACATGGATCCACTAGTGGTCATTTGCATGTGTGTTCTTTTCATAAACCACATATGGACCCACTAGAGTCACTGTACGTGTAGCTCATGTCAAAACCAGCACTAGACTTATCATTGCATGTGTGTTCTTTTCACAAACCACATATGACGATCCGTCAGACTTGTCATTCCATATGTGTTCTTTCCATTAAACCGTATATACTTATGGACTGACTTATTGGTAATTGCATTTGAAATTTCCATACACCACACATGGATCCACTAGGAGTCATTGCATGTGTGTTCTTATAATAAAACTAGCACTAGAGTCAATAGACAAAGAGTATCCAGACAAACCACATATGGATCAACCAAAGGTCAATGCATGCTGTGTTCTTTCTGCACAAACCACATATATGGAACCACTAGAGTCATTTACAAGCAAGAAAGTTCTTTTTTCACAAACCCACATCCGATGGACCCACTAGCGGTCATTTTATGTGTGTTCTTTCCGCCACAAACTACATATGGATCAACCACAGTGTTCATTGCATGTGTGTTCCTGTTCCATGAACTGGCCATGGATCAGCCAAGTGGCTATTGCACATGTGTTTTCTTTCCACATTGCACCACTGTGAACTATACTTCCAGTGGTCATTGCATGGGTGTTCTTTACATAACCACATGGCGACCCAATTAGAGTCATCAGATGTGTGTTCTTATTAGCACTAAAACTAGCATTAGTAATTGCATGTGTGTTCTTTTCACGAACCATATGGATCCACCAGTGTCATTGCATGTGTTCTTTCCACAAACCACTTATGGATCAAATCCAATACATGTTCTTTTCCAATAAACCACATGGATTCACTCAGAGTCATTGCATGTGTGTTCTTTCCACAAACCACACATGGATTAAACTAATAAAGATGTACAAATGCCTTCACAAACCTAGCAAGGGATCAACCAATGGTATTGCATGTGTTCTTTTCACAAATCACATATGATCCACCAAGCATGCACAGCCTCGTGTGTTCTTCCACAAAACCACCACGGATCCACCAATGTTCATATCGTGTGCTTTTCTCCAAACCACATATGGATCCACTAGAGTCATTGCATGTGTGTTCTTTTCACAAACCAAGCATATGGATTCCCACTAGAGTCATTGCATGTGTGTTCTTTCCACAAAACCCACATATGGACTGTACCCAATGGCATTAAAAGTCTATTCTCGACATGAACAAACATGGGACCCACTAGAAGCTATTTGATGTGCCTCTTTCCACAAAACCAGCATATGGATCACTAGAGCATGTATGTGTGTTATTTTCTACAAACCACATATGATCAATCCAAATGGCATTATGCTGTGTGTTGTTTCCACAAACTACACATGGATCTATCATGGTCATTGCATGTGTCCTTCCACAAACCATATATAGATCTAAAATAAAGGTTCACCGCATGTGTGGTCTTGCCATAAACCACTTATGGATCAATTAGTGAAATGCTGCACACGTGTTCTTTCCACAAACCACATATGGATCCACTAGAGTCATTGCATGTGTGTTCTTTTCACAAACCACATATGGACCCACTAGGAGTCACTGCATGTTCTTAGTACTAAAACCAGCACTCAGAGTCATTAATGTGTACTTTTCACAAAACCACACATAAGGGATGCAATTCAGTATTGCATGTGTGTTCTTTCCATAAACCACACATGGATCGACCTGCCATTGGTCAGACATGTGTTCTTTGACAAAGTCTTACATATATGCATCCCCCTGAGTCATTGTAATACGTGTGTTCTTCCACAAACCACACATGGATCAAACTGGCACATCGCATGTGTGTTCTTGCATAAACCACTTATGGATCAAATCCATGGTCATCGTATGTGTGTTCCTTTTCCACAAACCACAAGGACCCACTAGAGTCATTGTATATGTGTTCCTATCAAGAATCACATATGGATCCACGAGTGTTCATTGCATGTGTGTTCCCTGCCATGAAGCACACATGGATCATCCAAAGGGTTATTTCATGCAAAGTTCTTTCCACAAAACCATTTCATAGGATCCACTATTATTACACGTATGTTCTTTTCACAAACCACATATGGACCCACTAGAGGATTGCATGTGTGTTCTTATACTAAAACCAGCACTAGAGTCATTGCATGTGTGTTCTTTTCTTACAACATATGGATCCACCAAAGAAGTCATTGCATGTGTGTTCTTTCCACAAAACCACCTACTTAATCCACCACTATCTATCGTATGTGTGTTCTTTTTTCTTCCACAAACCATATGGATCCAACACATTACATGTGTGTTCTTTTCTACAAACCACATATAACGAATGCTAGAGTCATTCAAATGTGTTCTTATACTAAAAACGAGACTAGAATTGTCGCATGTGTGTTCTTTTTTTCACAAACCACATATGGATCCACCTGTTGCATAGGTTCTTCCACAAACCACACATGGATCCATCATTGGTCATTGCATTTGTGTTCTTTCCACACACCACATGGATCCCCCCGAGTCATCAGACTGTATGTGTGTTCTTTCCACAAACCACACATGGATCAACCATGGTCATTGTACGTGTGTTCTTCCACTAAACCACATACAGATCCACTATAGTCATTTCATGTGTTCTTTTTCACAAACCACATATGGATTCTTCTAGACTCAGGAGTCACACATGGATCGATCATGGTTGTACGTTCTCAAACCAGCAACACATATGGATCCATCGTTGTTCATTGCATGTGTTGTTCCTCACATGAACCACACATGGATCCAGGCCCAGTTAAGGGCTGTGTGTGTGTTCTTTCTTCCAAAACCACATATGGAATCACTAGGAGTCATTGCATCGACAGGTGCCTTTTCTTTCCACAAACCACATATGGACCCACTAGAGTCATTTCATGTGTGTGTGTTCTCGACACAAAAACTACATGAGCAACTAGAGTTATTGCCATGCCGTGTTCTTTTTCATTAAACTACATGCATGGATCCATATCATTTCAGATGTGTGTTTTCTTTCCACAAACCACTTATGGATCAACCGTTGGTGAAATATTGCATGTGTGTGTTCTTTTCCACAAAACCCACATATGGATCCATAATTAGAGTATATCAGATGTGTGTTCTTTTTCCATTAAACCAATACATAATACTAATCCAATGGCATTGGTATGTGTGTTCTTTTCAATAAACCACATATGGATCAACCAATGGTATTGCATGTGTGTTCTTTTCACAAATCACATATATGATCCACCAGTGTAGATTGCATGTGCAGTCTTTTTCCACAGCACTTACTTCGATCCACCCAAGAAACAGCATGTGTGTTCTTTCTCCAAAACCACATATGGATCCACTAGAATAACAGACAACTGTTTCATTTAATGTACCACATATGGACCCACTATCATTGCATGTGTGTTCTTTCCAACCACACATGATCCAATTAAATGGCAGATGTATGTGTTCTTCATGAACAAATATAAGGAATCACTAGAGTCATTGTATGTGTTTCCACAAACAAAGATAGATCCACTATATTTGTGTGTTCTTTCACAAACCACATATGGATCAACCAATGGCATTACATGTGTGTTCTTTTCCACAAACTAGCACATGGATCTAATCAGTGTTATCAAGATGTGTTCTTTTCCACAAACCAGCATATGGATTCTAAACCTCGTTGGTCATTGGCTATGTGTTCTTTTCCACAAACCACATATGGATCCACTAGAGTTATTGCATGTGTGTTCTTTCCCACAAAACTATTACTATGATTAAATTTAAATGCATTGCATGTGTGTTTTTCACAAAACCACATATGGATCAAATCCAATGGTACTGGTATTGCTCGTTTTTTTCACAATCCACATATGGATCTACTCAGTAAGTTCATCATATGTGTTTATTTCCACAAACCACTTATGGACTGCAACTAGTGGTCATTGCATGTGTGTGGGTT
Source organism: Avena insularis (assembly GCA_023614405.1). Lineage (NCBI taxonomy): Eukaryota > Viridiplantae > Streptophyta > Magnoliopsida > Poales > Poaceae > Avena > Avena insularis. The sequence continues at coordinate 14,328 of JAJUPC010000153.1, forward strand.
TTCCACAAACCACATATGGACCCACAAGAGTCATCATGATGTGTGTTTTCTAAAACCACATATGGACCCACTAGGAGTCGCTTTTGCATGTGTGTTCTATACTAAAATCAGCATCTAGAGTCATTGCATGTGTGTTCTTATACTAAAACCAGCACTAGAGTCATTGCATGTGTGTGTTCTTTTCACAAACCAGTGATCCACCCAATGTTACTGCGATGTGTGTTCTTTCCAATAAATCACATATGGATTCAAATCTGTTAGTCTTATTGCATGTTTTTTCCACAACATACATGGATCCCAAGAGTCATTGCATGTGTTTTCTACAAACCAATATATGATCTACCTGTATTAATGCATGTGTGTTCTCATATACTAAACCAGCACTAGAGTCATCAGATATGTGTTCTTTTCATATGATTTTTTGACCAATTAATAATAAGATGCCATGCCGCTATTCGCTTTTCTCTGTTTTTGTTCCAGGAAGTTAGAAAATGAATATTGGCTTGGACGACAAAAGCCAAAGTTACTATTTCTTTTCCGAAGACTCACTTGTTTAAGGAGAGCCGAGGGGGCTGCTGGTGGAAGCCAATACCCCACCCATGCCGGGCAACTTAGTCGCCGCTGTACATGGTAAGCCACCTGGTTTAAACACTCATACCTGCCTCCTTCGCCTAAGATTCCCCCCCGATACCAAAAACCCTAGATCATCAATCGTAGTTCCACAGCCACCGGCGGGAGATCTTCTGTGGATAGAGTCTTTGTTCCTAAGACTGCTAGGATCAGTAAGTTCTCGGAGCTATCTCCCATCAGATTCACCACCATCTCCATCACCGCGTTGATTCCCTATGATGAGGAGGGAGTAGTTCTCTGAGGCTAAGGGTCTTCTACCAAAGAGCTATGTGTTCATCTCTATCTATGCATGATCTTGTTGCTGGGTCATGAGCTTTGTAATCTAGTGATCTACCTTTTGCTACCAAGTGCTTTATTAGATCTCTCTTCCCCATGTGTGTGAAAGTGACAAAGGTGCTCACCCAGGTGCACTGGTAGGCTAGAGATTACAAACACGTTAAGTGAGTTATATTTGAGTTGATATCTTGTAAATGAAGTTTGCTTGGACTCCATCGAAGTACTCAAGTGACAATGTAGCGCTTTCTAGATGGAAAAATTTACTTTGAGGTGTGCTGTTTATATTCTACCATCGATTAGAGAGTGTTCAACCTGAAAGACTAGTTAAGAGTAGTATCATGAAGATGATATATTTATATATTCCAATTATGAAGATCCCTGAAATTATTTCATATTCTAAAACATTATTTAATCACATGTTTGCTGCTCATATTTCAGTTTTTTACCAAGTCTTTTCTTGCCATATTTTATCACCATACCACTTGTAATTACCATTCTCTAATCGGTGCACCCATACACCTGATATGTATTGGGTGTGTTAGACACAAGAGACTTATATCTTGATTGTAGGTTGCTTGAGAGGTCACTGACCCTCCCGAGTTCGATAAACCTTGGTGATCCACGAAACTGCCAATGCCTACAAAATCAGACTTGAGCCCAATAACTCATGCACATGTACCACAAACCACCAGAACAACCACTGTCATGTGTGTTCTTTTCCACAAAACCACATATGGATCCACTAGAGCCACGGCATGTGTAAAATTTTCTCCACAAACCACACACATGGATTAACTAATGGCACATATGTGTTCTATTCACAAATCCATAAGAATCCAGTATCAGCATGTGTGTTTTTCTACAGAATCAAATCAAAATTTTTTCCACAAAACCACTTACTATCCACACTGCAGTACGTGTGTTTTTCTCCAAACCACATATGGATCCACTAGAGTCATTACATGTGTGCCCTTTTCACAAAACAGACCAACAGTCGTTTGCATGTGTGTTCTTTCCACAACCATGAATCTCACCAATGGCATTGCATGTCTGTTCTCACATGAACAAATATATGGACCCACTGTCAGCCGTGTGTTTTCCACAAACCATATGGATCCACTCAGAGCGAAGCGTATGTGTTTTTTTTCAAATCCATATGGATCAACCAATGGCATTACATGTGTGTTCTTTCCACAAACTGCCACATGCAGAATCAACCAAGGTCATTGCATGTGTGTTCTTTTCCACAAAACCGCATGGATTAACTAATGTTTTTCATAAACCACATGATCAAATATGCCATTCTTTTTCTACAAACCACACATGGACTGGTATGTCAAACCACTTATATCAATATTATCATTGCATGTGTGTTCTTTTTCCACGAATCACAGGAACTGTGTTTGTGTGTTCTTTTCACAAACCACATATGGACCCACTAGAGTCATTTCCCATGTGTTCTTATACTCAAAACCAGCACCAGAGTCACTGTGATGTGTGTTCGATACTTCAAAAACCAGCACTAGAGTTGGTTTTCATGTTCAAGGTATGAATCCACCAATGTCATTGCATGTGTGTTCTTTCCATAAAACCACATATGGATTCAATCAGGTTTATATCAGTATTCTTTCCACAAACCACATAAGGACCATCAAGAAAACCCAAGAGAGGAGACCTAATATAATGTATGTTTCAAAACCATTTCAGAGCTTTTATTCCAAAAAGTTCTTTTTTCATAAACTTGTTACATGGATCCATAATTCAGACTAATTAATGTCAGATGTGTCTTTCACAAACCACAATGATTCTGTCATGATTTGTTCTTTTTCCAGATATGTGTGTTCTTTCCACAAAAGTTCCATATAAGGATCTATGGGTTCTTTTCATATAGATTTGAGAACAGACCTAATTAATTAAAACCAGTGTCACTAGAAAGTTCCATTCCTCCTGTGTAATTTTATATTTAAAACCATGAGCCATTTCATGTGTTCTTTTTCTACAGATCCACCTGTTGGTCGTATGCTCTTCACACAAACTGAAGGTATGGCCATGTGTCTTTTCCACAAACTATAAGATCCACTGATGTATGGCACAGGACCATTTAGATGTCTGATATTTATATCAAAATTTAATACATGGTTTTTCTGGTTAAAATCCACATAGATTAAATCTAATGGTATTATATGTGTTTTTTTTAAACCAGAAGATCAAATCAGCTGTATTAAATCATATGATCCCACTGTCATTGCATGTGTTCTTTCACAAACCATCACATCCAATCACAAAGCATGTGTTTTTTCTCATGTTCAAGATATGATCTTAGAATGAGCTGACAAACACAGTGAATACCCAATACCAGCCAGCTAATATGACCACCCAACAGAATGTTCGTTCTATGAAATAATGGACCCAGATATTGTGTTCTTTCACAAACCACATGGATCTAATTAGGATGTATGTTTACAAACCAGCAGATATGGATTCAACCATCAGTATTATATGTTCTTTCACAACCATGTTACAATATTGTACAAACCATATGGATGAATCATTGCATTAAATGGGGTGTTCTTCATAAAATCAATAGATCATTGTATGCTGGTTTTCATACACATGGATCAACTGTTGTTCATCAGAAGGAAACACAAATCACTGAGGGATCAAACTGTCATTGTATTGTGTTCTTCTAATGAACCACATATGGATCCACAAGAGCCAGTCATGTGTGTTCTTTTTCACAAACCATGGACCCACTAGAGTCATTTCATGTGTGTTCTTATACTAAAAACCAGCATTCAGAGTCACATGTGTGTTCTGGTGATTTCAAACCAGCACTAGAGTCATTGCATGTGTGTTCTTTTTCACAACCATATGGATCCACCAATGTCATTGCATGTGTGTTCTTTCCATAAACCACATATGGATCAAATCCAAAGTCGTCAATTCTGTTCTTTCCACACCATATACACGAATCCACTAGAGTCATCGAGACAGTGCCTTTTTCACAAACCATGGACTCCACTAGGACACACGTATGTGTGTTCTTATACTAAAACCAGCTTCTAGAGTCATTCCATGTAAATTTTTTCACAAACCACATATGGATCCACCAGTGTCATTTCATGTGTGTTCTTTTCCACAAACCACACATGGGATCGACCACATGTAGTTTTTCCAAACCACACAATGATCCCCCGAAATATTACATTCGCTGTGGTTCTTTCCACAAAACTTGTTGATCAATCCAGTGGTCATTGCACAGTGTGTTCTTTTCCACAAACCACATATGTATCCACTGAGTCATTGCATGTGTGTTCTTTCCAAAGCACATATGGATCCACTAGGGTTCAGCTGCATGTGTGTTCTTTCACAAACCACACATAGACCCAGCACTAGAGCTGTATTGCATGTAGTTCTCTATACTTGTTCAGCACTAGAGAGCCATTCCACATGTACTCTATACTAAAAACCAAGACTAGAGTCATCAGATGTGTGTTCTTTTTCACAAACCATTATGTGATCCACCAAAGAAGTCATTGCTGTATGTGTGTGTTCTTTCCACAAACCACATATGGATCAACAAGATGTCATTGCATGTGTGTTCTTTTCCACAAACCACATATGGAATTTGAAGTCATTGCATGTGTGTTCTTTTCCACAAACCACATATGGACCCACTAGGTAGTCATTGCATGTTTGTTCTGGTACTAAAATCCAGACATGGATGGGCCGATGGTCATTAAAAATGTGTGCTCTCTTTCAACAAACCACATATGGATCCACCAAAGTGTCATTGCATGTGTGTGGCACTTATTCACAAACCACAAACCACACATGGATCGACCAGTGGTCATTGCATGTGTGTTCTTTCCACAAAACCACACATGGATCCCCTGAGTCATATTGCATGTGTGTTCTTTGCACAAACCACATACATGCAGGATCCACCGTTGTCATTGCATGTGTGTTCTTTCACAAACCACATAGATCAGTCTGGCAATATTCATTTGTATGTGTGTTCTTTCCCAAACCACTTGAAGGATCACAACCAGTGGTCATTGCGTAATGTGTGTTCTTTTCCACAAACCACATATGGATCCACTAGAGTCTCATTGCATGTGTGTTAGTTTCCACCCAAACCATGTTATGGACCATACTAGAGTCATTGCATGTGTGTTCTATACAAATCAACAACTAGAGTCAATGCATATATTCTTTCCACAAACCACGCGTATGATCCAATTCAAAGTTGGGCACATTGCGTGTGGTGGTGTTCTTTCCACAAAACTGGCATACATGGATAAAACTCAAAGTGGTCATGGCATGTGTGTTATTGTTTCCACAAACCCACACATGGATCCCCCTGAGTCATTTGCATGTGTGTTCTAAGCACAAAACCAAATATGGATCAACTAGTGTCATTGCATGTGCAGGGTGTTCTTTCCACAAACCATACATGGATCCAATTTAGAGCTATCATGCATGTGTGTTATTTTTCACAAACCATATGGACCCACTAGAGTCGTACTGCATGTGTGTTCTTTCAAGAACCACATATGGATCCACCAAAGTGTTCATTGCATGTGTGTTCTCACATGAACCACACATGGATTACATAGTGTTTATTGCATGTGTGTGTGGAAGCTTTTTTCAAGCAAACCATGTACATATGGATCCAATTAGATGGTCATTGCATATGTGTTCTTTTCACAAAACCACATATGCACCCACTAGAGTCACATTGCATGTGTGTGTTTTTCCACAAAAACCACACACGGATCCAATTAAGTGTGGTATTTGCATGTATTTGTTCTTTAAACACATGGTCTACAAGAATAAGCGTACCACCAACCACATATGGAACCACACTAGAGTCATTGCATGTGTGTTTTCTGCACTAAAACCCGGCACAAGTCATTATGTGATCTTATACTAAAAGCCAGCACCTAGGAGCCATTGCATTGTGTGTTCTTTTCACAAAACCACATATGAGTAATCAGCCAGTGGCATTGCATGTGTGTTGTTTCCAAAACCACACACATAGGATCGACCAAAGGGTCATTGCATGTGTTCTTTCCACTACACCACACATCTGGATCCCCTAGTCATTGCATGTGTGTTCTTTTCACACACAAAACCACATATGGATCAACCACTGCTATCATTGTGACATGAAATGTGTTCTTATACTAAAACCAACACTAGAGAGTCATTGGATGTGTTTCTTTTCATAAAACCACATAATGGATCACAGTATCTCATTGCATGTGTGTGTCTTTTCCTCCACAAACCACAAGATGGATGAAACCATTGGTCATTGCATGTGTAGTTCTTTTTCCCACAGACCACACATGACCAGGACAGTCATTGCATGTGTGTTTCTTTTCACAAACCACATATGGATCGACCCAGCAGTACTGAGTTTGTCATATTGATGTTTGCAATGTATACTAAAACTAGAGACTCCAGAGCTAATGGCATGTGTGTTCTTTTCACAAACCACATATGGATCCCACCATGTTGTCATTGCATGTGTTCTTTTCCACAAAACCACACATAAGATCGAACACATGGTCATTGCATGTGTGTTCTTTCCACAAACCACATATGGATCCCTTGAAGTGTCATTGCATGTATGTGCTCATAAAACCACATATGGATCCACCAAAGGAGTCATTGCATGTGTGTTCTTCACACACCACTACATGGATTCACCCGAGTCATTGCATGTGTGAGTTCTTCCTCCACAAACCACAGATAGGATCAACCAGTGGTCATTGCATGTGTGTTCTTTTCGACAAACCACATATGGACCCCACTAGTCATTGCATGTGTGTTGCTTTTCACAAACCACATATGGACCCACTCAGCAAATGTCATTGCATGTAGTGTTCTTACCACTAAAATTGACAGTAACTAGAGTCATTGCCATATATGTTCTTATACTCAAAACCAAAGCACTAGAGTCATTGAAATGTGTTCTTTTTCACAAACCACATATGGATCCACTTGGAATGTCATTGTGCATGTGTACTCTTTCCACAAACCACATATGGATCAACAAAAGTGGGGTCATTGCATGTGTGTTCTTTTTCCATAAACCATATGGATCCACTAGAGTCATTGCATGTGTGTTCTTTTCTACAAACCACATATGGACCCCACTCATAGAGTCATTCCAGCGTAATATTCTTATACCAAAACCAGCACTAGAGCTATCATTGCATGTGTGTTCTTTTCACATACCACATACATGGATCCACTATAGTGTCATTGCATATGTGTGTTCTTTTTCCTGATTAAACCACACATGGATCGGCTCCGAGTGGTCATTGCATGTGTGTTCTTTCCACAAAACCACACACATGGATCCCCTCGAGTCATTGCATGTGTGTTATTTCCACAAACCACACATGGATCAACCTGATGTTCATTGCATGTGTGTTCTTTCACATAAACCACTTTCTATGGATCAAATCCAGTGGTCATTGCATGTGTGTTCTTTTCCACAAACCACATATGGATCCACTAGTGAGTCATTGCATGTGTGTGTTGTTTTCACAAACGAGCACATAACTTACTATCAGTCCATTTTGCATGTGTTAACCTTACTAAAACCAGCACTAGAATCATTTGCATGTTGTGTTTTTTTTTCACAAGCCACATATGGATCAACACCAGTTGTCATTGCATATGTGTTCTTTCCACCAAACCACATAAGATCAACCATTGGTCATTGCATTGTGTTCTTTCCACATGCCTGGCATATGGATCCCCTCCTGAGTCATTGCATGTGTCGTTCTTTCCACAAACCACATATGGATCAACTAAAGTGTCATTTGCACGTAGTGTTCTTTCCACAAAACACACATATGGATACACTAGTCAGTCGGTTGTATGTGTGTTCTTTTCCACAAAGCTCCACCTTAAGATCCCACTGGTAGAGTACATCGTAAGTTCTCGTCACAGAACCAGGCGGATCCACCAAAGCTACTATCAGATGCATGTGCTCCTCATCCCTATGAACCAGCACTACAGAGTCACCCAAGCAAGGGACGTGTGTTCTTTCCACTAAACCACTTATGGATCACTAGAAGTCATTGCTAATGTGTGGCTTTACTTCCACAAACCACAGCATGGATTAAATTAATAGCATTGCATGTGGCGTGTTCTTACTTTTAAGCACCAGCACTATGGAAATGTCATTGCATGTGTATTCTTTTCACAAACCACATATGGATCAAATCCAATGGTATCGCATGTGTGCCTTCTTTCACAAATCACATATGGGTCCACCAGTATCATTGCTTGTGTGTTCTCTTTTCCACAAACCATTTCCATACTTGGACATCCACTGGAATTCATTGCATGTGTGTGCCCCTTTCCTAAAACCATATGGATCCATTTAGAGTCATTGCATGTGTGGTGCCTCTTTTCACAAAACCACACATGCAGATCCACTCAGAGTCATTGCATGTGTGTGTTTCTTTTCCAGGGAAACCCACCACATGAACCCACCGATGGTCATTGCATGTGTGTTCTTTCCACGACATCAACCACATATGGACTCGGCTTAGTCATTGCATGTGTGTTGTTTTCACAAACCACATCCGATCCACCTAGGTAGTCATTGCATGTGTGTTCTTTTCATTAAACCACATATGGACCCCCACGAGTGCATTGCATGTGTGTTCTTTTCCCACAACCACACATGGATCAACCAAGGTTACATGCAGCAGCCTTCACACACATGGATCCCGAGTCATTGTGGGCATGTGTGTTCTTTCCATAAAACCACATATGGGATCAACTAGTGTTCATTGGATGTGTGTTCTTTCCACAAAACCACATATGGATCCATCAGGTGGTCATTGCATGTGTGTTCTTTCTCCACACAAAACCACATATGGATCCATACTAGAGTCATTGCGGCATGTGTGTTCTGTATACTAAAACCAGTGCTATGGACCCACTAGAGTCATTGCATGTGTTCTTATACTAAAACCAGCACTAGAGTTCTGGCTTGTGCATGTGTGTTCTTTCACGCCTGGGCTCACATATGGATCCACCTGTAGGTTGGCCATTGCATGTGTGTTCTTTCCTTTCAAACCACATATGGATCGAACAGTGGTCAGCCAGAGGTCGTGCATGTTCTTTCCACAAACCATATGGATTCACTTCCCAGAGATCATTGTGGCACGTGTGTTCTTTTTTACAAACCTGTGGATCAACCAGAAAATGGTGCATGTGTGCCACAAACCACATAGCATGGACCCACTGAAGTCATTGCATGTAGTATTTCTTTCTGAAACCACATCACAGATTACTAAGTCATTTGTATACTTAAAACCAGCACTAGAGTCATTTGCATGTGTAAATTGCTTCACACACCCCATATATGCGGATCCACCAGTGTCATTGCATGTAGAAAATTCTTTCCACAAACCACACATGGATCGCACCTAAGCAATTAGTGGTTGCATGTGTGTTTACTTTCCACAAACCACACATGGATCCCTCTGAGTCATTGCATGTAAGTTATTTCCACAAACACACATGGATCAATCCAAGAAATTCACCGTGACAGTCCGTGTGTCTTTCCATAAAACTTTCACATATGGATCAACCAAAGAGGTCATTGCATGTGTGTTCTTTTCCACAAACCACATATGGATCAACGTTGTGCATGTGTTCTTATACTAAAGCAGCACTAGAAGTCATTGCATGTGTGTTCTTTTGCCAAACCACATATGGACCCAATTAGAGTGAAATTGCATGTGTGTTCTTTTCCACAAACCACATGGATCCGACCAATGGCATTGCATGTGTGTTCCCATGAACCACATAGTATGGATAACCTTACTCAGGGGTCATTGACATGCGTTATTTCTTTTCCACAAACCACATATGGATCCACTAGAGTCATTGCATGTGTGTTCTTTTCACAAACCACATATGGATCAACCAGATGGCATTGCATGTGTGTTCTTTCATACTAAAACCACAGCATGGGATCGTATTGCATCTGTGTTTCTTTCCTCCAGAACCACATAAGAGATCAAATCAAAGAAGTCATTGCATGTGTGTTCTCTTTCACAAAAGCTTACATAGATCCAACCGAGATTCATTGCCGATGTGTTCTTTCCACAAACCCACACACATATAACCAAATGGCATTGGTATGTGTGTTCTTTTCACAAACCACAAACCTGGTCCGAACTAAATGGCATTGCATGTGTGTTCTTCTGCCTAAAACCACCACATGGATCAACCACTGCTGTTGCATGCAAAAAGTTCTTATCCACAAACATTTTTGAGTACGCACATATGGATTTCCTTTTCAAGCTTGACAGTTAGGGTAAATTGCATGTGTGTTCTTTCCATGAAACTACATAGATCCAACTAGATCTACTTGCATGTCGGTGTTCTTTTCATTAAACTTACATATGGACCCAGCTTAGGTGTCGATTGCATTGTTTTCCATACTTGTCTGGATCACTAGAGTCATTGCATTTGTGTTGCTTTTCAAACCACATATGGATCCAATTGCTGTCATTGCATGTGTGTTCTTTCCACAAAACTGCATTGATATAGAGCCGATTGGTGCATTGCATGTGTGTTCTTTCAACAAACCACACATGGATCCCCTGAAGCCATTTTGATGTGTGTTCTTTCCACAAAACAAATGGACGCCATTTAGCATGTCATTGCATGTGTGTTCTTATCCACAAACCACATATGGCATCCACAAGAGTTACTGCATAGTGGCATGTTGCCTTTCAAAACCACATATGGGACTCCACTAGAGTCATTGCATGTGTGTTCTTTTCACAAACCTACATATGGATTAGCAGTATTATGTTCATAAAGTGTTCATTCATGAGCCCATTGGCATATGGATTAACAGCCAAAGGGTTCATTGTATGTGCCAGCATGTTCTTTTCCACAAACCACATATGGATCCACTAGGGAGTCATTTACGTATGACAGTTCTTTTCCACAACCAAACACATGGACCCATCTAAGTCATTGCATGTGTGTTTCTTTATGCACAAAACCATATATGGATCAACCAATGGTCATTGCAGATATTTGTTTTCACTGCAATCCATATGGATCCACCAAAGATAACCATTGCATGTGTGCCTTCTATACAAACCACATACTTGTGATCATACCAGTGTTGCATTGCATATGTTTGTTCTTTTTTTCCCAAAACCACATATGGATCCACTAGAGTTGGGCATGCAGTGTGTATGTTCTTTTCACAAAACCACATATGGACCTACCTTAGTAGTTTATCAGCATGTGTGTTTTTTCCGTAAACCACACATGGGCCCCCAATGCTCCTGGTGCATGTGTGTTCCTCGACATCAACCACAGCTCCATATAAGATTAGCAGTGTCATTGCATTCCTTATACCAAGCAAGCACTAGAGTCATTGCATGTGTGTTCTTATACTAAAATCAACATAAATTCATTGCATGTTTGTTCTTTCACAAACCACACATGGATCAACAAAGTGTCATTCCCACATGTGTGTTCTTTCACAAACCCACATATAGATGACTAGTGAGTAGTGCATGTGTGTTCTTTTCCTGAGCCACATATGGATCCTAGAGTCATTATGTGTGTTCTTTTCACACACACCACATATGGACCCACTAAGTCTGTTGCATGTGTGTTCTTATACCTAAACTTCTTTCCAAGTCATTGCATGTGTGTTCTTTTACAAACCATATGGATCCACTGGGTGTCTTGCATGTGTGCCAACATACATGGATCTCGTCGATAGTCATTACATATGTGTTCTTACATTTGTAAGATCCCTGATCATGCATGTGTTTCCCCAAGGCTTACTGTAGATAACCGTGTCATTGCACCATGTTTCATACTAAAACTGACACTAGTCATCGCATGTGTGTTCTTATACTAAAGCATTTTAAGTCCTTTGCATGTGTGTTCTTTCACAAACCACACATGGATCAGCAGTGTCATTGCATGTGTGTTCTTTCAACAAACACATATGGATCAGCAGTGCTTGCGCTGTGTTCTTCCACAAACCACATGGATCCCTAGGTCATTGCATGTAATTTCTTTTTAAACCACATGGACCACTAGTGTCATTGCATGTGTGATTTCTTATAAAACCAACACTAGAGTCATTACATGCTACAAACCATATGGATCTACCCAAGTAATAAATACATGTATTTCTTCTAAACTACATAGGTCCCTAGTCATTACGTATATGCTACTACAAACTACATATGGATAAACCCCAGTATCATTGCATGTATGTTCTTTTACAAACACATAGATCCCACAATCATTACGCATGTGTTGCTACAAACCATATAGATCCTTCAAGTGTCATTACGCATGTTATATACAAAACCTTTTAAATCTAGCATGTATGTTGCCTAAATCAGCACTAAATTCATTACATATTTATTCTTTCCCTGAAACCACATACATCAACCAGTATCATTACTGTTCTTTCCACAGACCACACACCGTGGCAGGTCATTACATGTATGTTCTTTCACAGTACATATATATAGACCACACTAAGTCATTGCATGTGTATTCTTTTTCACACACCACATATGGACCAGAGTATTTGCATATATGTTCTTGCCTAAACTAGCACTAAGTATTGCATGTGTGTTCTTTTCACAACCATATAGATCCACCAGTGTCATTGCATGTGTGTTCTCACAAAGCACATGGATAAACCATTCATTGCATGTGTGTTCTTTCTAAAACACATGGATTCCCCTAAGTCATTACATGTGTGTTCTTATGCTAAAACTTTTGCACTAGAGTCGTGGCCGTGTTCTTTTCTGACATATACAGATCCCACGGTGTCATTGCATAACATTACTACAGAAAAGCCACCTTAGATCAGCCAGTGTCATTTACATGTGTGTTCTTTTCTACTTCCACAGATCCCCCAAAGTCATTACATGTGTGTTCTTTCCCTATTTGGATGTCCAGGTGTCTCTTGCATGTGTTGTACTAAACCAGCACTAGAATCATTGCATGTGTGTTTTATACTAAAATGCTTTTAAGTCAACCACCCATTGTTCTCTAAACCACACATTCATCAGCAATGTCCTTGTGTGTGCCCCCAAACCACATATGGATTAACGGTAGATCATTTGCATGGCGTATTCTTTCACACTAAACCCTTATGGATCCACTTCAGTCATTGCATGTGTGTTCTTTTCCTAAACCACATGGACCCACTAGAGTCCTTAATGTGTGTTCTTATACAAAACCAGCACTAGAAGTCATTGCATGTGTGTTCTTTTCCACAAACCACATATGGATCCACCAGTGTCATCATGCATGTGTGTTTTTCAAACCACATAGCAGATCAACGTGTCATTGTATGTGTGTTCTTTCCACAAACCCACATGGATCCCCCGGAAATCCATTGCATGTGTGTTCTTTCACAAACCGCTGGATCAGCAGTGTCGTTGCATGTATTTCTTATACTAAAACCTTTTCAGTCATTGCATGCCTTTCACATTCCTTGAATCAGCAGTGTCATTACATGTGTGTTCTTTACTGATACACTTGGTCATGAAGGTGGCTCCTTAGCATGTGTGTTCTTTCCACAAGCACATATATGGATCCACTAGAGTCATTGCATTTGTGTTTCTTTCACAAACACATATGGATCCACCAGTGCTCGTTGCATGTGTCAGTGCCACAGCCACACATTGGGCCAGTGGTCATTGCATGTGTGTTCTTTCCACTAAACCACACATGGTTACAGTCATTGCATATGTGTTCTTTCCAAAACCACACTTATGCATCAACTGAGTGTAATTGCGCCTTGTTCTTATACCTAAAACCTTTTGGTCATCGCATGTGTGTTCTTATACTAAAACCAGCACCTGAGTCACGTTGCATGTGTGTTAACCCATAGACCACGCGATTAACCCCGATGTCATTGCATGTGTATTCATTCAACAAACCACATATGGATCAACGGTGCCTCATCGCGTAAACGTTCTGCAAACCGCGCCAGGCTCCCCTGAGGTCATTGCGCGTTTTACCAAACCACACTGTATGGACCCACTAGGTCATTGCATGTGTGTTCTTATATAAAACCGACTACTAGAGTCATTGCATGTGTGTTTCTTTTCACAAACCCGCATGTAGATCCACAGTGTCATTGCATGTGTTCTTACAAACACATGATTCCGAGTCATTGCATATTAATGTTCTTTTCAAAACCCACACATGGATCCTGATCATGCATGTGTCTTCTACCGACACATGGATACACAGTCGTCCTTGCGTAGTGTGTTCTTTCCACAAACCACATGGACCCCTGAGTCATTGCGCTGTGTTCTTACAAACCATGTGGATCCAACCAGTGTCTTCTTGTGCTTATACTAAAAGAAACCAGCACTAGAGTCATTGCATGTGGGTATACGCAAATCAGCACTAGATTCATTTAACATTGTTCTTACAGGCCACACGTAACCGGTCATTGCATGTGTGTTCTTCCTGACCATATGGATAAGCCAGTGGTCATTGCGTAATTCTTTATCCTGACACATACTGGATCCACCAGAGTCATGCATACTTACATATGGACATGGGTCATTGCATGTGTGACTGTATGCAAGCTAGAACTAGGGTCATTGCATGTGTGTTCTTTCACAAACCACATATGGATACCAGTGTCGACATTGCATGTGTAATTTCTTTCACAAAACACACATGAGATCGACCAAGTAGTCATGCATGTAATATTCTTTGCTAAACCACACATGGATCCCCCTAAGTCATTTGCATGTGTTCAAGAATACATATGGATCAGCCAGTGTCATTGCATGTGTGTTCTTGCTAAAGCTTGACACTAAGTCATGGCATGTGTTTCTTCCATACTAAAACCAGCACTAGAGTCCAGCACGTATGTGGCTAACTCCACAAACCCTTTACATGGATCGACCAGATAATCATTGCATGTGTGTTCTTTCATGAAGACCATATGTGGATCAGCAGTGTCATTGCATGTGTGTTCTTTTCACAGACCATATGGATCCACCAGTGTCATTGCATGTGTGTTCTTTTCACAAACCACATATGGATCCTGAGTGTCATTGCATGTGTGTTCTTTTCACTGGACCATAAATGGATCCACTTGATGTGCATTGCATGTGTGTTCTTTCACAGACCACATATGGATCCACGCGTGTCATTGCATGTGTGTTCTTTTCACAGACCACATATGGATCCACAAGTGTCATTGCATGTGTGTTCTTTTCACAGACGATATATGGATCCACCAGTGTCATTGCATGTGTTCTTTTCAACCACATATGGATCCACAGTGTCATTGCATGTGTTCTTTCACATACCATATATGGATCCACCGTGTCATTGCATGTGTGTTCTTTTCACATACATATGGGATCCACTGAGTCATTGCATGTGTGTTCTTTCATACCATATATAGGATCCACGAATGTCATTGCATGTGTGTTCTTTTCACATACCATATATGATCCACGGTGTCATTGCATGTGTGTTCTTTTCACAGACCATATGGATAAGCCAAGTCATTGCATGTGTTCTTTTCACAGACCATATATGGATCCACAGTGTCATTGCATGTGTTCTTTTCACCACCATATGGATCCACAGTGTCATTGCATGTGTTCTTTCACATACCATAATGGATCCACAGTGTCATTGCATGTGTGTTCTTTCACAAACCACATATGGATCCACAGTGTCATTGCATGTGTTCTTTTCACCATATATGGATCCACATGTCATTACGTGTGTTCTTTTCACGGACATACATGGATCCATAAGTCATTGCATGTGTGTTCTTTTCACAGAACACCTATGGATCCACCATGTCATTTGTACATGTTCTTTTTCACATACCATATGGATCCACGGTGTCATTTCATGTGTGTTCTTTTCCGCGACCACATATGGATCACGGTGTCATTGCATGTGTGTTCTTTTCACAACCATATATGGATCCCACAAGTCATTGCATGTGTGTTTTTCACAACCATATGGATCCACAGTGTCATTCATGTGTGTTCTTTTCACAGACCATATATCCCAATCATTGCATGTGTGTTCTTTTCACATAGAAATGGATCCACAAGTCATTGCATGTGTGTTCTTTTCACAGACCACATATGGATCCACAGTGTCATTGCATGTGTGTTCTTTCCACTAGACCACATATGGATCCACCGGTGTTCATTGCATGTGTGTTCTTTCCACAGACCACATATGGATCCACAGTGTCATTGCATGTGTGTTCTTTTCACAGACCATATATGGATCCACTAGTGTCATGCATGTGTGTTCTTTTACTAGATCCACAGTGTCATTGCATGTGTTCTTTCACAGACCACATATGGATCCTGAGTGTCATTGCATGTGTGTTCTTTTCACAGACCATATGGATCCACAGTGTCATTGCATGTGTGTTCTTTTCACAGACCACATATGGATCCCAGTGTCATTGCATGTGTGTTCTTTCACAACCATATGGATCCACAGTGTCATTGCATGTGTGTTCTTTTCATAGACCATAGATCCACAGTGTCATTGCATGTGTTCTTTTCACAGACCACATATGGATCCAATAGTGTCATTGAAATGTGTGTTCTTTTCACATACCACATGGATCCACAGTGTCATTTTGCATGTTCTTTTCACATACCATATGGATCCACAGTGTCATTGCATGTGTGTTCTTTCACATACCACATGGATCCACAGTGTCATTGCATGTGTGTTCTTTTCACGCACCATATATGGATCCACTAGGCATGTGTGTTCTTTTCACTAGAACTAGATCCACTAGTTCATTGCATGTGTGTTCTTTTACAGACCATATATGGATCCACAGTGTCATTGCATGTGTGTGTTCTTTTCACAGACCATATATATCCACCGGTGTCATTGCATGTGTGTTCTTTTCACAGACCACATATGGATCCACCATGTCATTGCATGTTTGTTCTTTCACAGACCACATATGGATCCACAGTGTCATTCCATGTGTGTTCTTTTCACAGACCACATATGGATCCCTGTGTCATTGCATGTGTGTTCTTTCACAGACCACAAATGGATCCCAATGTCATTGCATGTGTGTTCTTTCACAGACCACAAATGGATCCACCAATCATTGCATGTGTGTTCTTTTCACAGACCACATATGGATCCACAGTCATTGCATGTATTCTTTTCTGACCACATATGGATCCACAGTGGGCATGTGTATTCTTTTATAATACCGATAGAACGGATTTCATTGCATGTATGTTCTTTTCACAAACATATGGATCCACGGTGTCATTGCATGTGTGTTCTTTTCACATACCATATATGGATCCACCAGTGTCATTGCATGTGTGTTCTTTTCACAGACCACATATGGATCCACCAGTGTCATTGCATGTGTTCTTTTCACAATCCATATATGGATCCACCACTGTCATTGCATGTGTGTTCTTTTCACAGACCACATATGGATCCACCAGTGTCATTGCATGTGTTCTTTTCACAATCCATATATGGATCCACCACTGTCATTGCATGTGTGTTCTTTTCACAGACCACATATGGATCCAACATTGTCATTGAAATGTGTGTTCTTTTCACAGACCACATATGGATCCACCAGAGTTCATTTCATGTGTGTTCTTTTCACATACCATATATGGATCCACAATTGTCATTGCATGTGTGTTCTTTTCACATACCACATATGGATCCACCAGTGTCATTGCATGTGTGTTCTTTTCACAGACCATATATGGGTCTAGGGGCATGTGTGTTCTTTTCGCCCTAGATCCACCAGAGTTCATTGCATGTGTGTTCTTTTCACAGACCATATATGGATCCACCAGTGTCATTGCATGTTTTTTCTTTTCACAGACCACATATGGATCCACCAGTGTTATTGCATGTTTGTTCTTTTCACAGACCACATATGGGTCCACCAGTGTCATTGCATGTTTGTTCTTTTCATAGACCACATATGGATCCACTAGTGTCATTCCATGTGTGTTCTTTTCATAGACCACATATGGATCCACCAGTGTCATTGCATGTGTGTTCTTTTCACAGACCATAAATGGATCGACCAGTGTCATTGCATGTGTGTTCTTTTCACAGACCACATATGTATCCACCAGTGTCATTGCATGTCTGTTCTTTTCACAAACCATAGATGGATCCACTAGTGTCATTACATGTGTGTTCTTTTCACAGACCACATATCGATCCAACAGTGTCATTGAAATGTGTGTTCTTTTCACATACCAAATACGGATCCACTAGAGTTTTTTTCATGTGTGTTCTTTTCACATACCATATATGGATCCACCAGTGTCATTGCATGTGTGTTCTTTTCACATACCACATATGGATCCACCAGTGTCATTGCATGTGTGTTCTTTTCACAGACCATATATGGGTCTAGGGGCATGTGTGTTCTTTTCGCCCCTAGATCCACCAGAGTTCATTGCATGTGTGTTCTTTTCACAGACCATATATGGATCCACCAGTGTCATTGCATGTTTTTTCTTTTCACAGACCACATATGGATCCACCCGTGTCATTGCATGTGTGTTCTTTTCACAGACCACATATGGATCCACCAGTGTCATTGCATGTTTGTTCTTTGCATAGACCACATATGGATCCACCAGTGTCATTCCATGTGTGTTCTTTTCACATACCACATATGGATCCACCAGTGTCATTGCATGTGGGTTCTTTTCACAGACCATAAATGGATCCACCAGTGTCATTGCATGTGTGTTCTTTTCACAGACCACATATGGATCCACCAGTGTCATTGCATGTGTGTTCTTTTCACAAACCATATATGGATCCACCAGTGTCATTGCATGTGTGTTCTTTTCACAGACCACATATGGATCCAATAGTGTCATTGAAATGTGTGTTCTTTTCACAGACCACATATGGATCCATCAGAGTTCATTTCATGTGTGTTCTTTTCACATACCATATATGGATCCACCAGTGTCATTGCATGTGTGTTCTTTTCACATACCACATATGGATCCACCAGTGTCATTGCATGTGTGTTCTTTTCACAGACCATATATGGGTCTAGGGGCATGTGATCATCCAGTTCATTGCATGTGTGTTCTTTTCACAGACCATATATGGATCCACCAGTGTCATTGCATGTTTTTCTTTTTACAGACCACATATGGATCCACTAGTGTCATTGCATGTGTGTTCTTTTCACAGACCACATATGGATCCACTAGTGTCATTGCATGTGTATTCTTTTCACAGACCACATATGGATCCACCAGTGTCATTGTATGTGTGTTCTTATCACAAACCATAAATGGATCCACTAGTGTCATTGCATGTGTGTTCTTTTCATAGACCACATATGGATCCACCAGTGTCATTGCATGTGTGTTCTTTTCACAGACCGTATATGGATCCAGGGGCATGTGTGTTCTTTTCGCCCCTGGATACAACAGAGTTCATTGCATTATGTTCTTTTCACAGACCATATATGGATCCACCAGTGTCATTGATTGTGTGTTCTTTTCATAGACCACATATGGATCCACCAGTGTCATTGCATGTTTGTTCTTTTCACAGACCACATATGGATACACCAGTGTCATTGCATGTGTGTTCTTTTCGCAGACCATAAATGGATCCACCAGTGTCATTGCATGTGTGTTCTTTTCACAGACCACATATGGATCCACCAGTGTCATTGCATGTGTGTTCTTTTCACAAACCATATATGGATCCACCAGTGTCATTACATGTGTGTTCTTTTCACATACCACATATGGATCCAACAGTGTCATTGAAATGTGTGTACTTTTCATAGACCACATATGGATCCACCAGAGTTCATTTCATGTGTGTTCTTTTCACATACCATATATGGATCCACCAGTGTCATTGCATGTGTGTTCTTTTCACATACCACATATGGAGCCTCCAGTGTCATTGCATGTGTGTTCTTTTCACATACCATATATGGGTCTTGGGGCATGTGTGTTCTTTTCGCACCTAGATCCACCAGAGTTCATTGCATGTGTGTTCTTTTCACAGACCATATATGGATCCACCAGTGTCATTGCATGTTTTTTCTTTTCACACACCACATATGGATCCACCAGTGTCATTGCATGTCTGTTCTTTTCACAAACCATATATGGATCCACCAGTGTCATTGCATGTGTGTTCTTTTCACAGACCACACATCGATCCAAAAGTGTGATTGAAATGTGTGTTCTTTTCACATACCAAATACGGATCCACTAGAGTTCATTTCATGTGTGTTATTTTCACATACCATATATGGATCCACCAGTGTCATTGCATGTGTGTTCTTTTCACATACCACATATGGATCCACCAGTGTCATTGCATGTGTGTTCTTTTCACAGACCATATATGGGTCTAGGGGCATGTGTGTTCTTTTCGCCCTAGGTCCACCAGAGTTCATTGCATGTGTGTTCTTTTCACAGACCATATATGGATCCACCAGTGTCATTGCATGTTTTTTACTTTTCACAGACCACATATGGATCCACCAGTGTCATTTCATGTGTGTTCTTTTCACAGACCACTTATGGATCCACCAATGTCATTGCATGTTTGTTCTTTGCATAGACCACATATGGATCCACCAGTGTCATTCCATGTGTGTTCTATTCACAGACCACATATAGATCCACCAATGTCATTGTATGTGTGTTCTTATCACAAACTATAAATGGAGCCACTAGTGTCATTGCATGTGTGTTCTTTTCATAGACAATATATGGATCCCCCAGTGTCATTGCATGTGTGTTATTTTCATAGACCGTATATGGATCCAGGGGCATGTGTGTTCTTTTCACCGCTGGATACAACAGAGTTCATTGCATTATGTTCTTTTCATAGACCATATATGGATCCACCAGTGTCATTGATTATGTGTTCTTTTCATAGACCACATATGGATCCACAAGTGTCATTGCATGTTTGTTCTTTTCACAGACCACATATGGATACACCAGTGTCATTGCATGTGTGTTCTTTTCACAGACCATAAATGGATCCAGCAGTGTCATTGCATGTTTTTTATTTTCACAGACCACATATGGATCCACCAGTGTCATTGCATGTGTGTTCTTTTCACATACCACATATGAATCCACTAGTGTCATTGCATGTTTGTTCTTTTCATAGACCACATATGGATACACCTGTGTCATTGCATGTGTGTTCTTTTCACAGACCACATGTGGATCCACTAGTGTCATTGTATGTGTGTTCTTATCACAGACCATAAATGGATCCACTAGTGTCATTGCATGTGTGTTCTTTTCATAGACCACATATGGACCCACCAGTGTCATTGCATGTGCGTTCTTTTCACAGACCATATATGGGTCTAGGGGCATGCGTGTCCTTTTCGCACCTAGATCCACCAGAGTTCATTGCATGTGTGTTCTTTTCGCAGACCATATATGGATCCACCAGTGTCATTGCATGTTTTTTCTTTTCACAAACCACATATGGATCTACCGGTGTCATTGCATGTGTGTTCTTTTCACAAACCACATATGGATCCACCAGTGTCATTGCATGTTTGTTCTTTTCATAGACCACATATGGATCCACCAGTGTCATTCCATGTGTGTTATTTTCACAGACCACATATGGATCCACCAGTGTCATTGCATGTGTGTTCTTTTCATAGACCATAAATGGATCCACCGGTTTCATTTAATGTGTGTTCTTTTCACAGACCACATATGGATCCACCAGTGTCATTGCATGTCTGTTCTTTTCACAAACCATATATGGATCCACCAGTGTCATTGCATGTGTGTTCTTTTCATAGACCACATATCGATCGAACAGTGTCATTCAAATGTGTGTTCTTTTCACATACCAAATACGGATCTACTAGAGTTCATTTCATGTGTGTTATTTTCACATACCATATATGGATCCACCAGTGTCATTGCATGTGTGTTCTTTTCACATACCACATATGGATCCACCAGTGTCATTGCATGTGTGTTCTTTTCACAGACCATATATGGGTCTTGGGGCATGTGTGTTCTTTTCGCCCTAGATCCACCAGAGTTCATTGCATGTGTGTTCTTTTCACAGACCATATATGGATCCACCAGTGTCATTGCATGTTTTTTCTTTTCACAGACCACATATGGATCCACCAGTGTCATTGCATGTGTGTTCTTTTCACAGACCACTTATGGATCCACCAATGTCATTGCATGTTTGTTCTTTGCATAGACCACATATGGATCCACCAGTGTCATTCCATGTGTGTTCTATTCACAGACCACATATAGATCCACCAGTGTCATTGCATGTGGGTTCTTTTCACAGACCATAAATGGATCCACTAGTGTCATTGCATGTGTGTTCTTTTCACAGACCACATATGGATCCACCAGTGTCATTGCATGTTTGTTCTTTGCATAGACCACATATGGATCCACCAGTGTCATTCCATGTGTGTTCTTTTCACAGACCACATATGGATCCACCAGTGTCATTGCATGTGGGTTCTTTTCACAGACCATAAATGGATCCACCAGTGTCATTGCATGTGTGTTCTTTTCACAAACCACATATGGATCCACCAGTGTCATTGCATGTGTGTTCTTTTCACACACCATATATGGATCCACCAGTGCCATTGCATGTGTGTTCTTTTCACAGACCACATATGGATCCAACAGTGTCATTGAAATGTGTGTTCTTTTCGCAGACCACATATGGATCCACCAGAGTTCAATTCACGTGTGTTCTTTTCACATCCCATATATGGATCCACCAGTGTCATTGCATATGTGTTCTTTTCACATACCACATATGAATCCACTAGTGTCATTGCATGTTTGTTCTTTTCATAGACCACATATGGATACACCTGTGTCATTGCATGTGTGTTCTTTTCACAGACCACATGTGGATCCACTAGTGTCATTGTATGTGTGTTCTTATCACAGACCATAAATGAATCCACTAGTGTCATTGCATGTGTGTTCTTTTCATAGACCACATATGGACCCACCAGTGTCATTGCATGTGCGTTCTTTTCACAGACCATATATGGGTCTAGGGGCATGCGTGTCCTTTTCGCACCTAGATCCACCAGAGTTCATTGCATGTGTGTTCTTTTCGCAGACCATATATGGATCCACCAGTGTCATTGCATGTTTTTTCTTTTCACAAACCACATATGGATCTACCGGTGTCATTGCATGTGTGTTCTTTTCACAAACCACATATGGATCCACCAGTATCATTGCATGTTTGTTCTTTTCATAGACCACATATGGATCCACCAGTGTCATTCCATGTGTGTTATTTTCACAGACCACATATGGATCCACCAGTGTCATTGCATGTGTGTTCTTTTCATAGACCATAAATGGATCCACCGGTTTCATTTAATGTGTGTTCTTTTCACAGACCACATATGGATCCACCAGTGTCATTGCATGTCTGTTCTTTTCACAAACCATATATGGATCCACCAGTGTCATTGCATGTGTGTTCTTTTCATAGACCACATATCGATCGAACAGTGTCATTCAAATGTGTGTTCTTTTCACATACCAAATACGGATCCACTAGAGTTCATTTCATGTGTGTTATTTTCACATACCATATATGGATCCACCAGTGTCATTGCATGTGTGTTCTTTTCACATACCACATATGGATCCACCAATGTCATTGCATGTGTGTTCTTTTCACAGACCATATATGGGTCTAGGGGCATGTGTGTTCTTTTCGCCCTAGGTCCACCAGAGTTCATTGCATGTGTGTTCTTTTCACAGACCATATATGGATCCACCAGTGTCATTGCATGTTTTTTCTTTTCACAGACCACATATGGATCCACCTGTGTCATTGCATGTGTGTTCTTTTCACAGACCACTTATGGATCCACCAATGTCATTGCATGTTTGTTCTTTGCATAGACCACATATGGATCCACCAGTGTCATTCCATGTGTGTTCTATTCACAGACCACATATAGATCCACCAGTGTCATTGCATGTGGGTTCTTTTCACAGACCATAAATGGATCCACTAGTGTCATTGCATGTGTGTTCTTTTCACAGACCACATATGGATCCACCAGTGTCATTGCATGTTTGTTCTTTGCATAGACCACATATGGATCCACCAGTGTCATTCCATGTGTGTTCTTTTCACAGACCACATATGGATCCACCAGTGTCATTGCATGTGTGTTCTTTTCACAGACCATAAATGGATCCACCAGTGTCATTGCATGTGTGTTCTTTTCACAGACCACATATGGATCCACCAGTGTCATTGCATGTGTGTTCTTTTCACAAACCATATATGGATCCACCAGTGTCATTGCATGTGTGTTCTTTTCACAGACCACATATGGATCCAACAGTGTCATTGAAATGTGTGTTCTTTTCGCAGACCACATATGGATCCACCGGAGTTCAATTCATGTGTGTTCTTTTCACATACCATATATGGATCCACCAGTGTCATTGCATGTGTGTTCTTTTCACATACCACATATGGATCCACCAGTGTCATTGCATGTGTGTTCTTTTCACAGACCATATATGGGTCTAGGGGCATGTGTGTTCTTTTTGCCCCTAGATCCACCAGAGTTCATTGCATGTGTGTTGTTTTCACAGACCATATATGCATCCACCATTGTCATTGCATGTTTTTGTTTTTACAGACCACATATGGATCCACTAGTGTCATTGCATGTGTGTTCTTTTCACAAACCACATATGGATCCACCAGTGTCATTGCATGTGTATTCTTTTCACATACCACATATGGATCCACCAGTGTCATTGTATGTGTGTTCTTATCACAAACCATAAATGGATCCACTAGTGTCATTGCATGTGTGTTCTTTTCATAGACCACATATGGATCCACCAGTGTCATTGCATGTGTGTACTTTTCACAGACCGTATATGGATCCAGGGGCATGTGTGTTCTTTTCGCCCCTGGATACAACAGAGTTCATTGCATTATGTTCTTTTCACAGAACATATATGGATCCACCATTGTCATTGATTGTGTGTTCTTTTCATAGACCACATATGGATCCACCAGTGTCATTGCATGTTTGTTCTTTTCACATACCACATATGGATACCCCAGTGTCATTGCATGTGTGTTCTTTTCACAGACCATAAATGGATCCACTAGTGTCATTGCATGTGTGTTCTTTTCACAGACCACATATGGATCCACCAGTGTCATTGTATGTGTGTTCTTTTCACAAACCATATATGGATCCACCAGTGTCATTACATGTGTGTTCTCTTCACAGACCACATATGGATCCAACAGTGTCATTGAAATGTGTGTACTTTTCATAGACCACATATGGATCCACCAGAGTTCATTTCATGTGTGTTCTTTTCACATACCATATATGGATCCACCAGTGTCATTGCATGTGTGTTCTTTTCACATACCACATATGGATCCACCAGTGTCATTGCATGTGTGTTCTTTTCACATACCATATATGGGTCTTGGGGCATGTGTGTTCTTTTCGCACCTAGATCCACCAGAGTTCATTGCATGTGTGTTCTTTTCACAGACCATATATGGATCCACCTGTCATTGCATGTTTTTTCTTTTCACATACCACATATGGATCCACCAGTGTCATTGCATGTGTGTTCTTTTCACAGACCACATATGGATCCACCAGTGTCATTGCACGTGTGTTCTTTTCACAGACCATAAATGGATCCACCAGTGTCATTGCATGTGTGTTCTTTTCAGAAACCACATATGGATCCACCAGTGTCATTGCATGTCTGTTCTTTTTACAAACCATATATGGATCCACCAGTGTCATTGCATGTGTGTTCTTTTCACAGACCACATATCGATCCAGAAGTGTCATTGAAATGTGTGTTCTTTTCACATACCAAATACGGATCCACTAGAGTTCATTTCATGTGTGTTCTTTTCACATATGGATCCACCAGTGTCATTGCATGTGTGTTATTTTCACATACCACATATGGATCCACCAGTGTCATTGCATGTGTGTTCTTTTCACAGACCATATATGGGTCTAGGGGCATGTGTGTTCTTTTCGCCCCTAGATCCACCAGAGTTCATTGCATGTGTGTTCTTTTCACAGACCATATATGGATCCACCAGTGTCATTGCATGTTTTTTCTTTTCACAGACCACATATGGATCCACCAGTGTCATTGCATGTGTGTTCTTTTCACAGACCACATATGGATCCACCAAGGTCATTGCATGTTTGTTCTTTGCATAGACCACATATGGTTCCACCAGTGTCATTCCATGTGTGTTCTATTCACAGACCACATATGGATCCACCAGTGTCATTGCATGTGGGTTCTTTTCAAAGACCATAAATGGATCCACTAGTGTCATTGCATGTGTGTTCTTTTCACATACCACATATGGATCCACCAGTGTCATTGCATGTGTGTTCTTTTCACACACCATATATGGATCCACCAGTGTCATTGCATGTGTGTTCTTTTCACAGACCACATATGGATCCAACAGTGTCATTGAAATGTGTGTTCTTTTCGCAGACCACATATGGATCCACCAGAGTTCAATTCATGTGTGTTCTTTTCACATACCATATATGGATCCACTAGTGTCATTGCATGTGTGTTCTTTTCACATACCACATATGGATCCAGAAGTGTCATTGCATGTGTGTTCTTTTCACATACCATATAAGGGTCTAGGGGCATGTGTGTTCTTTTTGCCCCTAGATCCACCAGAGTTCATTGCATGTGTGTTCTTTTCACAGACCATATATGGATCCACCAATGTCATTGCATGTTTTTTCTTTTTACAGACGACATATGGATCCACTAGTGTCATTGCATGTGTATTCTTTTCACAGACCACATATGGATCCACCAGTGTCATTGCATGTTTGTTCTTTTCATAGTCCACATATGGATACACCAGTGTCATTCCATGTGTGTTATTTTCACAGACCACATATGGATCCACCAGTGTCATTGCATGTGTATTCTTTTCACAGACCACATATGGATCCACCAATGTCATTGTATGTGTGTTCTTATCACAAACTATAAATGGAGCCACTAGTGTCATTGCATGTGTGTTCTTTTCATAGACCATATATGGATCCCCCAGTGTCATTGCATGTGTGTTATTTTCATAGACCGTATATGGATCCAGGGGCATGTGTGTTCTTTTCACCGCTGGATACAACAGAGTTCATTGCATTATGTTCTTTTCACAGACCATATATGGATCCACCAGTGTCATTGATTGTGTGTTCTTTTCATAGACTACATATGGATCCACAAGTGTCATTGCATGTTTGTCCTTTTCACAGACCACATATGGATACACCAGTGTCATTGCATGTGTGTTCTTTTCACAGACCATAAATGGATCCAGCAGTGTCATTGCATGTTTTTTCTTTTCACAGACCACATATGGATCCACCAGTGTCATTGCATGTGTGTTCTTTTCACATACCACATATGAATCCACTAGTGTCATTGCATGTTTGTTCTTTTCATAGACCATATATGGATACACCAGTGTCATTGCATGTGTGTTCTTTTCACAGACCACATGTGGATCCACTAGTGTCATTGTATGTGTGTTCTTATCACAGACCATAAATGGATCCACTAGTGTCATTGCATGTGTGATCTTTTCATAGACCACATATGGACCCACCAGTGTCATTGCATGTGCGTTCTTTTCACAGACCATATATGGGTCTAGGGGCATGCGTGTCCTTTTCGCACCTAGATCCACCAGAGTTCATTGCATGTGTGTTCTTTTCGCAGACCATATATGGATCCAGCAGTGTCATTGCATGTTTTTTCTTTTCACAAACCACATATGGATCTACCGGTGTCATTGCATGTGTGTTCTTTTCACAGACCACATATGGATCCACCAGTGTCATTGCATGTTTGTTCTTTTCATAGACCACATATGGATCCACCAGTGTCATTCCATGTGTTCTTTTCACAGACCACATATGGATCCACCAGTGTCATTGCATGTGTGTTCTTTTCACAGACCATAAATGGATCCACCGGTGTCATTGCATGTGTGTTCTTTTCACAGACCACATATGGATCCACCAGTGTCATTGCATGTGTGTTCTTTTCACAAACCATATATGTATCCACCAGTGTCATTGCATGTGTGTTCTTTTCACAGACCACATATCGATCGAACAATGTCATTGAAATGTGTGTTCTTTTCACAGACCACATATGGATCCACTAGAGTTCATTTCATGTGTGTTCTTTTCACATACCATATATGGATCCACCAGTGTCATTGCATGTGTGTTCTTTTCACATACCACATATGGATCCACTAGTGTCATTGCATGCGTGTTCTTTTCACAGACCATATATGGGTCTAGGGGCATGTGTGTTCTTTTTGCCCCTAGATCTGCCAGAGTTCATTGCATGTCTGTTCTTTTCACAGACCATATATGGATCCACCAGTGTCATTGCATGTTTTTTCTTTTCACAGACCACATATGGATCCACCAGTGTCATTGCATGTGTGTTCTTTTCACAGACCACATATGGATCCACCAGTGTCATTGCATGTTTGTTCTTTTCATAGACCACATATGGATACACCAGTGTCATTCCATGTGTGTTCTTTTCACAGACCACATATGGATCCACCAGTGTCATTGTATATGTGTTCTTATCACAGACCATAAATGGATCCACTAGTGTCATTGCATGTGTGTTCTTTTCATAGACCACATATGGATCCACCAGTGTCATTGCATGTGTGTTCTTTTCACAGACCGTATATGGATCCAGGGGCATGTGTGTTCTTTTCGCCCCTGGATACAACAGATTTCATTGCATGTATGTTCTTTTCACAAACCATATATGCATCCACCAGTGTCATTGATTGTGTGTTCTTTTCATAGACCACATATGGATCCACCAGTGTCATTGCATGTTTGTTCTTTTCACAGACCACATATGGATACACCAGTGTCATTGCATGTGTGTTCTTTTCACAAACCATGAACGGATCCACCAGTGTCATTGCATGTGTGATCTTTTCACATACCACATATGGATCCACAAGTGTCATTGCATGTGTGTTCTTTTCACAAACCATATATGGATCCACCACTGTCATTGCATGTGTGTTCTTTTCACAGACCACATATGGATCCAACATTGTCATTGAAATGTGTGTTCTTTTCACAGACCACATATGGATCCACCAGAGTTCATTTCATGTGTGTTCTTTTCACATACCATATATGGATCCACCAGTGTCATTGCATGTGTGCTCTTTTCACATACCACATATGGATCCACCAGTGTCATTGCATGTGTGTTCTTTTCACAGACCATGTATGGGTCTAGGGCATGTGTGTTCTTTTCTCCCCTAGATCCACCAGAGTTCATTGCATGTGTGTTCTTTTCACAGACCATATATGGATCCACCAGTGTCATTGCATGCTTTTTCTCTTCACAGACCACATATGGATCCACCAGTGTTATTGCATGTGTGTTCTTTTCACAGACCACATATGGATCCACTAGTGTCATTGCATGTTTGTTCTTTTCATACACCACATATGGATACACCAATGTTATTCCATGTGTGTTCTTTTTCACATACCACATATGGATCCACCAGTGTCATTGCATGTGTGTACTCTTCACATACCACATATGGATCCACCAGTGTCATTGTATGTGTGTTCTTATCACACACCACATATGGATCCACCGGTGTCATTGCCTATGTGATCTTTTCATAGACCACATATGGATCCACCAAAGTTCATTGCACATGTGTTCTTTTCATAGACCACATATGGATCCACCAGTATCATTGCATGTTTGTTCTTTTCATAGACAACATATGGATCCACCAGAGTCATTGCATGTGTGTTCTTTTCACAAACCACATATGGATCGACAAGTGTCATTTCATGTGTGTTCTTTTCACAAACCATAAATGGAGCCACTAGTGTCATTGCATGTGTGTTCTTTTCATAGACCATATATGGATCCACTAGTGTCATTGCATGTGTGTTCTTTTCATAGACCGTATATGGATCCAGGGGCATGTGTGTTCTTTTCGCCGCTGGATACAACAGAGTTCATTGCATTATGTTCTTTTCACAGACCATATATGGATCCACCCGTGTCATTGATTGTGTGTTCTTTTCATAGACCACATATGGATCCACAAGTGTCATTGCATGTTTGTTCTTTTCACAGACCACATATGGATACACCAGTGTCATTGCATGTGTGTTCTTTTCACAGACCATAAATGGATCCACCAGTGTCATTGCATGTTTTTTCTTTTCACAGACCACATATGGATCCACCAGTGTCATTGCATGTGTGTTCTTTTCACATACCACATATGGATCCACTAGTGTCATTGCATGTTTGTTCTTTTGATAGACCGCATATGGATACACCAGTGTCATTGCATGTGTGTTCTTTTCACAGACCACATGTGGATCCACTAGTGTCATTGTATGTGTGTTCTTATCACAGACCATAAATGGATCCACTAGTGTCATTGCATGTGTGTTCTTTTCATAGACCACATATGGATCCACCAGTGTCATTGCATGTGCGTTCTTTTCACAGACCATATATGGGTCTAGGGGCATGCGTGTTCTTTTCGCACCTAGATCCACCAGAGTTCATTGCATGTGTGTTCTTTTCGCAGACCATATATGGATCCACCAGTGTCATTGCATGTTTTTTCTTTTCACAAACCACATATGTATCTACCAGTGTCATTGCATGTGTGTTCTTTTCACAAACCACATATGGATCCACCAGTGTCATTGCATGTTTGTTCTTTTCATAGACCACATATGGATCCACCAGTGTCATTCCATGTGTGTTCTTTTCACAGACCACATATGGATCCACCAGTGTCATTGCATGTGTGTTCTTTTCACAGACCATAAATGGATCCACCGGTTTCATTGCATGTGTGTTCCTTTCACAGACCACATATGGATCCACCAGTGTCATTGCATGTCTGTTCTTTTCACAAACCATATATGGATCCACCAGTGTCATTGCATGTGTGTTCTTTTCATAGACCACATATCGATCGAACAGTGTCATTCAAATGTGTGTTCTTTTCACATACCAAATACGGATCCACTAGAGTTCATTTCATGTGTGTTCTTTTCACATACCATCTATGGATCCACCAGTGTCATTGCATGTGTGTTCTTTTCATATACCACATATGGATCCTCCAGTGTCATTGCATGTGTGTTCCTAGGGGCATGTGTGTTCTTTTCGCCCCTAGATCCACCAGAGTTCATTGCATGTGTGTTCTTTTCACAGACCATATATGGATCCACCAGTATCATTGCATGTTTTTTCTTTTCACAGACCACATATGGATCCACCAGTGTCATTGCATGTGTGTTCTTTTCACATACCACATATGGATCCACTAGTGTCATTGCATGTTTGTTCTTTTCATAGACCACATATGGATACACCAGTGTCATTGCATGTGTGTTCTTTTCACAGACCACATGTGGATCCACTAGTGTCATTGTATGTGTGTTCTTATCACAGACCATAAATGGATCCACTAGTGTCATTGCATGTGTGTTCTTTTCATAGACCACATATGGATCCACCAGTGTCATTGCATGTGTGTTCTTTTCACAGACCGTATATGGATCCAGGGGCATGTGTGTTCTTTTCGCCCCTAGATACAACAGATTTCATTGCATGTATGTTCTTTTCACAGACCATGTATGGATCCACTAGTGTCATTGATTGTGTGTTCTTTTCATAGACCACATATGGATCCACCAGTGTCATTGCATGTTTGTTCTTTTCACAGACCACATATGGATACACTAGTGTCATTGCATGTGTGTTCTTTTCACAGACCATGAACGGATCCACCAGTGTCATTGCATGTGTGTTCTTTTCACATACCACATATGGATCCACAAGTGTCATTGCATGTGTGTTCTTTTCACAAACCATATATGGATCCACTAGTGTCATTACATGTGTGTTCTTTTCATAGACCACATATGGATCCAACAGTGTCATTGAAATGTGTGTTCTTTTCACAGACCTCATATGGATCCACCAGAGCTCATTTCATGTGTGTTCTTTTCACATACCATATATGGATCCACAGTGTCATTGCATGTGTGCTCTTTTCACATACCACATATGGATCCACCAGTGTCATTGCATGTGTGTTCTTTTCACAGACCATGTATGGGTCTAGGGGCATGTGTGTTCTTTTCTCCCCTAGATCCACTAGAGTTCATTGCATGTGTGTTCTTTTCATAGACCATATATGGATCCACCAGTGTCATTGCATGCTTTTTCTTTTCACAGACCACATATGGATCCACCAGTGTTATTGCATGTGTGTTCTTTTCACAAACCACATATGGATCCACCAGTGTCATTGCATGTTTGTTCTTTTCATACACCACATATGGATACACGAGTGTTATTCCATGTGTGTTCTTTTTCACATACCACATATGGATCCACCAGTGTCATTGCATGTGTGCACTCTTCACATACCACATATGGATCCACCAGTGTCATTGTATGTGTGTTCTTATCACACACCACATATAGATCCACCAGTGTCATTGCCTATGTGATCATTTCACAGACCACATATGGATCCACCAGAGTTCATTGCACATGTGTTCTTTTCACAAACCACATATGGATCCACCAGTATCATTGCATGTTTGTTCTTTTCACAGACAACATATGGATCCACCAGAGTCATTGCATGTGTGTTCTTTTCACAAACCACATATGGATCGACAAGTGTCATTTCATGTGTGTTCTTTTCACAGACCATATATGGATCCACCAGCGTCATTGCATTTGTGTTCTTTTCATTTACCACATATGGATCCACTAGTGTCATTGCATGTGTGTTCTTTTCACACACCACATATGGATCCGCCAGTGTCATTGCATGTGTGTTCTTTTCACAGACCACATATGGATCCAGCAGTGTCATTTCATGCGTGTTCTTTTCACAGACCACATATGGATCCACCAGTGCCATTTCATGTGTGTTCTTTTCACAGACCACATATGGGTCCACTAGTGTCATTGCATGTATGTTCTTTTCATAAACCACATATGGATCCACCAGTGTCATTGCATGTGTGTTCTTTTCACAGACCACATATGGATCAACCAGAGTTCGTTGCATGTGTGTTCTTTTCATTAACCACAGCTAGAGTCATTTCATGTGTGTTCTTTTCACAGACCACATATGGATCCACCAGTGTCATGGCATGTGTGTTCTTTTCACAGACCCCATATGTATCCACCAGAGTTCATTGCATGTGTGTTCTTTTCATAGACCATATATGGATCCACTAGTGTCATTGCATGTGTGTTCTTTTCACAAACCACATATGGATCCACCATTGTCATTGCTTGTGTGTTCTTTTCATACACCACATATGGATCCACTAGTGTCATTGCATGTTTGTTCTTTTCACATACCACATATGGATCCACCAAGGTAGTTGCATGTGTGTTCATTTCACAGACCACATATGGATCCACCAGTATCATTGCATGTGTATTCTTTTCACAGACCATGTATGGATCCACCAGTGTTCATTGTATGTGTGTTCTTTTCACAAACCACATTTGGATCCACTAGTGTCATTGCATATGTGTTCTTTTCACAGGCATATATGGATCCACCAGTGTCATTGAAATGTTTGTTATTTTCACAGACCACATATGGATCCACCAGTGTCATTGCATGTTTCTTCTTTTCACAAACCACATATCGATACACTAGTGTCATTGCATGTGTGTTCTTGTCACAAACCACATATGGATACACCGGTGTCATTGCATGTGTGTTCTTTTCACATACCATATATGGATCAACCAGTGTCATTGCATGTGTGTTCTTTTCATAGACCACATATGGATCCACCAGTGTCATTGCATGTGTGTTCTTTTCACACACCACATAGGTATTCACTAGTGTCATTGCATGTGTGTTCTTTTCACAGACCACATATGGATCCACCGGTATCATTGCATGCATGTTCTTTTCAAAGACCACATATGGATCCACCAAAGCTCATTGCATGTGTGTTCTTTTCACAAACCATATATGGATCCACCAGTATCATTGCATGTGTGTTCATTTCATAGGACACATATGGATCCACCAGTGTCATTGCATGTGTGTTCTTTTCACAGACCTGGAAACAGGGGCATGTGTGTTCTTTTCACAGACCACATTTGGATCCACCAGTGTCATTGCATGTGTGTTCTTTTCATAGACCATGTATGGATCCACCAGTGTCATTTAAATGTGTGTTATTTTCACAGACCACATATGGATCCACTAGTGTCATTGCATGTGTGTTCTTTTCACAGACCGTATATGGAAACAGGGGCATGTGGGTTCTTTTCACAGACCACATTTGGATCCACCAGTGTCATTGCATGTGTGTTCTTTTCACGGACCATGTATGGATCCACTAGTGTCATTGAAATGTGTGTTCTTTTCACAGAACACATATGGATCCACCAGAGTTCATTGCATGTGTGTTCTTTTCACAGACCATGTATGGATCCACCAGTGTCATTTCATCTGTGTTCCTTTCACAGACCACATATGGATCCACCAGTGTGATTGCATGTGTGTTCTTTTCATTTACAATATGGATCCACAAGTGTCATTGCATGTGTGTTCTTTTCAGAAACCACATATGGATCCACCAGTGTCATTGCATGTGTGTTCTTTTCACAAACCATATATGGATCCACCACTGTCATTGCATGTGTTTTTTTTCACCGACCACATATGGATCAAAAAGTGTCATTGAAATGTGTGTTCTTTTCATAGACGACATATGGATCCACCAGAGTTCATTTCATGTGTGTACTTTTCACATACCATATATAGATCCACCAGTGTCATTGCATGTGTGTTCTTTTCACAGACCACATATCACTCATACAAATATGATTATCTGTGACGCACATTCAGTGACGATTCCGTTAAAAAACGTCACAATTTAGATGAATCTCTAATGTTTTTTGCTGAATCGTCACAGAATGAGCGTCATATATAATCATATTTGTTGTAGTGTATTTATCCACCCGTGTCATTGCATCTGTGTTCTTTTCACAGACCATATATGGATCTAGGGGCATGTGTGTTCTTTTCGCCCCTGGATCCACCAGAGTTCATTGCATGTGTGTTCTTTTCACAGACCATATATGGATCCACCAGTGTCATTGCATGTTTTTTCTTTTCACAGACCACATCTGGATCCACTAGTGTCATTGCATGTGTGTTCTTTTCACAGACCACATATGGATCCACCAGTGTCATTGCATGTTTGTTCTTTTCATAGACCACATATTGATACACCAGTGTCATTCCATGTGTGTTCTTTTAATAGACCACATATGGATCCACCAGTGTCATTGCATGTGTGTTCTTTTCACATACCACATATGGATCCACCAGTGTCATTGGATGTGCGTTCTTTTTACACACCACATATGGATCCACCAGTGTCATTGCAGGTGTGTTCTTTTCACAGACCACATATGGATCCACCAGAGTTCATTGCACGTGTGTTCTTTTCATAGGCCACATATGGATCCGCCAGTATCATTGCATGTATGTTCTTTTCACAGACAACATATGGATCCACTAGAGTCATTGCATGTGTGTTCTTTTCACAGACCACATATGTGTTGGGTCCGCAGCATAGAAAACAAAAATTTTCCTATGATGAGAACTATACGCCAAGATCTATCTACTAGATACAGAGCAACGGGTGGACATACATACATGGAGAACTTACCCTCGAAGACAACGAGTTTTGTTAACGAGTAGGAACTCGTGGTTGATGTAGTCGTACGCTTGCCGATCTCAAGATCGTGTGGAAGTCCGAGCGCCACAAATCAGCAGCGCATCCATCCTCGCACACGTTCAAGCCGGACAACCTCCACCTCCTCGCTCCAGCGAATCAGCAAAGCAACTCCTTCTAGACACAAGGCCACTCAGAACATGTATCTCGCTAATCCGAGACCATGGGGAATATCTAGAGGGAGAGATCCTTCACGAGGAGGTGTGGTTTGTGAGAGGAGAGGGCTTTATATAGGAGGAGGAGACCCTCCTCCCATAGCCGGCATGAGGGGGACTCCCTCCTTCATTCATGTGGTGAACCTCCACTCACATAAACATGGCCTCCACCCAAAATCCCACTCACATGTATTTAAATTCCACCAAATTAAACGCAACTCTCAATTAATAAAACTCTTTTATTATTTTATTCAGAATTTTGGTAATTACTTTAATTAACAAACATTCACATAAAACCCCTTGCAACATTTCAATATCACATGCAGAACCACTTTCTACAATTTCACCCGAAACAATTCTGGTTTCTATCGAAACAATTCTTGTTTCTATCGAAACATTTCCTACGCTTTGCAAACCTTTTGTCTCGAACATATGTGCTCCTAAATGGTGTCCGACAACCCTTAAGTGTGTCACCCTATGGTTCGCGAATAATGCAGACATGATTGAGACTCCTCTCAGATCAATAATCAGAAGCGGGACCTGGAGATCCATACTGACTCCTGCATATTCAACGATGACTTCTGTGATCGTGAGAACCTTTAACATCAGCAATTTAATCCCTTTGTCTCATGATATAATACATGTCCGAGATTCGATCATCGGTATCCAAATACCTAGTTTGATCTCGTTACCGACATGCACTCTTTTCTCGTTCCCGTGATATAACATTCTAGTGATCACATCACTTGCTTGCAAGCTATCTTAATGTGATATCACCGAGAGGGCCCAGAGTATATCTATCCGTCACCGGGATTGACAAATTCCACTCTTGATCCATGAGCCTCAACATAACACCTTCATAGCACTGAACCCACATTTATGGTCACCTTGTTACGGTGTGACGTTTGATGTTATCAAGATACTCTTCCGGTGTTAGCAATTAACATGATCTCATGGTCTAAGGACTAAGACTACTTTGTATGATGTTATAGCAATATAAACATAATGACTTGATCGTAATGCTATACTTTGGATGAATGTTCATCACATCATTTCACAAATGTTGTGACCTTGTTATTAACAACATCCAATGTCCATGATCAGGAAACCTTGATCATCTTGTTAATCAACAAGCTAGTCTATAAGAGAGGCATAACTAGGAACCCTTTTTGTTTATTAAACACACATGTATTGATGTTTCCTATCAATACAATTATAGCATGCAAAATAAACATCTATCATATACAAGGAATACATAATAACAACTTTATTATTGCCTCTCAGGGCATATTTCCTTCAGTCTCCCACTTTCATTAGAGACAGTAATCTAGTTTATATAGTGATAAATCTAACACCCATGGAGTTTTGGTGTTGATCATGTTTTTCCCTAGGGAGTACTTTAGTCAACAGATCTGCTACATTCAGGTCCGTGTGCACTTTACAAATCTTTATATCTCCATCCTTGACATGCTCGTGAATGGAGTGAAACCGGCGCTTAATATGCTTGGAATTCTTGTGAGACCTTGGTTCCTTGGCGTTGGCTATGGCTCCATTATTGTCACAATAGATCACCATTGGGTCCAACGCACTAGGAACCACACCTAGTTCCGTTATGAACTCCTTCATCCAAACCGCTTCCCGCGCCGCTTCTGAAGCAGCAACATATTCCGCCTCCGTCCTTGATCTAGCCACCACAGGTTGTTTGGAGCTCCTCCAACTAACTGTTGCTCCGTTCAAGAGAAATACGTATCCGGATTGAGACTTAGAGTCATCCGGATCAGTGTCAAAGCTAGCATCGACATAA
Source organism: Avena insularis (assembly GCA_023614405.1). Lineage (NCBI taxonomy): Eukaryota > Viridiplantae > Streptophyta > Magnoliopsida > Poales > Poaceae > Avena > Avena insularis. The sequence goes on from JAJUPC010000153.1 coordinate 52,240, forward strand.
CACTTAGCGACTAGCTCTTCTTCACCTCCGTATACAAGAAACATATCCTTAGTTCTTCTCAAGTACTTAAGGATATTCTTGACCGCTATCCGATGTTCAACACGGATCAGATTGGTACCTACTAGTCAAACTAATAGCATGTGCCACAGCCGGTCTTGTACATAGCATGGCATACATTATAGAGCCTATGGCTGAGGCATAGGGGATTTTATCCATTATCTCTCTTTCTTCTGTCGTAGCCGAACTTTGAGTCTTACTCAATGTCTTGCCTTGCAACATAGGTAAGTACCCCTTCTTACTTCCGTCCATATTAAACTTCTTTAATATCTTATCAAGGTATGTACTCTGCGATGGCCCAATTAGGCGTCTTGATCTATCTCTATAGATTTTAGTGCCTAATATATATGAAGCTTCACCAAGGTCCTTCATCGAAAATTTGCTGTTTAGATAACTTTTAACACTGTTTAAAAGATCTATATCATTTCCAATCAATAATATGTCATCCACATATTATATCAGAAATGCCACATTGCCCCCACTCACTTTCTTGTAAATACAAGCCTCTCCATAAGTTTGGACAAATCCAAACTCTTTGATCACCTCATCAAAGCGGAGATTCCAACTCCGGGATGCTTGCTTCAGTCCATAGATGGATCGCTGAAGTTTGCACACCTTATCAGCATCCTTAGGATCGACAAAACCCTTAGGTTGTATCATATACAACTCTTCTTCAATATTACCATTGAGGAACGCAGTTTTGACATCCATCTGCCATATTTCATAATCGAAATATGCAGCAATTCCTAACATAATCCTAACCGACTTAAGCATCGCTACGGGAGAGAATGTCTCATCGTAGTCAACTCCTTGAATTTGTCGAAACCCCTTTGCGACAAGTCAAGCCTTATAGATGGTTACATTACCATCAGCATCAGTTTTTCTTTTGAAAATCCATTTATTCTCAACGGCCTTTCGATCGTGAGGTAAGTCCACCACGGTCCAAACCTGGTTTTCGTACATGGATTCCATCTCGGATTTCATGGCTTCTAGCCATTTGTTGGAATCAGGGCTCATCATCGCTTCTTCATACGTCGCAGGGTCATCTATTTCATTAATCATGAAAGTCATAACAGGATTGCCGTACAGTTCAAGAGCTGCACGTGTCCTGCTTGACCTGCGAGGTTCGATAGTGTCCTCTTTCGGAGTTTCATGATCAATATCATTAGCTCTCTCTTCATTAGGTGAAGTCAACTCCGAAACAACTTCGGATGCTGCGCTACTCGCCATTTCATGAAGAGAAGGTTCAATAACCTCTTCGAGTTCTACCTTCCGACTACTCACACCTTTCGCGAGAAACTCCTTCTCAAGAAAGGATCCAATCTTGGCAACAAAGACCTTTCCCTCGGATCTGTGATAGAAGGTATACCCAATCGTTTCCTTAGGGTATCCTATGAGGACGCTTTTTTCTGCTTTGGGTTCCAGTTTATCCGGTTGAAGTTTCTTCACATAAACATCGCATCCCCAAACTTTAAGAAATGATAGCTTAGGTTTGTTTCCAAACCATAATTCATACGGTGTCTTTTCAACGGATTTAGATGGTGCCCTATTTAAAGTGAATGCAGCGGTTTCCAGTGCATAACCCCAAAATGACAGTGGCAAGTCAGTCAGAGACATCATAGATCGAACCATATCCAATAAAGTACGATTATGATGTTTCGACACACCATTACGTTGTGGTGTTCCGGTAGGCGTGAGTTGTGAAACTATTCCACAGTCTTTCATATGTGTGCTAAACTCGTAACTAAGATACTCTCCTCCACGGTCGGACCGCAGAAATTTGATCTTTCTGTTATGATGATTTTCCACTTCATTCTGAAATTCTTTAAACTTTTCAAAGGTTTCAGACTTATGTTTCATCAAATATATATACCCGTATCTACTCAAATCATCCGTGAAAGTAACAAAATAACGATATCCACCTCGCGCCGACACACTCATTGGTCCACACACATCACTATGTATGATTTCGAATAAATCTGTCGCCCGTTCCATTGAACCGGAAAACGGCGTTCTAGTCATCTTGCCCATAAGGCATGGTTCACATGTATCAAATGATTCAAAATCAAGTGATTCCAAAAGTCCATCAGAATGGAGTTTCTTCATGCGTTTAACGCCAATATGACCTAGACGGCAGTGCCACATATATGTAGATATATCATTATCAAGTTTAATCCTTTTAGCATCAACATTATGAATATGCGTAATACTACTATCGAGATCCAACAGAAATAAACCATTCAACACAGGTGCATGACCATAAAAGATATTATTCATATATATCGAACAACCATTGTTTTCAGACTTAAACGAATAACCACTTTGCATCAAACACGATCTGGATACAATGTTCATGCTCGGTCAGCACCAAATAACAATTATTCAGGTTTATAACTAATCCCGGCGGCATATGGAGAGGCGATTACGGCGATCACATCAACTCTTGATCCATTGCCGACCGCATCGTGACCTCATCCCTTGCTAGTTGTTGCTTGTTCCGCAGCCCACGAACCGAGTTACATATATTAGCAACCAATCCGTATCAAATACCCAGTGCTCTGCGGTACTAGTCAAGTACACATCAATAACATGTATATCACATATACCTTTGTTTGCCTTGCCGGCCTTCTTGTCCGCCAAATCTTTGGGGCAATTCTTCAACGGCCATCCCTTGCAATAGTAGCACTCGGTGTCGGACTTAGGGCTTGCTCGGGGTTTCTTTTGCGTAGCAACAGCTTTTCCGCCCTTCTTTCCCTTACCTTGCCTTTCTTGTCCTTCTTGAAACCGGTGGTCTTATTGATCATCAACACTTGATGTTCTTTCCTAATCTCCACTGCAGTCTTAAGCATTGTGAGCTCGGGAAGAGACTTCTTCATGCCCTGCATATTATAGTTCACCACGAAGCTCTTGTAGCTAGGTGGCAGAGATTGGAGAACATGATGTATGCCTAAGTCAATGGGAATCGTTATTCCCAAGGACACAAGGTTATCGGCATACCCAGACATTTTGAGTACGTGCTCACTAACGGAGCTGTTCTCTTCCATCATGCATCTAAAGAACTTTTCAGAAGCATTATAACTCTCTACGGCAGCATGGGTATCAAAAATCATTTTCAATTCTCCCATGGTATCAAATGCATTGCCATTTTCAAACGTTTTGAAGTTACGGCTCTAGCCCATACAGTATGCCGTAATGAACTGTTGTGGTCCTCTGACGAGTTATATATGCGTTCTTTTCCTCATCGGGGCATCAGAGATGGTGGGGGCCTAGCGGCCTCTAGCACATATTGCTTTTGTGCGTGAGGAGGAGAATCCTCAAATTCATAGCCCATTGGTGAAGTTGCTACCATTCGCAGCAAGCTTCTCTTTCTCCATGAACACATTGAAATTAAAAGCAGGTGGTGCCATCTACAACAGAATTTGTAAAATATATTTAGACTAAGTTTATGATAGATTGAGTTCAACTAATCCAAATTACTATTGAACTCCCACTCAAAAACGACATCCCTCGTGTCCTTTTGGTGATTACATGAACCAAATCCACTACACCAAGTCCGATCATCACGTGAGTCGGTGTAGCTTCAAAGGCGAGCATCTATATGGGCATCATATCAACTATATGACTCATGCTTAACCTTTCGGTCCGTGTTCCGAGGCCATGTCTGTACATGCTAGGCTCGTCAAGTAAGAACCTTAGTATTCACGTGTGTAAAACTGTCTTACACCCGTTGTATGAAAACGTAGAGTCGAGAACACCCGATAATCACGTGATGCCTCAAAACACGATCCACAAAATGGTGCATACTTAAGGAAGAACACATTTTATCTTGATATCTAAATGAGGGATCATCTTATAATGCTACCAAAAGCGCCAAACTAGCAATATAAGATGTTAACATCTAATGTGTGAAGTGAGGTGATATGGTCCATGCATTTGATCTCTATCATTTGCATCGTGGTATGATCTCTATCATTCCTTTGTGTGTAAGGCCAAGGTCTATGGAACTTACACGTTAAGTGAGTTGTAAGAGTATCTATCATACATCTACTTACAACAATACCATATAAAGACACTAGCCCAACAAAGATCTAAACTAGACGCCTCTAATTTATCAATTGCAAGTTTTACGTGGCTTAGGGCTTTCAGAGATAGAACCGGTCTTACCTACAAACATGAACCACAACGAGGATAACCAAGTTATTAGCAACTCGTTGTAAATCAGATATTGACTATAGTAGGAGAGACAGACACCCTCTAGCCACTTATGCAAAACTAGTTGCATGTCAGTCGTGGAACCGGTCTCATGTACGATGACATGTAAGGTTGGTCTGGCCCGCTTCATCCCACTATGCCACCAATATCCAAAGTACATAGAAGATGCAATAACATGATCATCATCGCCCACATATAAACATATGTGTACTACCCGTGCAAAGCACCTATGCATAGATCAGGCTCTGATACCACCGTTGGGTCCGCAGCATAGAAAACAAAAAAAAATCCTACGATGAGAACTATACGCCAAGATCTATCTACTAGATACAGAGCAACGGGTGGACATACATCCATGGAGAACTTACCCTTGAAGACAACGAGTTTTGTTAACGAGTAGGAACTCGTGGTTGATGTAGTGGTACGCTTGCCGATCTCAAGGTCGTGTGGAAGTCCGAGCGCCGCAAATCAGCAGCGCATCCGTCCTCGCACACACGTTCAAGCCACCTGACAACCTCCACCTCCTCGCTCCAGCGAATCAGCGGAAGCAGCAACTCCTTCTAGACGCAAGGCCACCGGGAACATGTATCTCGCTAATCCAAGACCATGGGGGAATATCTAGAGGGGGAGAGAGATCCTTCACGAGGAGGTGTGGTTTGTGAGAGGGGAGAGGGGGGATTTATATAGGAGGGAGGGAGACCCCTCCCCTCCCATAGCTGGCGCATGAGGGGGGAGACTCCTCCCCTCCCTCATTCATGTGGTGAACCTCCACTCACATAAACATGGCCTCCACCCAAAATCCCACTCAGATGTATTTAATTTCCACCAAATTAAATGCAACTCTCAACTAATAAAACTCTTTTATTTATTTTATTCAGAATTTTATTAATTACTTTAATTAAAAAACATTCACATAAAACCCCTTGCAACATTTGAATATCACATGCAGAACCACTTTCTGCAATTTCACCCGAAACAATTCCGATTTCTATCAAAACAATTCTTGTTTCTATCGAAACATTTCCTGCGCTTTGCAAACCTTTTTTCTGGAACATATGTGATCCTAAATGGTGTCCGGCAACCCTTAAGTGTGTCACCCTATAGTTCGTGAATAATGCAGACATGATTGAGACTCCTCTCAGATCAATAATCAGAAGCGGGACCTAGAGATCCATACTGACTCCTGCATATTCAACGATGACTTCTGTGATCGTGAGAACCTTTAACGTCAGCAATTTAATCCCTTTGTCTCATGATATAATACATGTCCTAGGTTCGATCATCGGTATCCAAATACCTAGTTTGATCTCGTTACCGACATGCACTCTTTTCTCGTTCCCGTAATATAACATTCTAGTGATCACATCACTTGCTTGCAAGCTATCTTAATGTGATATCACCGAGAGGGCCCAAAGTATATCTATCCGTCATCGGGATTGACAAATTCCACTCTTGATCCATGAGCCTCAACATAACACCTTCATAGCACTGAACCCACCTTTATGGTCACCCTGTTACGGTGTGACGTTTGATGTTATCAAGATACTCTTCCGGTGTTAGCAATTAACATGATCTCATGGTCTAAGGACTAAGACTACTTTGTATGATGTTATAGCAATATAAATATAATGACTTGATCGTAATGCTATACTTCGGATGAATGTTCATCACATCATTTCACAAATGCTGTGACCTTGTTATTAACAACATCAAATGTCCATGATCAGGAAACCTTGATCATCTTGTTAATCAACAAGCTAGTCTATAAGAGAGGCATAACTAGGAACCCTTTTGTTTATTAAACACACATGTATTAATGTTTCCTATCAATACAATTATAGCATGCAAAATAAACATCTATCATATACAAGGAATACATAATAACAACTTTATTATTGCCTCTTAGGGCATATTTCCTTCACATTGCATGTGTGTTCTTTTCACAGACCATATATGGATCCACCAGTGTCATTGCATGTGTGTTGTTTTCATAGACCACATATGAATCCACTAGTGTCATTGCATGTGTGTTCTTTTCACAGACCATATATGGATCCAGGGGCATGTGTGTTCTTTTCGCCACTGGATCCACCAGAGTTCATTGCAATTGTGTTCTTTTCACAGACCATATATGGATCCACAAGTGTCATTGCATGTTTTTTCTTTTCACAAACCACATATGGATCCACCAGTGTCATTGCATGTGTGTTCTTTTCACAGACCACATATGGATCCACCAGTGTCATTGCATGTTTGTTCTTTTCACAGGCCACATATGGATCCACTAGTGTCATTGCATGTGTGTTATTTTCATAGACCACATATGGATCCACTAGTGTCATTGCATGTGTGTTCTTTTCATAGACCACATATGGATCCACCAGTGTCATTGCATGTGTGTTGTTTTCACACACCACATATGGATCCACCAGTGTCACTGCTTGTGTGTTCTTTTCACACACCACATATGGATCCAATATCATTGCATGTCTGTTCTTTCCACAGACCACATATTGATCCACCAGAGTAATTGCTTGAGTGTTGTTTTCACAGACCACATATGGATCCACCAGTATCATTGCATGTCTGTTCTTTTCACATACCACATATGGATCCACCAGAGTCATTGCATTTGTGTTCTTTTCGAAGACCACATATGGATCCACCAGTGTCATTGCATGTGTGTTCTTTTCATTTACCACATATGGATCCACTAGTGTCATTGCATGTGTGTTCTTTTCACACACCACATATGGATCCACCAGTGTCATTGTATGTCTGTTATTTTCACAGACCACATATGGATCCACCAGAGTCATTCCTGTGTGTTCTTTTCACATACCACATATGGATCCACTAGTGTCATTGCATGTGTGTTCTTTTCACAGACCACATATGGATCCACCAGTGTCATTCCATGTGTGTTCTTTTCACAGACCCCATATGGATCCACCAGAGTTCATTGCATGTGTGTTCTTTTCATAGACCATATATGGATCCACCAGTGTCATTGCATGTGTGTTCTTTTCACAAACCACATATGGATCCACCATTTTCATTGCATGTGTGTTCTTTTCATAGACCACATGTGAATCCGCCAGTGTCAATGCATGTTTGTTCTTTTCACAGACCACATATGGATCCACCAGTGTCGTTGCATGTGTGTTCTTTTCACACACCACATATGGATCCACCAGTGTCGTTGCATGTGTGTTCTTTTCACAAACCACATAAGGATCCACCATTGTCATTGCATGTGTGTTCTTTTCACAAACTACATATGGATCCACCAGTGTTAATGCATGTGTGTTCTTTTCAAAGACCACATATGGATCCGCCAGTATCATTGCATGTGTGTTCTTTTCACAGACCACATATGGATCCACCAGTGTCATTTCATGTGTGTTCTTTTCACAGACCCCATATGGATCCACCAGAGTTTATTGCATGTGTGTTCTTTTCACAGACCACATATGGATCCACCAGTATCATTGCATGTATGTTATTTTCACATACCACATATGGATCCACCAGAGTCATTCCATGTGTGTTCTTTTCACAGACCACATATGGATCCACCAGTGTCATTTTATGTGTGTTCTTTTCATAGACCACATATGGATCCACCAGTGCCATTGCATGTGTGTTCTTTTCATTTACCACATATGGATCCACTAGTGTCATTGCATGTGTGTTCTTTTCAAAGACCATATATGGATCCACCAGTGTCATTGCATGTGTGTTCTTTTCACAGACCACATATGGAACCACCAGAGTTCATTGCATGTGTGTTCTTTTCACATAGCACATATAGATCTACCAGTGTCATTGCATGTGTGTTCTTTTCATTAACCACAACTAGAGTCATTGAAATGTTTGTTCTTTTGACAGACCACATATGGATCAACCAGTGTCATTGCATGTGTGTTCTTTTCACAGACCACATATCGATCCACCAGAGTTCATTGCATCTGTGTTCTTTTCACATACCACATATGGATCAACAAGTGTCATTGCATGTGTGTTCTTTTCACAGACCATGTATGGATCCACTAGTGTCATTGAAATGTGTGTTCTTTTCACATACCACAGATGGATCCACCAGTGTCATTGCCTGCGTGTTCTTTTCACAGACCCCATATGGATCCACCAGAGTTCATTGCATGTGTGTTCTTTTCATAAACCCCATCTGGATCCACCAGTGTCATTTCATGTGTGTTCTTTTCACACACCACATATGGATCCACTAGTGTCATTGCATGTCTGTTCTTTTCAGAGACCACATATGGAACCACTAGAGTGATGGCATGTGTATTCTTTTCACAGACCACATATGGATCCACCAGTGTCACTTCATGTGTGTTATTTTCACAAACCACATATGGATCCACCAGTGTCATTGCATGTGTGTTCTTTTCAAAGACCAAATATTGTTCCACCAGTGTCATTGCATGTCTGTTCTTTTCACATACCACATATGGATTCACTAGTGTTATTGAAATGTTTGTTCTTTTCACACACCATGTATGGATCCACTAGTGTCATTGCATGTGTGTTCTTTACACAAACCAAATATGGATCAACCAGAGTTCATTGCATGTGTGTTCTTTTCATTAACCACAACTAGAGTCATTTCATGTGTGTTCTTTTCACAGACCACATATGGATCCACCAGTGCCATTGCATGTGTGTTCTTTTCACACTCCACATATGGATCGACCAGTGTCATTACATGCGTGTTCTTTTCAGACACCACGTATGGATCCACCAGTGTCATTTCATATGTGTTCTTTTCAAAGACCATATATGGATCCACCAGTGTCATTGCATGTGTGTTCTTTTCACAGACCACATATGGAACCACCAGAGTTCATTGCATGTGTGTTCTTTTCACATAGCACATATAGATCTACCAGTGTCATTGCATGTGTGTTCTTTTCATTAACCACAACTAGAGTCATTGAAATGTTTGTTCTTTTGACAGAGCACATATGGATCAACCAGTTTCATTGCATGTGTGTTCTTTTCACAGACCACATATCGATCCACCAGAGTTCATTGCATCTGTGTTCTTTTCACATACCACATATGGATCAACAAGTGTCATTGCATGTGTGTTCTTTTCACAGACCATGTATGGATCCACCAGTGTCATTGAAATGTGTGTTCTTTTCACATACCATAGATGGATCCACCAGTGTCATTGCCTGCGTGTTCTTTTCACAGACCCCATATGGATCCACCAGAGTTCATTGCATGTGTGTTCTTTTCATAAATTCCATATGGATCCACCAGTGTCATTTCATGTGTGTTCTTTTCACACACCACATATGGATCCACTATTGTCATTGCATGTCTGTTCTTTTCACAGACGACATATGGAACCACTAGAGTGATGGCATGTGTATTCTTTTCACAGACCACATATGGATCCACCAGTGTCATTGCATGTGTGTTATTTTCACAAACCACATATGGATCCACCAGTGTCATTGCATGTGTGTTCTTTTCAAAGACCAAATATTGTTCCACCAGTGTCATTGCATGTCTGTTCTTTTCACATACCACATATGGATTCACTAGTGTCATTGAAATGTTTGTTCTTTTCACACACCATGTATGGATCCACTAGTGTCATTGCATGTGTGTTATTTTCACAAACCAAATATGGATCAACCAGAGTTCATTGCATGTGTGTTCTTTTCATTAACCACAACTAGAGTCATTTCATGTGTGTTCTTTTCACAGACCACATATGGATCCACCAGTGCCATTGCATCTGTGTTCTTTTCACAGACCACATATGGATCCACCAGTGTCATTTCATGTGTGTTATTTTCATAGACCACATATGGATCCACCAGAGTCATTGCATGTGTGTTATTTTCATTTACCACATATGGATTCACCAGTGTCATTGTATGTGTGTGTTTTTCACACACGACATATGGATCCACAAGTGTCATTGCCTGTATCTTCTTTTCACAGACCACATATGGATCCACCAGTGTCATTTCATGTGTGTTCTTTTCACATACCACATATGGATCCACCAGTGTCATTGGATGCGTGTTCTTTTCACCGACCACATATGGATCCACTAGAGTCATTGCATGTGTGTTCTTTTCACAGACCACATATGGAACAACGAGAGTTCATTGCATGTGTGTTCTTTTCATATACCACATACCGATCCACTAGTGTCATTGCATGTGTGTTCTTTTCATTAACCAGAGCTAGAGTCACTGAAATGTTTGTTCTTTTCACAGACCACTGATACATTGCAAATGTATCTATAATTTTTGATGTTCCATGCTTGGTTTTTATCTACTTTCTTGTGTTTTGTTCCAACTTGGAGTACTTTTCATATGATTGCTTGGACTAACCTATTAACAAGATACCACAGTGCCAGTTGCCTGTTTTCTGCTGTTTTTGGTTCCAGGAAAGTCAGAAAATGAATATTCTCAGAATTGGACCGGACAAAAGCCAAAGTTGTTATTTTCCCAGAAGACTCATGGAGCCAGAAGGAGAGTCGGAGAGGGGCCACAGGGTGGCCACACCACCCCTAGGCGCGGGCAACCCTAGGCCGCGCCAGAGCATGGTGTGGGCCCCCTGGCCGCCTACCAACCTTGCCTCTTCGCCTATAAGAAGCCTCCCGATACCAAAACCCTAGATCAATCGTCATCAATCCACGAAAAGTTCCAAGCGCCCCGCCACCAAGGGGAGATTCGGGACAGAAGTCTCTGTCGGCACCCACCGGATCGAAGTGCCCCCGGAGCCATCTCCATCGATCTCCACCGCCATCTCCATCACCATTGCTAATTCCCATGATGAGGAGGGAGTAGTTCTCTCTCGAGGCTAAGGGTTCTACCGGTAGCTATGTGTTCATCTCTCTCTATGCATGATCATATTGTGATCATGAGCTTGTAATATATAGATCTACCTTGCTACTCAAGTGCTTTAATAGATCTTTGCTCTCCCCATGTGTGTGAAAGTGACAGCGTGCACACCATGGTGGCACTTAGGCTAGAGATTACAAATACTTGTTATGAGTTATATTTGGAGTTGGATGTCTCTATGAAACTGTGGTGTTTGTTTGAACCATCTAGTGCTCAAGGTGACAGTGTGGGGTTTTCTAGATGGGAAAGGCTTACTTTGAGGTGTGATGTTATAGCCCTACCATTGATTAGAGTGTTCAACCGGAGAGTAGTTCAGCGTAGTATCATAAAGAAGGATATTTATATGAGAGTGTTCACTAGTGAAAGTATGATCCCTAGGCCTTGTTTCTAAGTATTGAAACACCGTTTGCAACTAGATCTGTTACATGTTTGCTTGCTTCCATCTTTATTTCAGTTTTACTTTAGTCTTTTCCACGCCATCAAGTTATCTTCTATCACCATTACCACTTATAATTATCCATACCACTTGTATTTCACTATCTCTTCGCCGAACTAGTGCACCTATACACCTGACAAGTGTATTGGGTGTGTTGGGGACACAAGAGACTTCTTGTATCTTGATTGCAAGGTTGCTTGAGAGGGGATACCTTTGACCACTTCCTCCCTGAGTTCGATAAACCTTGGGTGATCCACTTAAGGGAAAACTTTCTGTTCTACAAACCTCTGCACTTGGAGGCCCAACAACTGTCTACAAGAATAGAAGTGCGTAGACATCAAGCTATTTTCTGGCGCCGTTGCCGGGGAGGTAAGGTAAAAGGTACTCACATCCTCCGGTGTGAGTGCTCGAAGTTATTTCCTTTAGATTCTGCAATTTTGTCTTTTTGTTTCTTGGTTTCACTAGTTAGGCTTAATGGAAAACAACAACAAAATTAGAGAGCTTTTTAGTATTTTTCCTAAGTTAGAACTTGAATTGTCTGAAAAGAAAATTAAAAAACCCATGGAACTTTCTTTTAATGCTAATAGCAATGTTATTAGTATGAATCTTTTGAACACCTTTGTTACTAATGCTATGGAAACGTCTAAGCTTGGGGAAGTTGGTTTTTATGAAAATGATCTTTTTAGTTCCCCAGCTTTAAACAAGAAAATTTTCTCTGATGATACTTTATCTCCCATATGTGGTAATTCTAATGTTACTTGTGATATTTTAAATCCACATACTGAAAGCATCCCTTTTAAAATACCTATAAAAATTGTTGAACGTGTTATGAACAACTCTTATTTTGGAGATGGAAATGTCCATCCTCGTGATCATTTACTCTTTATACATGAATTATGCGGGTTGTTCAAGTGTGTAGGTATTTCAATGAACCAAGTTAAGAGGAAGCTATTACCCATTTCACTTAAGGGCAAAGCAAGGGAGTGGTATGAGCAAGGGAGTGGTATGAGCTACTAGATGATCCTCATCATTTGGAGTGGAAGGAACTTGAATCTCTCTTTTACTCTAAATTTTATCCTCCTCATGAAATTCATAAAGATAGGAATTACATTTATAATTTTCATCCTCATGATGGAGAAAGTATTTCCCAAGCATGGGGGAAATTGAAGTCACTAATGCTCAAATGTCCCATTCATGAGCTCCCCAGTAATATTGTTATTGATAATTTTTATGCAAGGCTTTCAGGGCATTACAAGGACTATCTAGATACTTGTTTAGAGGGATCCTTCACAAAAGGAGGTCAAAGCTAAGTGGGATATTATTGAAACAATTCAAAGCAATACCGAAGATTGGGATAACAACAAAGGTAAAGAACCAGGTATAAACTATGAGTATGATTGCATTAAGTATTTTCCTAAAACTATTGATTTTCTAGAGCTTAGTGCTAAATATGGTCTTGATCCTCAAATTCTTGGTGATTGTTATAGAACCTTTGCTTCTCATATTAATGCTCCTAAAGAAAAATGGGACATGTATCATGAGCCTTATAAAGACACTTGCATGGAAAATGGAATTGTTATTAATGATAGCAATAAACATGCTCAAACCTCTGAAAGTACTACTTCTTATAAGCATGTTAATTTTTGTGGAATACATAGACGTTGTGAGAATAATCAAATTCAAGAAGAATATTGTATCACCCATAGGAATGAAAAAACTAGAACGTGGTATAGGGCTCTTAATGATCTTGGTAAAAAAGTTTGTGCCCTCTATCCTTTTATTTGTGAACTTTGCTTTGAAGTGGGTCATTTCAATTTTCAATGCTCAGGCCATAATAATAGCCCTTCTAATCCAATGAGTACTACAAGTTTGTATTGGGATGACATGATCACTCCTAATCAGCATAATGAACTTACATTATTTTTGGGGTGTGAAGAGTTATCAAGAAAAACCTCTTTGGTAGATATGGGTGCTTTTGATATGAATAGTGTCATGCATGGTTGTCATCTTTATTGTGTTGATAATTGTCACACAAATACTTACATACAAAATATTATAGAAGATGAGATTTTACCAAAATATGACAAGACTAATATGTGTTTTGATCTTATTAATGAAAAGAAAGAATCCTCGAAAGTTTTTTCTATTGTCTCTAACAATAAACCAGGGTATATCAAGAAGCTTCCTTTCAAGCCTCTCCCTCCTAAAGAGAGGAAGAAAAAGAAGAAGAGGAGGAGTAAAAGAAGAGAGGAAACGCTATTTTCCCCTAAGCATGCTGCTCCTATTATAGTTTTTGATGAGTCTGAACTCGATGATGTTCCTATGCCTATTACCTATAGTAGTGATCATGATTGGGAAAAGCACACTACCTTTGATATTGAAAATCTCTTTGGTACCAATTCTGAAAATGATGATATTAATAATTGCTATACTATTAGTGCTATCCATGATCCTTCTAATGATGAACACACTTGGGAAGATAACTATTCTATTGCTTATGAAGATGCTATACCTCCAATATATGATGATTGCAATGATGAATATGATATTTTCAGTCCACCTATGATTGAGGAGGAAATTAATTATGATTACAATATGCCTCCTATATTTGATGATTATGGTGATGAAAATAATAATGATAGCTATTTTGTTGAATTTGCTCCCACTACAATCAATAAGAATGACTATGTTTATGTGGGGAGTATTAATTCTTTTATGCATGTGGCTCATGATAAAAATGTTTCTTGTGATATTTATATTGTTAATTTTATTCATGATGCTACTGAAAGTTATTATGAGAGAGGGAAACATGGTTTTATGTATCTCAACAATATTAAGTTTCCCCTCTTTATGTTGAAAGTCTTGTAGTTGCACTTGTTTTGCTTTACTATGCTTGTTGCTTTGTTCTTTCATGACTTGTTTATTTACAAGATTCCTATGCATAGGAAGTGGGTTAGACTTAAATGTGTTTTGATTTTGCTTCTTGATGCTCTCTTTTACTTCAATTCATATTTCTTATGTGAGCATCTTCTCAAACTATCATGCCTAACTTAAAGGCCCTAAAGAAAAGTACTTATTGGGAGATAACCCAAAAGTTTTAGATGAGTCTTGGAAGTTATTACTTCAGTAATAACCGCTCCTTATCCTTTTTATTTGCTTTTTGTGCCAAGAGTAACCTCTAATGAGAGAGAAGTAATGATTGGGAAAGTTGCTGTCCCGAAACAGATTTCTGTGCTTCACCGTAAAAAATCGTGTACAATCTCTGTACGTCTTTTTGAGGCATGAATTTTTGTGCTTCTTCCCCAGGTTGTTATCTAACTTTCGTTAGTTCAACACTTTTTTATTTGAGCAACAGAATGTCTTCGAAAAAATTTGTCTTTACCTGCTGGTCTGTTTTGACAAATTTCTGCCATTTTCTGCATTTGCTTCTTGTTGGTTCCTTTTTGAGTTCTTTTGGGGAATTGAGCTTTTTGAGGGAAGTGCTTCAGTATCTAGTGTTCTAATGGAAGTTTATTTGGTGTTAGAACTGAACCTTAAGACCTATTATCTTGAGTGCACTAATGTTGCTAATAAAGATTGTGTGAAGTTTTGTATGAAGGAAAAATTTCAGGTGTATGGAAGGAATGAGTAATGAGATGAAGGATGGACTAAATCTCAAGCTTGTATATGCCATGCGTGTCACCCCAAGAAATATCCAAGAAGTACAAGCGTCAAAGCTTAGGGATGCCCAAGGCATCCCCTTCTTCATCAATAAAAATCCCAGGTTTCTTCCAAACACTTCATTTTTATTGTTTCATGCACAGTTGTGTTGTTCTTGGAGCGTCTTCTTTTTTGTTTTTCATTTTAGTTTTCGTTTGCTTGGTTTGCTTAGTTTTCTGAATAAATTGGTTGGACCCCCTCTTTCATACATTGGTTCTCAAATCGTTTGGTTTGGATTGGAAAAGAGTAGGAAAGTTCATGCTTATGTGGTAAAAAGAGCTTGTTCTTGACTGTGGCCCATGCTTTGTCATGCCATGCTTGATATTGTTTTGGCTTTATGCTTAGTATTCTTTTCTGTAGCATGACTTGTTATAAACAATTGAGATTGTGTAATGTGCCTTGGATGAATCATGCGTTGTTTTAGCATATTAAAGCATTGTATAGTGGTATTCTCCTTTGATGCTTTATTTGGGTTGACTTGGCACATGTTCACACCATGTTATGACTATCTCAAGTCACCATAAGCCTTTATGATCCTTTAGTTTTCAACTTGTAGTATCACTTTATGCTTTGATCAATGATGTTTTGTCGCTCTGCATGATTATGGCCAGTATTGCTCTCTTAGTTTGTTGCTCCCAGTCTTTTGCTAGCCTCCACAACCAAGTATGAGTTACACTCAT
This sequence comes from Avena insularis, assembly GCA_023614405.1. Classification (NCBI taxonomy): domain Eukaryota; kingdom Viridiplantae; phylum Streptophyta; class Magnoliopsida; order Poales; family Poaceae; genus Avena; species Avena insularis. The sequence goes on from JAJUPC010000153.1 coordinate 68,223, forward strand.
GCATCCAACTCCTTAAACCAAGTTATTCCAAAGAGTCCACCATACCTACCTATTAGCTTATGCTATTCCAAGTATATTCATGCTTTTGTTTACCTTCCAAATTAAACTTGTTATGAGAAAACTAGTGATTAAAGCTCTCACGAACTTGATGGCACACTTTACTTTACTTGTCCTTAATAAACTTGAACCATTGTGTCTTCTATGTTGTATATGCTTGCACTTATTTGTTGGGGATTAGCAGAACCATGCTTTCATGGGGAATGCTTTCAACATTGCACTTGGTACTTGTACCTAGTTGATATCATGCTCTTTTGTATATGGATGTCGTCAGTGTGAAATGAAAGGGGAGCTTGTAAGTCCATGGAGTTATGTATATGTGTTAGAGAAACGCCTGGGCCGCTGGTCTAATCCATGCTGACATGGTGGAAACCTGCAGCGTAACCATAATGAGATGTCTATGAAGCATTCTTCTTATAAAAAAGAGTCCTATATTGAAAAAGAAAGAGAAAAAGAAAAAAAAAGATTATGAAAAGAGGAAAGAGAGAAAAAAAGCACCATATTCCCATGGTAAATAAGAAGATTGCTGAGATGCTCGTTGTCTGCTTGCCTTGTCATTTTGATATGGGGATTCTTCCGTATCATCGGGCAAGGGGTACCCTGTTGGCGGTTCTCTATGATACACATGTACTTACGATGACAAGAACTTACCGATGACTAAACTTGAGTAGCATGAGGAGCGGCCCTCGTATACAAGGGACATGAGATTCCTAACTTATACTTCGTCAAGAATGTACACCATAGTTTGTTCACTTTAACCTTAATCACTTCAAGATGCTTATGATAGGGGCAATGAGAGCTGAAAGCTATAAGTACCATAATTTTTGGAAGCTCTTTATGAGACTTGAATCCCTACTTCCTTTTATAAAAGGCCTTTCTTCCACCATTATATTGTGTCTCCACCTTCTATATTTATGCACCTACTTTGAGAGCATAGTGTCCATTCTTAGTTCTATGTGCATTGTCCCAAGACTAGTTGATTGATGCATACCTTGATATTGCTCGTTTTAAACTATTTGTATCTAGTCACTCTTATGAACTTTGAAGGTGTCCTATGCATTTATATTTGATACTCTATGAGGGACAAGCTGAATACTATTATGCTATGTTTTCTTTATGTGAAACAAACAAACGTCTTGCAAAGCATTGTTATTCATGAATCTTTTGTTTGTGCCTTTTCATGTTGCATCATAGTTTCTTTGCTTATTGCTAGAACTTTGTCTTTCATGTTATGATTGAAGTACTATGATCCCAGTTTTGAATGTTTTACAAATACTTTCATCAAGTCTTTGATGGTGCATGTCACCTCAAAAATTATTCTTTCTTTTTTATCACTTACCTACTCGAGGACGAGCAGGAGTTAAGCTTGGGGATGTTGATACATTGCAAATGTATCTATAGTTTTTGATGTTCCATGCTTGGTTTTATCTACTTTCTTGTGTTTTGTTCCAACTTTGGAGTACTTTTCATATGATTTCTTGGACTAACCTATTAACAAGATGCCACAGTGCCAGTTGCCTGTTTTCTGCTGTTTTTGGTTCCAGGAAAGTCAGAAAATGAATATTCTCAGAATTGGACCGGACAAAAGCCAAAGTTGTTATTTTCCGGGAAGACTCACGGAGCCAGAAGGAGAGTCGGAGAGGGGCCACAGGGTGGCCACACCACCCCTAGGCGCGGGCAACCCTAGGCCACGTCAGGGCATGGTGTGGGCCCCCTGGCCGCCTACCGACCTTGCCTCTTCGCCTATAAGAAGCCTCCTGATACCAAAACCCTAGATCGTCAATCAGAAATCCGCGAAAAGTTCCACAGCCTTGCGCCGCCACCAAAGGGAGATTCGGGACAAAAGTCTCTGTTCAGCACCGGGACAGGGAAGTGCCCCCGGAGCCATCTCCATCGATCTCCACTGCCATCTCCATCACCATTGTTGATTCCCATGATGAGGAGGGAGTAGTTCTCTCTCGAGGCTAAGGGTTCTACCGGTAGCTATGTGTTCATCTCTCTCTATGCATGATCATATTGTGATCATGAGCTTGTAATCTATAGATCTAACTTGCTACTCAAGTGCTTTAATAGATCTTTGCTCTCCCCATGTGTGTGAAAGTGACAACATGCACACCATGGTGGCACTTAGGCTAGAGATAACAAATACTTGTTATGAGTTATATTTGGAGTTGGATGTCTCTATGAAATGGCGGTGTTTGTTTGAACCACCTAGTGCTCAAGGTGATAGTGTGGGGTTTTCTAGATGGGAAAATCTTACTTTGAGGTGTGTTCTTATAGCCCTACCGTTGATTAGAGTGTACAACTGGAGAGTAGTTCAGCGTAGTATCATAACGAAGGATATTTATATGAGAGCGTTCAATAGTGAAAGTATGATCCCTAGGCCTTGTTTCTAAGCATTGAAACACCGTTTGCAACTAGATTTGTTACATGTTTGCTTGCTTCCATCTTTATTTCAGTTTTACTTTAGTCTTTTCCACGCCATCAAGTTATCTTCTATCACCATTACCACTTATAATTATCCATACCACTTGTATTTCACTATCTCTTCGCCAAACTAGTGCACCTATACACCTGACAAGTGTATTGGGTGTGTTGGGGACACAAGAGACTTCTTGTATCTTGATTGCAGGGTTGCTTGAGAGGGGATACCTTTGACCACTTCCTCCCTGAGTTCGATAAACCTTGGGTGATCCACTTAAGGGAAAACATGCTACTGTTCTACAAACATTTGCACTTGGAGGCCCAACAACTGTCTTCAAGAATAGAAGTGCGTAGACATCAACCACATATGGATCAACCAGTGTCATTGCAAGTGTGTTCTTTTAACAGACCACATATGGATCCACCAAAGTTCATTGCATGTGTTTTCTTTTCACAGACCATGTATGGATCCACCAGTGTCATTAAAATGTGTGTTCTTTCACAGACCACATATGGAACCACCAGTGTCATTGCATGTGTGTTTTTTTCACAGACCCCATATAGATCCACCAGAGTTCATTGCATGTGTGTTCTTTTCACAGACCAAATTTGGATCCACTAGTGTCATTGCATGTGTGTTCTTTTCACAGACCATAAATGGATCCACCAGTGTCATTGAAATGTTTGTTCTTTTCACAGACCACATATGGATCCAACAGTGTCATTCCATGTGTCTTCTTTTCACAGACCACATATGGAACCACTAGTGCCATTGGATGTGTGTTCTTTTCACAGACCACATATGGAACCACCAATGTCATTGCATGTGTGTTCTTTCCACATACCACATATGGATCAACCAGTGTCATTGCATGTGTGTTCTTTTCGTAGACCACATATGGATCCACCAGAGTTCATTGAATGTGTGTTCTTTTCACAGACCATGTATGGATCCACCAGTGTCATTGAAATGTGTGTTCTTTTCACAGACCACATATGGATCCACCAGAGTTCATTGCATGTGTGTTCTTTTCACAGACCATATATGGATACACAAGTGTCATTGCATTTGTGTTGTTTTCACAAACCACATATGGATCCACCAGAGATCATTGCATGTGTGTTCTTTTCATAGACCATATATGTATCTACTAGTGTCATTGCATGTGTGTTCTTTTCACAAACCACATATGGATCCACCATTGTCATTGCATGTGTGTTCTTTTCATAGACCACATATGGATCCGCCAGTGTCATTACATGTTTGTTCTTTTCACAGACCACATATGGATCCACCCGTGTCGTTGCATGTGTGTTCTTTTCACAGACCACATATGGATCCACCAGTGTCATTGCATGTGTGATCTTTTCACAGACCAACTATGTATCCACTAGTGCCATTTCATGTGTGTTCTTTTCATAGACCACATATGGATCCACCAGTGTCATTGCACGTGTGTTGTTTTCATTTACCACATATGGATTCACTAGTGTCATTGCATGTGTGTTCTTTTCACAGACCACATATGGATCCACCAGAGTTCATTGCATGTGTGTTCTTTTCACATACCACATATGGATCCACCAGTGTCATTTCATGTGTGTTCTTTTCACACACCACATATGGTTCCACCAATATCATTGCATGACTGTTCTTTTCACAAACAACTTATGGATCCACCAGAGTCATTGCATGTGTGTTCTTTTCACATACCATATATGGATCCACCAGTGTCATTGCATATGTGTTCTTTTCATAGACCACATATGGAACCACCAGAGTTCATTGCATGTGTGTTCTATTCACATACCACATATGGATCCACCAGTGTCATTGCATGTGTGTTCTTTTCATTAACCACAACTAGAGTCCTTGAAATGTTTGTTCTTTTCACAGACCACATCTCGATCAACCAGTGTCATTGCATGTGTGTTCTTTTCACAGACCACATATGGATCCACGAGAGTTCATTGCATGTGTGTTCTTTTCACATACCACATATGGAACCACTAGTGTCATTGCATGTGTGTTATTTTCACCAACCACATATGGATCCACCAGTGTCATTGCATGTGTGTTCTTTTCAAACACCACATATGGATCCACCAGTGTCATTGCATGTCTATTCTTTTCAGATACCACATATGGATCCACCAATGTCATTGAAATGTTTGTTCTTTTCACACACCACGTATGGATCCACCAGTGTCATTGCATGTGTATTCTTTTCACAAACCACACATGGATTAACCAGAGTTCATTGCATCTGTGTTCTTTTCATTAACCATAGCTAGAGTCATTTCATGTGTGTTCTTTTCACATACCACATATGGATCCACCAGTGCCATTGCATGTGTGTTCTTTTCACAAACCACATATGGATCCACTAGTGTCATTTCATGTGTGTTCTTTTCATATACCACATATGGATCCACCAGTCTCATTGTATGTGTGTTCTTTTCATTTACCACATATGGAATCACCAGTGTCATTGCATGTGTGTTTTTTTCACATACCACATAAGGATCCACTAGTATCATTGCATGTATGTTCTTTTCACAGACCACATATGGATCCACCAGTGTCATTTCATGTGTCTTCTTTCACACACCACATATGGATCCACCAATATCATTGCATGTATGTTCTTTTCACAGACCACATATGCATCCACCAAAGTCATTGCATGTGTGTTCTTTTCATAGACCATATATGGATCCACCAGTGTCATTGCATGTGTGTTCTTTTCAAACACCACATATGGAACCACCAGAGTTCATTGCATTTGTGTTCTTTTCACATACCACATATAGATCCACAAGTGTCATTGCATGTGTGTTCTTTTCATTAACCACAACTAGAGTCATTGAAATGTTTGTTCTTTTCACAGACCACATATGGATCAACCAGTGTTATTGCATGGGTGTTCTTTTCACAGACCACATATGGATCCACCATAGTTCATTGCATGTGTGTTCTTTTCACATACCACATATGGATCAACCAATATCATTGCATGTGTGTTCTTTTCACAGACCATGTATGGATCCACCAGTGTCATTGAAATGTGTGTTCTTTTCACATACCACAGATGGATCCACCAGTGTCATTGCCTGCGTGTTCTTTTCACAGACCCCATATGGATCCACCAGAGTTCATTGCATGTGTGTTCTTTTCATAGACCCCATATGGATCCACCAGTGTCATTTCATGTGTGTTCTTTTCACACTCCACATATGTATCCACTAGTGTTATTACAAGTCTGTTCTTTTCACTGACCACATATGGAACCACAAGAGTCATGGCTAGTGTGTTTTTTTCACAGACCACATATGGAACCACCAGAGTCATGGCATGTGTGTTCTTCTCACAGACCACATATGGATCCACTAGTCTCATTACATGTGTGTTATTTTCACAAACCACATATGGATCCACCAGTGTCATTGCATGTGTGTTCTTTTCAAACACCACATATGGATCCACCAGTGTCATTGCATGTCTGTTCTTTTCACATACCATATATGGATCCACCAGTGTCATTGAAATGTTTGTTCTTTTCGCACACCACGTATGGATCCGCTAGTGTCATTGCATGTGTGTTCTTTTCACAAACCACATATGGATCAACCGGAGTTCATTGCATGTGTGTTCTTTTCATTAACCACAACTAGAGTTATTTCATGTGTGTTCTTTTCACAGACCACATATGGATCCAACAGTGCCATTTCATCTGTGTTCTTTTCACAGAACACATATGGATCCACCAACGTCATTTCATGTGTGTTATTTTCATAGACCACATATGGATCCACCAGTGTCATTGCATGTGTTTTATTTTCATTTACCACATATGGATTCACTAGTGTCATTGCATGTGTGTGTTTTTCACACACCACATATGGATCCACCAGTGGCATTGCCTATATGTTCTTTTCACAGACCACATATGGATCCAACAGTGTCATTTCATGTGTGTTCTTTTCACATACCACATATGGATCCACCAGTGTCATTGGATGCGTGTTCTTTTCACAGACCACATATGGATCCACTAGAGTCATTGCATGTGTGTTCTTTTCACAGAATACATATGGAACCACCAGAGTTCATTGCATGTGTGTTCTTTTCACATACCACATATGGATCCACTAGTGTCATTGCATGTGTGTTCTTTTCATTAAACACAGCTAGAGTCATTGAAATGTTTGTTCTTTTCACATACCACATATGGATCAACCAGTGTCATTGCATGTGTGTTCTTTTAACAGACCACATATGGATCCACCAAAGTTCATTGCATGTGTGTTCTTTTCATAGACCATGTATGGATCCACCAGTGTCATTGAAATATGTGTTCTTTCACAGACCACATATGGAACCACCAGTGTCATTACCTGTGTGTTTTTTCACAGACCCCATATGGATCCACCAGAGTTCATTGCATGTGTGTTCTTTTCATAAACCACATTTGGATCCACCAGTGTCATTGCATGCACAGACCATAAAGGGATCCACCAGTGTCATTGAAATGTTTGTTCTTTTCACAGACCACATATGGATCCACTAGTGTCATTGCATGTGTCTTCTTTTCACAGACCACATATGGATCCACCAGTGCCATTGGATGTGTGTTCTTTTCACAGACCACATATGGATGCACCAGTGTCATTGCATGTGTGTTCTTTTCACAGACCATATACGGATCCACCAGAGTTCATTGCATGTGTGTTCTTTTCATAGACCATGTATGGAACCACCAGGGTCATTGAAATGTGTGTTCTTTTCACATACCACATATGGATCCACCAGAGTTCATTGCATGTATTTTCTTTTCACAGACCCCATATGGATCCACCAGTGTCATTCATGTGTGTTCTTTTCACAGACCATATATGGATCCACCAATGTCATTGCATGTGTGTTCTTTTCACATACCACATATGGATCCACGAGTGTCATTGAAATGTGTGTTCTTTTCATAGACCACATATGGATCCACCAGAGTTCGTTGCATGTGTGTTCTTTTTCACATACCATATATGGATCCACCAGTGGCATTGCATGTGTGTTCTTTTCACAAACTGTATATGGATCCAGGGGCATGTGTGTTCTTTTTGCCCCTGGATCCTCCAGAGTTCATTGCATGTATGTTCTTTTCACAGACCACATATGGATCCACCAGTGTCATTGCATGTGTGTTCTTTTCACACACCACATATGGATCCACCAGTGTCATTGCATGTTTGTTCTTGTCACATACCACATATGGATACACCAGTGTCATTGCATGTGTGTTCTTTTCACATACCATATATGGATCAACCAGTGCCATTGCATGTGTGTTCTTTTCATAGACCACATATGGATCCACCAGTGTCATTGCATGTGTGTTATTTTCACAAACCATATATGGATCCACCAGTGTCATTGCATGCGTGTTCTTTTCACAGACCACATATGGATCCAAAAGTGTCATTGAAATGTGTGTTCTTTTCATAGACGACATATGGATCCACCAGAGTTCATTTCATGTGTGTACTTTTCAGAGACCATATATGGATCCACTAGTGTCATTGCATGTGTTTTATTTTGTCAACACCCGGATTTTTAATCCCAGATGCCCGTTATGCCGTACCTCGCAATCCTAGGATTACCATTTTTGCGAGACATAACGGATTGGATATCATAGTACATCATCCATTACAAACCATACATAAGGACTTACACAAATAAAGATCTCAGGATCCAGTCTTAATACAACAAGCAGCAGAAATAACAGATAAGCGTAGCGGTGGGGTCCATCTTGAGGCACGAGCAATGCTTGTGAGATAGTCCTAGTTATCATAGCCGTCCTGCTGACCATCTTCTTTGTAGCCTCCTTCATATTCTGGCCATGAGAATAGCCAGGGACAAAAGCCATGAGTACTCTTTAAGTACTCGCAAACTACCACTAACAAATAGTATAGTGCTAAGTTAAAGTGCTAACTCTATGTTTAACTATAAAGTTAAGTTTGAAACCTAAGATGAGTTCTGAAGCAAAGAAAGATAAAATAAAGTTCTAGAATCACTTCAGGTGGGAAGCTAGTGTCATAAACACAACCCTGTTGTGGTCAAGTCAAGATTCATCATTCCTTGCATAAGTTATTTTGAAAACATCTGACAACGAAACAATATGGCCATTCCAACTGTCCATAACCGCAGACGAGGCTATTCGAATAGTTTGACACTCTGCAGAGGTGGTACACTTTCACCACAAGATTCGATACATCTGTCAGGGATAACCTTGAATCATCATACTTAGTATGCAGATAATCAAACATAACCTTTCCTTTACACACCCTAGTATAAGCACCTCTCCTATGAGCATGGCCTCCCAACCATGACCATCTGTCATCTTGGGCACTGCATAGGTGGACAACATTGAGAGGTAGCCTCAGCTCAAACCTCTCCCGTGAGGGAACTAATACTAATGCATATAAACTTCTGGCTAAGCCTTACCCAATACAGGTATTGTGGTTGTACGGTAAATTTGGAATGGTATCGCATCCGAATCCAACCATCAGTTTTTACAAAAGTGCTAAGGCTCATGCCTCAACATTTTCATCATCATAAACCATTTGTCTCAACACATGTCAAAACATCTCAATAGAATGACTCATCATTCCAAGGTTTTCATAATTCCTTTTCACCAAGTGTTCCCATCTAAAGTGACTCAAGTTTTTATCTACTCTAAACTACTAAGTTAAGAGTGTTCACTAAGGTGGAAAGATGGGATCAATCTCATGCCATAGGATGACATCTAAAGTTATCTAAATAGGTCAAGTTTTATACTCTTTATGTTATGTAGCATCCCAATTGTCTAACAATTGCAATGCTACTAGCCTAGTCTATATATGGCTACTTCAAACATATAATCATTGCATCATCATTATATCATGCTCATGTCATCATGCCACCTTGCATTTGAGCATCATATAAAACCCTTTTTCATTTGGTTCTTCTCTCATATGCATTGTTCATTGTATTTGCCTCTTGATATTGTATTTGGTTCTTGATATATTTTTTAAATGCCCAAGTTGAGTTGGGGGCATATCTCTTATTAACTCCACCACGTTTCTGTCACCACCTTATAATTCCACCATCCAACTAAATATGAGCTTGGCACTTATTGGTTTTACCTCTAGCTCATGTGGGTTGGGATGGATCCAATTCTTTTCCACATGCTCTCATCTTGGCATCATGTTGTTTTCACATCATTGATATATGAGAGCCACATGGCCACCTTTGCATGCCTTGTGAGTGGGACCCTTTCTCCTAGCTTCCATATGGATTATCATGGAATTATGCTCATGTTGGAATATTTTTGGGACTATTAATTATCTAGTGGAATATACACACTAGCATGTCCCATTTTATTTCAAACATGGCCATCTTCAACTATTCCACATGGGGCATCCTTTCATTTCTTTGGCTTGGCTTTATTCCACTTTTGGAAATGCAAGGAACAATGCCATGTTTAATATAATTGTTTCCACAAAATAATCATGGTATCAAATACTTTGCATGGGCCATGCAAGTACCACCTTTTGGATTGGCATTTGGATCTTATTTGTTTTTTTTAAACGGATCATCTCTAGATCTCTCTCTCTCCTTCTCTTTGGGCTTGATCTATATTGACCTTGCCTAAACCTCATCACCATACCCATCCTTACCATCACCACCTTTCCTTCTCTCCTATCTTTTGGCCTAGCTTGGTTTGATCTTGTTCATGTTAGAGCTTGGCAAAGGAGTGCCACCACCTCATCTTTCCCCTCTCTCTCTAAACCCTAAGCTAAACCTAAACCATACCCCCTAGTACCAAACCCTAATCTACCACACCTCCTCCCTCTCGGCCTCTCTTCCCTCACCAGCTGGCCCCACCATGCCACCTAGCTACCCCATCTAAGACGAACCCTACCCGAGCCATACCCCCTCTCCTTCCTACCCTAGCTCCAACCCTAGCCCGAGGCTACCACCACCCAACCCGAGCTCCTCCCTCCCCCTCTTTTCTCTCTCTGCCTGAGGACCCCACCACCCGAGCCTGGCCCTGCCTCCTTGGCCTCACCCTGGTCCCACACGCCAGCTCCCTGCCCTGGTCCTGCCCTGCCGAGCACGTGAGGTGGAAGGAGGGAAAAGGTGGCCGAAGCCACCTTTATCTCCAACCACTCCCTCCACGACACCTCCTCTCCTCTCCGTCCCTATCCACCCTCTCTGCCTCGCCCAGCTACCCCCAGATCCACCCCAGCGGCGCCCTGCCCTCTCCCCTCTCTGCCCCATCGCCATCGTCTACACCATCGTCTGCACCCTCGGCCTCCACCGCGTCCAGCCGATCCAGCCGTCAAAGGCGCGTAGGAGGCACAGAAGACCAAGGCAGTCCCCATCGACCGACACGCAGGCGAGGAGAAGGACCGGAGCCGCCCGTACCAGCACCGGCCGAGCCGAAACCCTAGATCCTCTGGACGTCTGCCTCCCCGCCGATCGCCAGCGCCCCTGCCCGATCCAGCGCCACCGACAACCTCTCGGTGAGACCCTGTACCCCCTAGACACGGTCCGCCTCGCTGCCGTTGCCTCGCAGAAGCCCTACCTAGGCCGCGCCGACCCTCCCTGACACCAAGCCCAGGCCACGCGGTGGCTCACTTGCATGAGGCCTAGGTCCCTGTTCGATCCCCCACCCGCCTCAGACGCAGCTGAGCACCGATCTGTCGAGGCAGAGAAGATCAACAGTACGGCGCTCCCTTTTGCGCATACCCCCCTGCCTTTTTGTGCGATCAACCCGCGGTACCGAGTGCCCCACCCGTCAGCCTCTCAGTTAGTTTTGCGGGAAACCCCCTGGCTTTTCTCGTTCACAACCAGCTCCACCCCAGCCCCACATCGGCCTTGTCCCTTTCATTTGCAGGGCGATGGCTCGTGGGTTGCCCCACCCCACTTTGTAGCCCAGTTAAACCTGCTGTACGGTGTAAAATATTTTACTGCGTTGATGTGTTCTTTCGAATGATGGACCACCTGTGGTCGGCTGGCGGCCTGGGCCGTGGGTTGCGCCCCACCCCCACCCAGCCCACAGCTAAACTTCTGCGCTGTAAAAAACAATTTTAGTGTTTGTGGTGTTTTCTTCTGGCAGCTGGACGACTGACTCAGCGGAATACGTTCTTGGCAGATTAGTCTGAGTACAAAAAGTCTCTGTGTTTATCTGTTTAAATTCAAATCTTTTCAAATTAATTCAAATTCAAAATTCAAATCTGTTTTAATATATCTTTTAAAATATAAATCCAATTTAAACAAATAATATATGTTTTCAAATCAGAAAAATGTGAGGATTTCAAATATGCCTTCCAAAATATATTTTGAGCATTTAAAATTTCAAGTTGAATAAAATTACAATAAAATGCCCTTTTTCCTCATTAAATTAATAACTTTTGTTTTATAAATCCAAATTTAACAAATGATATGTCTAAAATGATTAGCTCGACGAGACCCTTCTGTTTAGGCATTCCATGGTTTGATTTGAAGCATGCATCATATAAATATATTGTGGACAGCAACTTAATTGTGAATAAAATGGGCCAAAACTAAATAAAATGGCTTATTCTTGTGTTCCACACCTCACCCTTGCCATGCTACTTTAATGCCATGCAAATTGTGCATTATTCATCATGGCATGATTGTTTGCTTGATGCATTTATACATATGCTTGTGCACTTTATTTATGTTGGCCCTTGTTTGTTTGGTTCTTCTTCGAATAGACGTTGAGCAGGGATATATCAAGAGAACCAGGAGCACTACCCAGATCCATTCCTTGCTTCAACTGAGCTGCCAGGCAAGCACTACCACATGCTTGCATACATATAGTACCTATTGCCTCTATCTTATTCTTGCATCATTGAGTCGCGATTGCATTAAACTGAATCCCAAGTATTGCATAGCCTTTACTTTTAAACCCCACCGAAGCTTGTTCCTCCATCCCATGAGCCATTACCACAGGAGTTGTTTGAGCCATGCGAGTCGTAGAACAGCATGTGTAGGGTATGTGAGTGTCTGATGGATAACGAGGTACCTAAACAACTTAACCTGAGTAGTAATGGGATAACTAATGAAAGTGGCATCGGTGAGCCATATTCGCTATTTGGTTTTTAGGCTCACTTGTGTCCGTGGGACCCAGTACTTGATTCCTGTTCCTTGAATATTCGCGCTATCCACATCCGGGAGGCTTGTGAACCCCCCTGAGCCAGAGCTTGATTCATTCTTATTTCTTGGGGCCACAAACTAGTTTGAGGTTTTATTTTACTATCCTGTACTTATGCCATGCTTTACTGCTTTATTTAAAATTGTGCGAGGAGCACACTGTCTTTGTTAGGAAAGCGGAGTGTTTTCATGGTGTCGACAAGCCCAGTCACATTTTCGGGTTCCCACGTTCATAGCCATTGGCGCAAAACCTTGAGGCCGTCTCGAGTCATTAACTTCGCTATGGTAGCTCAATGGGTGGCCTCAAATATTTCTCAATCCTGTAATTGCTTTGTCGTGGATCGCCTCGTTGGGTTTTGATTTGGTTTTTCCGAGGCATATCGAGTGTGTGTTGCTATTTGTGCACCCCTGCAGGGTAAAACTTTCTGAAAGCCGTGTCCGCGGTTATGGACGACTTTGAGCACAGTTTGTCGATCATAGACAAGAATAACTAAAGTACCGCTTTTAATTCGACTAGACTAGGTACCTGACTAGTAAATAGTACAACACTCACGGAATGGATAATAAAACTGCCAACGGATGGGGGGGTTGTTCGTCCGCTTCCTCGTCGGTAAGCGAGGAGGAGGATGGATCTGTTAAGATTACCGTTATAATCTATAACTGTTGTTATTAATTCACGTACATCCGTCCATCTCGGTTAGGCGGATGGTTAGCGAGTATCTATAGAATTGCTAGGGTTTATCTTTTGCTGCAATTCGTCACCCTGTGTTGTGTCCCTTTAGAGGCATAAAGACTTGAGTACCCCTAGGGTCTCACACGATAAATTATTGGTTCAGATGAACAGTACCCTCGCAAGATGGATACTGGGTGGAAGAGAGACGATGTGGGCAACGATCATTCGTGTAGAGATTCCGGAACGGGATCCGTGAGATCCGTATGGATGTGCTTATTTATGGGGCATCTTATGCCGATTTGCTTATCCGTACTCGATTTTGTCTTCCGCTTCCGCTTGATACTGCTGATTGATGTATGAGGAGATATCCTAAACTATTATATCTATCTAGGATATTTGGATCTTGCCGATATGCTATATATTTCCTTTCTTTTAGATGGAATGGCTCGATGTACTGTTGTATGGTGGCTTGCATACATACTCATTTGTGTATGTAGTTGATCCTTCGCCGACACGCCCGTTCTTGTCCCGATGTTTGGAAATGGTTGGGACGGCCGAAAGGTCTACCTGTGAGTGGCATTTGGGCCCCACCGTACTATTTCAACCATTTCTGAATATCCAGGCTTGTACTAGGAGCGTAATTCACCGAGGTAGTTACAATTGGTATCAGAGCCATCCCGACCTTCAGGGTCTCAGCCAAATGGTCGTTGTCTGTCTAGCAAATATTTTGGTAGTTATGTATACTAGGGAAAAACAAAACGCGAGAGTAGGACTGCTTCCACTTTTCTTCTTACCCACCCACCACCCTTTTTTGGTAAGGAAGTGTAACGTTTTCAATCCTCTTCTTAAAATTCAAACTAGGATTCACGTGTTCTGGGTTTCCGTAGTACCATAGAAAGTGTGAGTGTGTGTGTGTGTGTAATTCCTTGTCTATCTGTTGCATCCAACTTGTTATCTTTATCTGCCTTTGGTTATCAACTGTTGGTACATTCCATACTGACAAGCTTTTGGAAAACCGGCGCGATCTATCTGACTCCTTGTTGACCGGTGCCATCTTCTTAAGGGTGTTCTTCCTTCTAGCAACTCCTCGTTCTGTGCAAGCATCTGTTGCTAATCTCTATCTGCTAAGTGATTTTGCGCATCTATTGGTATTTTAATGCCGAAAAATGCGGAAATTTTTTCTTTGATACATCTGTGTTTCTACACTCCTTTCTAGTCGTGTGTGAAACATTATCTATCTTCCTTTTATCAGCATGTCCATGCTATCTCATTCTTTCGTCACCGGCGCTTAATCTTGGAGTTCCTTTTCATCTCCTTTATTTTTTTTCTCTTGGGCTAATTACATAACATGTGTCGATCCGATGCTGGTGATTGTAATTTGGCTCTCGGCATAGCTATATTCCACTCATGATAAGTGTCGATTGGAATATGGAAAATGCTATCAACCATCACCATCTAGAGGATAAGGTTATCTCCTGTGATTTTGAGTACACCGTGATCATATCTATGCATATTCAAGCATCTTTGGCAATCCGGAGTTTCCCAAGGCACTACGGCGGTCTATCATCTGTTCATCATGCTGCACATCTTTTTGAACTCCATATCTGCACAATTTTCCTGGATACGAGGGAATTGCATCTTTTTCGTCTCTGATAGCTCGTACCATAAGCAAAGCTATATCATCGTTTCGTTATCCAAGATCTCTTTATCTTTGTAACCGGTGATCCGATCGACAATGTGAACCAGGTGGCATCTCTTTTTCTTCCGAAGGACCAGATAATATATTCTTCCAGTGCATCTTCTTCAACACGAACCCGTGCTCTTAATATTGATCTTTCTAAGAGCGTTGAGCTCAGAAAGTGTTTTGAGCATTTGTTCGCTTCTTCCGCCTCTTGAACTTGGTATTCTGGGAATATCTTGTTAATCCATGGTGGTATATGTTGATAATATGCTTGCCTATTCGATATCAATGGAAGGACATGGAAGATCATATGTGTCTCTTTTTCTCTCAAGCTTCGCGAGCACTGCCTGTGTGCAAAGTTCTCAAAGCGTGAATCCTGACTTTTTGGAGTCACCTATCTCGGCCACGTCCTTCTGCTAAATACATTGCTTCAATTCTGGAATTGGCAAGTCCATTGTTAATTCCCTCTTCCATCTTCAATCAAACCCGAAGTTTTCCTTGTTGGCAAGTTATCATCATCGTTCCGCTAAAGTTTCCTTCAGACTGCTAAATCTCTCTCAATCTTTTCAAGAACAACATGGAGTTCTTTTCACCTCTGTCTCGTCAAGTAATCTTTGAAACCCCCCCGCTCTATCGTCTATGCTCAATCCACTGGAGGCCATGGAGACCTTCCAGATCTTGCATTCCTTCTGGGCAAGTGGTGCTATCTTTTTCTTTATCTGTGGAAACTTGCAGTTGCCTCCGCGATCTTCCTTCATATCTTTCCGGTGGCTGGTTACTTATGATATGACAACAACATCATCATCTTTATCTATCTATGAATCCGGCAAATCGTTTGCATCTATCCTTGTTTTCTAACGAAGTTCCATGAGTTTTTGTCTATACCTTCAGTCTGTTTCGGTAGTTGGGTTGCATGGTTTTCTTATTCATGTGCGGAGTAATGCTTTGAGTGCGGGATGGAGTAGCTACCATACCACTACTCTTATCATTCACTTTTGTACATTGAATTGGTGAACTAATGTGATTTCACTCATTCCACGGAAGTTAGAAGTGGCCTTTATCCCTTGATACTTTTACTTACGTCCTTATTTTTTCGGAGGGCTCTCTCGAAGAAAGTAATCAATAATCTCTTGTTGGTGATCTCGTCTTTTCCTACACGGAGCAAATCTTCAATTATCTGGTGGAAACAAATGCAAACTCTTTTCTATCCTCGTCTTTCTACCGGTGCTCTACATCCACAATCAAGATGAAAGGAAACTATCTCTTTCTTTGTTTCATCAATTCCTTGTTGTGGTAAAGCCAATTATGGTTGATGCCATCAGCCGCAAATCTATTGCGTTTGCCTCAAGGCTAAAGAAGGCAATAAGTATCTCTACAATAAACTTCAGATCCTCCATATTCTTTGCTTCTCGGGATTCCACCATGATCTAGCTTCACATCCGTCTCTGGAAGTTATATCCGCGCACCTCAAGTGCGTGATCCTTTGGGTCTTACCGGCGCAACAATAATCTAACCCGATGATGTCTAACTAAATCTTTCTGGTGGTATCAAGGGACTCTATTGTTTGAAGGCAATATTGTTCCCGAACTTCATTTCTCAAATCCGAGAGAGGATACGATGCTATTGTCATAGTGGTTCAAACCTCTCCAATCTAGCTCTTTTCTTCCGGCGAGATAAAGTTTCATCCTCTCTAGTATCAGTAAATCTTTCATCTTAACGGTGTGTCTTTCTGTATCCATTATACATCATCTTGTCCTTTCTGTCACAAGTGGATCTTTTCTTTTATCATGTTTCTTGGAAAAACCGGAGCGATGTCCATCCTATCCTTCTTGTCTCACGACAATCCTTCAATTCTTCAAACCCGTTGTTTCTCAAGCAAAACGCAAGACTCACAACAAGTCTAGCAAGTTTTGCAAGGTGTAGTGGTCGCACCATTCCGTTGTTCATCAACTTGGGAACGTGAGGGTCACCTTCGTTCCGAACACCCACCTCTCTTTGTGTTGTTTTCTTTTTCCTAGGAATCTCGGGGCGAGATTCTTGTTTAGTGGGGGAGAGTTGTAGCATCCCAATTGTCTAACAATTGCAATGCTACTAGCCTAGTCTATATATGGCTACTTCAAACATATAATTGTTGCATCATCATTATATCATGCTCATGTCATCATGCCACCTTGCATTTGAGCATCATATAAAACCCTTTTTCATTTGGTTCTTCTCTCATATGCATTGTTCATTGTATTTGCCTCTTGATATTGTATTTGGTTCTTGATATATTGTTTAAATGCCCAAGTTGAGTTGGGGGCATATCTCTTATTAACTCCACCACCTTTCTGTCACCACCTTATAATTCCACCATCCAACTAAATATGAGCTTGGCACTTATTGGTTTTACCTCTAGCTCATGTGGGTTGGGATGGATCCAATTCTTTTCCACATGTTCTCATCTTGGCATCATGTTGTTTTCACATCATTGATATATGAGAGCCACATGGCCACCTTTGCATGCCTTGTGAGTGGGACCCTTTCTCCTAGCTTCCATATGGATTATCATGGAATTATGCTCATGTTGGAATATTTTTGGGACTATTAATTATCTAGTGGAATATACACACTAGCATGTCCCATTTTATTTCAAACATGGCCATCTTCAACTATTCCACATGGGGCATCCTTTCATTTCTTTGGCTTGGCTTTATTCCACTTTTGGAAATGCAAGGAACAATGCCATGTTTAATATAATTGTTTTCACAAAATAATCATGGTATCAAATACTTTGCATGGGCCATGCAAGTACCACCTTTTGGATTGGCATTTGGATCTTATTTGTTTTTTTTTAAATGGATCATCTCTAGATCTCTCTCTCTCTCCTTATCTTTGGGCTTGATCTATATTGACCTTGCCTAAACCTCATCACCATACCCATCCTTACCATCACCACCTTTCCTTCTCTCCTATCTTTTGGCCTAGCTTGGTTTGATCTTGTTCATGTTAGAGCTTGGCAAAGGAGTGCCACCACCTCATCTTTCCCCTCTCTCTCTAAACCCTAAGCTAAACCTAAACCATACCCCCTAGTACCAAACCCTAATCTACCACACCTCCTCCCTCTCGGCCTCTCTTCCCTCACCAGCTGGCCCCACCATGCCACCTAGCTACCCCATCTAAGACGAACCCTACCCGAGCCATACCCCCTCTCCTTCCTACCCTAGCTCCAACCCTAGCCCGAGGCTACCACCACCCAACCCGAGCTCCTCCCTCCCCCTCTTTTCTCTCTCTGCCTGAGGACCCCACCACCCGAGCCTGGCCCTGCCTCCTTGGCCTCACCTTGGTCCCACATGCCAGCTCCCTGCCCTGGTCCTGCCCTGCCGAGCACGTGAGGTGGAAGGAGGGAAAAGGTGGCCGAAGCCACCTTTATCTCCAACCACTCCCTCCACGGCACCTCCTCTCCTCTCCGTCCCTATCCACCCTCTCGCCCTTGACTACCCCAGATCCACCCAGTGGCCTACCCCTCTCCCTCTCTCCCCCCATCGCCACACCACCTCACACCATCGTGCACCCTCGGCCTCGCGTCCAGCCGATCCAGCATTTAAGGCGTCGAGGAGGCCTGGAAGACCAAGGCCAGTCCCCTGCATCGACCCGTTCACGCAGAAGCGGAGGAGAAGGACCGGAGCCGCCCGTACCAGCGCCGCCCGAGCCGAAACCCTAGATCCTCTCCGTCGCCTGCGCCACGATCGCCAGCGCCTTGCCGATCCAGCGCCACCGACAACCTCTCGGTGAGCCCTCAGACCCCTAGACACGGTCCGCCTCGCTGCCGTCGCGTGTTCGCCGGACGTTTGGTTGCACGCTGTCATGGCCGGCGTCGCTTCGATCCGCTGGCCGTCGCGCAGGCCCTACCTAGGGCCGACCTCCCTCGACACCAAGCCCAGGCCACCGCAGGGTTCCGCCCCAGCCGAGCCCTAGGTCCCGTGTTCGATCCCCACCCTTCTTGCCGCAGCATGAAACCGATCTGTCGGCGTAGAAGATCAACAAGACGGCGCCCCTTTTGCATACCCCCCCCTTTTTGTGCGATCAACCCATGCACCGGCCCCACCCAGCCTCTCGCTAGTTTTATGGAAACCCCCTGGCTTTTCTCATTCGCAACCCGCGCTCCCACCCCAGCCCCACCTGTCACTTCTTTCAAGGCTGCGGGCGTGGTCGCCTGTGGCCCCACCCGGCCGCCACAAAGCTAGCTAAACTCATGTAAAACGTTTTTCATACGTGTGTTCTTGAAGGTCACTGGACCCACTGGACAGTGTTTGTGGCTAGATTAGTCTGAGTACAAAAAGTCTCTGTGTTTATCTGTTTAAATTCAAATCTTTTCAAATTAATTCAAATTCAAAATTCAAATCTGTTTTAATATATCTTTTAAAATATAAATCCAATTTAAACAAATAATATATGTTTTCAAATCAGAAAAATGTGAGGATTTCAAATATGCCCTCCAAAATATATTTTGAGTATTTAAAATTTCAAGTTGAATAAAATTACAATAAAATGCCCTTTTTCCTCATTAAATTAATAACTTTTGTTTTATAAATCCAAATTTAACAAATGATATGTCTAAAATGATTAGCTCGACGAGACCCTTCTGTTTAGGCATTCCATGGTTTGATTTGAAGCATGCATCATATAAATATATTGTGGACAGCAACTTAATTGTGAATAAAATGGGCCAAAACTAAATAAAATGGCTTATTCTTGTGTTCCACACCTCACCCTTGCCATGCTACTTTAATGCCATGCAAATTGTGCATCATTCATCATGGCATGATTGTTTGCTTGATGCATTTATACATATGCTTGTGCACTTTATTTATGTTGGCCCTTGTTTGTTTGGTTCTTCTTCGAATAGACGCTGAGCAGGGATATATCAAGAGAACCAGGAGCACTACCCAGATCCATTCCTTGCTTCAACTGAGCTGCCAGGCAAGCACTACCACATGCTTGCATACATATAGTACCTATTGCCTCTATCTTATTCTTGCATCATTGAGTCGCGATTGCATTAAATGAATCCCAAGTATTGCATAGCCTTTACTTTAAACCCCACCAAGCTTGTTCCTCCATCCCATGAGCCATTACCACAGGAGTTGTTTGAGCCATGCAGTCGAGAACAACATGTGTAGGGTATGTGAGTGTCGATGGATAACGAGGTACCTAAACAACTTAACCTGAGTAGTAATGGGATAACTAATGAAAGTGGCATCGGTGAGCCATATTCGCTATTTGGTTTTTCAGCTCACTTGTGTCCGTGGGACCCCGAGTACTTGATTCCTGTTCCTTGAATATTCGCGCTATCCACATCCGGGAGGCTTATGAACCCCCCTGAGCCAGAGCTTGATTCATTCTTATTTCTTGGGGCCACAAAATAGTTTGAGGTTTTATTTTACTATCCTGTACTTATGCCATGCTTTACTGCTTTATTTAAAATTGTGCGAGGAGCACACTGTACTGTTTTGGAAAGCGGAGTGTTTTCGCGGTGTCGACAAGCCCAGTCAAATTTTCGGGTTCCCAGTCGTTCACAGCCATTGACGCAAACCTTGAGGCCGTCTCGAGTCAGCTAACTTCGCTATGGTAGCTCAATGGGTGGCCCCTGAAATATTTTTGAATCAGAATTGCTTTGTCGTGGATCGCCTCGCTTTTTGATTTGGTTTTTCCGAGGCATATCGAGTGTGTGTTGCTATTTGTGCACCCCTGCAGGGTAAAACTTTCTGAAAGCCGTGTCTGCGGTTATGGATGACTTGGAGCACAGTTTCTCGATCATAGACAGGCATAACTAAAGTACCGCTTTTAATTCGACTAGACTAGGTACCTGACTAGTAAATAGTACAACACTCACGGAATGGATAATAAAACTGCCAACGGATGGGGTTGTCCGCTTCCTCATCGTAAGCGAGGAGGAGGATGGATCTGTAAGATTACCGTTATAATCATATAACTGTTGTTAATTCACGTACATCCGCCCATCTCTGGTTAGGCGGATGGTTAGCGTAGTATCTATAGAATTGCTAGGGTTTATCTTTTGCTGCAATTCGTCACCCTGTGTTGTGTCCCCTTTAGAGGCATAAAGACTTGCTGAGTACCCCTAGGGTCTCACACGATAAATTATTGGTTCAGATGAACAGGTACCCTCGCAAGATGGATACTGGGTGGAAGAGACGGACGATGTGGGCAACGATCATTCGGTGTAGAGATTCCGGGAACGGGGATCCGTGAGATCTGTGGGCGGGATGTGCTTATTTATGGGGCATCTTATGCCGATTTGCTTCTTATCCGTACTCGGATTTTGTCTTGCGCTTCCACTTGATACTCTGTTGATTGATGTATGAGGAGATATCCTAAACTATTATATCTATCTAGGATATTTGGATCTTGCCGTATGGCGTTGCTATATTTCCTTTCTTTTAGATGGAATGGCTCTGATGTACTGTTGTATGGTGGCTTGCATACATACTCATTTGTGTATGTAGTTGATCCCTTCGCCTGCCGATTACGCCGCCCGTTCTTGTCCCGATGTTTGGAAATGGTTGGGACGGTCGAAAGGTCTACCTGTGAGTGGCATTTGGGCCCCACCATACTATTTCAACCATTTCTGAACATCCAGGCTTGTACTAGGAGCGTAATTCACCGAGGTAGTTACATGTTACCTTCAAAACAACTAAGGGACTTTGTGTAAAGTAAAGGAAGTAAAGCTTGAAATTAGTACTTGGTGTAAAGAATAGTCAAGGTAGTTTAACCAAAGCATGCCTAGAGCATCTTTGCTAAACCATCCAGTTTAATCCTAGCTTGCTAATAGTAGCTTGCTAAGTATAACACTTGCAAGTGTTAGCTTGCCTTGGTTGGTGCAGTGGTTGAAGTTGTCTTCCTCCTCCTGGTAAAACTCTTCCTCCTCGTAAGCTTGGTCGGTACTATCTTCTATAAATACATACGGTATACACAATCACCAAACAATACTTAACTAATCTAATTAGCACTCTAAGGCATACATTTGATTATCTATTATCATCACAAGCATCACAAGTTTTATTAACTAGTTTCATTCTTTTTATTTAAGAAAAGTAATTTCTACTCATTGAAAATTAACTAAGATTTAATATTCACCACTTAAAATATGGGATCATGTGGACACGTGTCATCACCACATATTCTAACATGTGGGAATGTGATTTAAGGGTTGGATCATAATTACTTTGGTTTAAGTTCATTATTTAATGATTTAAAGTGACTAGAAATGCTTATATGGCATTATTTTGGTACTAGTCCAAAGTCACTGCATGTAAACCTTAATATTATTAAATATACAGATAGGTATGGTGAAATGTGAGTTTTGGGAGTTGGAATCAACTCAAAAGCTATCATGGTTGATTTTATAAAAATGTTGCAAGGTGCAAATGCTTCTGTCTTGGTATTTTTACTAGGAGAGATCTCTAACTCTAATTGAATTAAATCCAACGGGCTTGGGTAGATCTTTTCAGTAGCTTTCTAACAAAATTGTAATCACTCCATTTGAATTTGTAAATCTCCCTGAATTGAATTTTAAACTGAGGGACAGAACTAGGTTCAAACTAAATAGAAAAATCCTAATTCAAACTAACTGGGTCGCGCGGGAAAGCTAATGGGCCGGCCCAGTGACACTACGCGGCGCGGGGCTCAGCTGACAGGAGGGGTCCACCGGTCAGCGGCTCATAACGCGCGAAGCGGTACGGGGCGATATGGGTCGTTGGATTAGAACGGGGATCAACGGCTGGGGATCATCGTCGACGACGAACTGGTCGCCGGTGAACTCTAACCCTAGCGGCTCGGTGGGGGTGCATAGGGGGCGTACCAGGGCTCCAGCGACAATGGCGATGGGGGCAAACGGACTGGTGGTCGACGACGAGCTCAGGGACGGTCGAGGCAGCTCCGGGAGTGGTCGGAATCAGCGACGCCCTTCTCCTCCAGAGGCGGCCTGCTCCGGTGCAATTCTGGCGAACGGCTGCTCGCCTTGCTCCGGCTAGAGGTGGGGAATGGTTAGTGAGGTGAGGGGAGTTGAGTGGTGTGCTGCAAATGGTTGGGGAAGGCCTCTATTTATAGGACGACGACGCGACCGAGAGGGATGGGCGAGCGGCTCCGACGAGGGCTGCACAACATGCTAGCGGCGTGGCTCGAGGTAGGGGCGGTCGCTGGTCTCCTAGTGGTGCTCTACGTGATCAATGCGGGACTAGGGGCGGTGGTATGCGGTCAGGTGGAGCTGGCGCTCTGAGCGGCAGAGACGGCGGTGTCCACGCGGCGGTGGGCCGTGGCGGCGAATGTGGCATGTCCATGTCCCTCGGGGTCATGGCGGAGAAGCGGTAAACGCGGCTGCGGTCGAGGGCGTCACAGCACGCTGTTGGCACGGCGCTGGCGCATGCTCTCGGCATGGCATGACAGCGACAGTGCGTGGCGCTTTGGCGGTGGTCCACGGTCTGGCTTGGCTCGGGGAGGGGACACAGAGTGGCGGTGAGGTACTAGCTAGCTTGTAGACATGGCGAGAGGGGGCGAGGTGGTCTGCTACGGTGAGGGCAAGGTTGGCCGGCGAGTTGGTGCTCGGCATGGCTTGGCCTTGCCACTAGGGGGTAGGAGACATAGGGAGTGTTTCGAGGACATAGGGAGTGTTTGGAGGAAAATTGGGTGCAAAACCCTGTTGCAAATAGTGAGCTATGTTTAGAGTTTAAACCCTGCCTGCCAAGTGTTTGATGAAATGGCCGCAAGAACTTTCTTTTTGAATTTTAAAAAGATTTTTGGTGGGTGTGCTGGTACTAGACTTGAGACTCTATGGGTGCTTGGGTTTTGAAATTTGAGCTTGTTTGAGTGGTTTTTGAAATAGTGGGATCTTCCCATATGAAATAGATTCAATTTTCAAATGTCAATTAAATTTAGTGTTTGAATGTTTTTGGCATCTCACAAAGTGGGCCTTGGTACCTCATTATGTGTACTAGCAAGGGGTGGAAAGATCCATCATTTATTCTGTTAGGTTTTGAGTACTAGGAATAGCCAAAGTAGGCATGCTGATTAAAATGGCACAAATGACCATTTGCTTCTTTTATTCATTTTGATTTGTTTTTCTTTGGGATTTGTTTGGGGATAATCTAGATGATGTTTATTTCACCTAAGAATCATTTTACAAGCAATGGATCACTTAAACATGGCAATTCAAACAACTCCTATTTTTAAATGCACACCCATATGAATGCTTTAATAATTTTAATTGGAAAAGTTTTTGTTAACCCTAATTTTGATGATTTGGATCTTAATAACCTTGGATTAAAGTTTTGGGATGTTACAAACCTTCCCCCCTTAAACAAAATCTCGTCCCAAGATTTATAAAGAAAACTAGGAACTAAAGAGATCTGGGAACTCTGTCCTAATGTAATCTTCGCGCTCCCAAGTGGCTTCCTCCTCGGTATGGTTGCTCCACTGAATCTTGAGAAACTTGATACTCCTGGTCCTGGTGGTTCTGTAAGCTTCTTCTAAGATACGGATGGGCACTTCACGATAGGTCAGGTCATTGTTGATCTCCACAGCTCTGTGATCGATGTTCTTGAAAACTTCAGTCTTCTCCGGCACTTCCAGGCATTTTCGAAGTAACGAGATATGGAACACATTGTGGATGGCTGACATCTCTTCAGGTAGTTCTAGTTGATACGATACTTCTCCTCGACGGTTTAGAATCTTGAAGGGCCCGATATATCTGGGGGCTAACTTTCCTTTCATACTAAAGCATTGGGTTCCTTTCAATGGTGAAACCTTGAGATATACAAAATCTCCGACATTGAAAGTCAGGTCTCTCCTTCTCTTGTCAACATAACTCTTCTGTCTGGATTGGGTGGTCTTGAGGTTCTCACAGACTTCGTGAACCTTCTCTTCGGCTTCTCGGAGAATGTCGAGTCCAAAGATTTGACTCTCTCCTACTTGCGACCAATTCAAAGGGGTACGACACTTCCTTCCGTATAGGAATTCAAATGGTGCCATCTGCAAACTAGCTTGATAACTGTTGTTATATGATAATTCTGTGAAAGGCAGGCAGTCTTCCCATTTCGATCCGTACTCTAACACACAAGCTCTTAACCTATCCTCTAAGATTTGGTTGACTCTCTCAGTCTGTCCATTCGTCTGCGGGTGATACGCGGTGCTGAAATTCAACTTGGTTCCTAATCCTTCCTGGACTTTCTGCCAAAATCTCGAGGTAAACTGGGTTCCTCGATCTGATACTATGGTCTTGGGGGTTCCATGCAGACTAACAATAGCAATGTACAACTCTGCTAGCTTCGCAGTCTGGTAGGTAGTCTTGACAGGTATGAAGTGAGCTACCTTGGACAGTCTATCAACTATGACCCAGATTGAGTCATTTCCCCTACTAGAAGTAGGCAAACCGGTGATAAAGTCCATTCCGATGGAATCCCATTTCAATTCTGGAATCTGCAATGGTTGCAACAGTCCTGTGGGTCTCTGATGCTCTACTTTGACTCTTTGACAGATGTCACACTTGGCGATGTAGCTTCCGATTTCTCTCTTCATCTTGTGCCACCAAAATTGCTCTTTCAAATCTTGATACATCTTCGTTCCTGTAGGGTGGATAGAATAAAGAGTATCATGAGCTTCCTTCATGATAACTTGCTTCAGCTCCGAATCTGCTGACACACAGATACGTCCTTTGTACCACATAACTCCTTCTTCGTCTTCAGTGAATCCAGGTACTTTTCCTGTACCAATATGATATTTGATAACGTCGATACTTTCATTCCCCTTCTGGGCTTCCTTGATTTGGCTAATCAAAGTGGGCTGAAGTTCAATGCTAGCTAAGAATCCTTTGCTAACTAACTCAGTCCTTAACTGCTCCAACTCCTCATACAAACTTGGTTGCTTCTTCTTGATCATGGTGTTTAGCCTACACGACAATCTGCTAAGAGCATCTGCTACCACATTGGCTTTGCCGGGGTGATAGTGAATCTCAAGGTCATAATCCTTGATTAACTCTATCCATCTCCTTTGCCTCATATTCAACTCTTTATGAGTGAAAATATACTTTAAGCTCTTATGATCTGAGTAAATCTCACAGCGATTACCCATCAAATAATGACGCCATGTCTTGAATACCAGCACTACGGCTGCTAACTCAAGATCATGGGTTGAATAGTTCTGCTCATGCTGCTTCAGTTGTCGAGATAGATAAGCGATGACTTTGCCTTCTTGCATCAATACACATCCTAGACCAATCTTGGATGCATCACAATACACATCAAACGGCCTCTTGATGTCTGGCATGATCAATATTGGGGCTGATATCAATCTCTTCTTCAGCTCCTGGAAACTAGCTTCACATTTGTCTGTCCATTCAAACTTCTTGTCCTTCTTCAGCAATTGGGTCATGGGTCTGGTGATGCTCGAGAATCCTTCTACGAACTTGTGGTAGTATCCCGCTAATCCGAGAAATGCACGGACTTGGGTTTGAGTGGTTGGGGCTTCCCATTCTTCGACATCTTTGATCTTGGCGGGATCAACAGAAACTCCTCCGACAGACATAATATGTCCTAGGAATCCTACTTCTTTCAGCCAAAACTCACACTTGCTAAACTTGGCATATAACTGATGCTCTCTTAGGGTTTCTAGGATGATTCTCAGATGTTGCTCATGCTCTTCTTCTGACTTGGAGTCGATAAGGATGTCGTCGATAAACACAACTACAAACTTATCTAGGAAATTCATAAAGATCTTATTCACGAGATTCATGAAATAAGGAAGGGCATTGGTTAATCCAAAAGACATAACCATATACTCGTATAAACCATAGCGAGTAGTAAAGGCGGTCTTCGGAATATCCGTTGCACGAATCTTAAGTTGGGGATAACCAGTCCTAAGATCAATCTTTGAGAATACCTAGGCTCCAGTCAATTGATCAAATAGATCCTCTATCTTTGGAAATGGGTACTTGTTCATGATGGTGACGTCATTCAACTTTCTGTAATCTGTACACAAACGATTGCCTCCATCTTTCTTGTCGACGAATAACACTAGTGATCTCCATGGCGAAGCGCTTGGCTGAATCAAGCCTGTTCCTAACATGGCATCTAACTGCTTCTTCAACTCAACTAACTCTGAGGGGTTCATGCTATAGGGTCTCTGGGCTATGGGTCCGGTTCCGGGGATTAGTTCGATAATGAACTCAATATCCCTATCCAGGGGCATACCTGGCAATTCATCTAGGAATACGTCGGGGTATTCATAGACTACTCTGACTTGGTCTATGGTGGGTAGGGATAGACTCTTGTTACACTTGAATTGACGGGGTAAGGTTTCAAATATTTGCTCTACTGTTACTCCAGAGCTACTGGTCATGGTGATGGCTTTCTTAGCATAGTCTATCAGTCCTTTATGCCTTGACATCCAGTCCATACCTAGTACTACTTCCAATCCTTTGGTTCCATGTACAATTAGGTTGGCATAAAAATCTATCCCATGTATTCTGATAGACACAACTTTGCAAATTTTTCTAGCTTTGGTTGTGGAACCGAGGATTTGAACTATCATGACATGCTTCAGGTTGGTTGGGTGAATCTTACTAGTGCATGCAAATTCTTCGGTGACAAATGAATGCGATGCTCCCGAATCAAACAATACTCTTGATAAAACTGAGTTGACAGAAAACATACCCAGCACTACATCTGGTGCTTCTTGGGCTTCTTCGGCGTTCATGTGGAAGAGACGACCGTTGCGGTTGTGAGGGTTCCCTAGGGCAAACCCTGTCCCTGGTTGAACACGACGCTGCTGTTGAGCTGGGGCATTCACATTGGCAGTGGCGGTAGTCTTATTGGGACACTCATTGGAGTAGTGACCCTTCACTCAACACTCGAAACAAGTGATCTGGTACTTGTCCTTTGCTACGACAGGCACAACATTGATGCCAGTTCTGGGTGCAGTGTTGTTGTTGTTGTTGTTCTTGGGAGGGGCACGGTTGAAATTGTTGGGATTGCCGGAGTTGTGATTGTTCCCTCCGGACTTCGCATTTCCTCCGCTACGGTTGGGGTAGCTTGGGCGAGATGTTGGGGGTCAATTGTTCCTTGGTGCATATCCTAGTGAGGGGTTGGGACGGTACTTCTGATGACTGCTGGATCCTGATTGCTGCATCATACGACGTTTGCGGTTGTCGTTTGCCTGATTAATCTTCCCTTCCATCTGGATGGCAGAGTCGACTAGCTCTTCGAGATCCTCGAAACAGATGTTGACGAGGACAGTCTGCATCTCATCATGTAGTCCGTTTAGGAATCTCTCCTTCTTCTTCACCTCTGTGTTGATCTCATTAGGGGCATACCTTGCAAGCAATAGGAATCTGTCATGGTATTCCACCATAGTCATTTTGCCTTGCTTCAAGTCGCGAAACTCATCTCTTAGTCTAGTGACTAGACCTTGCGGCACGTGGGTGCGGCTGAACTTGACTTTTAGGGCTTCCCATGTCATCACTTGACCATGGTTCATATTGCGGATACTATTCCACCAAGCTCTTGCATCTCGTGCTAGATAGTGGGTGGCAAAGAGAACTTTCTCGTTGTCCTCAACTCCTGCAACTTCTAAGTTGTTTTCCATTGTCGGCAGCCAGTCATCTGCATCTAGTGGGTTTTTAGCCTGGTTGAAGATTGGGGGATTGGTATTCTGGAAGTTTTTGAGTTTGGACCCATGGTGATCCTGGTTTCCATGCCCTTGGTTGTGGAGAGCCATCTGGGCGATCTGCTACAATGTTGCTAAGTTAGCTTGGCGCTCTGCCCTGCTTGCTTCTCTGTCTGCGATGAGATTCTGCAAGATCTGTAGCATTGGGTCTTGCGACGAGCTGCTCCCTCCTTGGTTTCCACGAGTCATCTGAAGATTGAGGTAGATAAAGGGGTAAGAGGGAAAGTTCTAAGGTTCATGGTTTTGGTTTCAAGCTAAAACTTTGAGTTTGACTTAGGTTTTGCAACTAACTTCATTTCATTTATGCAAACAAGCACACGATACAACACACACCATAACAATCAAAGGAAAAACAGATGGTTTGAAGAACCATTCGGCAAGCTACGATATAGTGGGACCGATACATCTCATGCTACGACAGTGCTCCAGTGCATCTACTCATTGTCTATGAAGTCGGAGTCCTCATCGTCAGTGTAGAAGTCCATAGCATCCTCCTCCAGAAAGTCATCATCATTGCTGAGGTAAGAATCCATGTCTCCCTGGATGTCTTCAGCCTCCTCTTCTTCCTCGTTTGCTGCAAGCTGAGCTTCCTGCTCCTTGACGGTCTTCTCGAGGTCGGCCACCTTCTTGCGAAGACCGGCGATGGTGCGATCCTTCTTTGCACATTGGCAACGAAGAGACTAGCGATCTTTGACGAGCAGTGCGAAGGTCTGGGCCTTCTGGTCGGCAATGGCACGGTTCTGGTTGGCTAACTCCCTAGCATTGTCCAGTTCCTGCTGTCTGTCGTGTAGTAAGAATTCAAGATTCTCCACTTGACGCCTCAACTCTGGGTGACTTGGCCTATCCATCGGCATTCCCATGAAGTCATGTCTTGCATAGTGAGAAAAACGGGTTCCTTGGAGTTGGTTGACACTGAGGGCACACAGACGTGCGAGAGCTTCATGCATTGCCCTGGCTAATCCATCTAGCCAGTTGTTCTCTCTCTCATGGAGAACTGGATTCTCTCGGACGTTGGTGCTTCAATGCTCCCTCTAAGATCAGCGGTGACTAGCCACTGTAAATCTCCTCCTTGGGGTCCTGGAAGTTGAGCTCCAAGAAACTCTGGATGCGGGCTTCCCAGTAACTCAGACAGTGAATCTAGATCCCTCTCGAAGATCAGTTGGCCTCCATTGCCCAACTGGTACACTTGTTGAACTGAGTCTCCATGTACAAGAATTAAGGATGAGGAAATTAGTGAAGTGATCAAGTGTGTCAAATTTTAAGTAGTAAAGTAAAAATTTGGAGGAACGTGAATTTTTTAGAAAGAATGAATTCCCAAGGATAAGAGAGGAAATAGTTTTTCATAAATACTCACTTTGGTTTGGAAATTAAGTTTTTGTTTGGACGTCCATTCTAACTAGGGTCTCCTATGGTCAGGATGGCTCTGATACCAACTTGTCAACACCCGGATTTTTAATCCCAGATGCCCGTTATGCCGTACCTCACAGTCCCAGGATTACCATTTTGGCGAGACATAACGGATTAGATATCACAGTACATCATCCATTACAAACCATACATAAGGTCTTACACAAATAAGGATCTCAGGATCCAGTCTTAATAGAACAAGCAGCGGAAATAACAGATAAGCGTAGCGGTGGGGTCCATCTTCAGGGGCACAGTAATGCCGACAGAGATAGTCCTAGTTATCATAGCCGTCCTGCTGACCATCATCTTGGTAGCCTCCTTCATAGTCTGGCCATGAGAATAGCCAGGGACAAAAGCCATGAGTACTCTTTAAGTACTCGCAAACTACCACTAACAAGTAGTATAGTGCTAAGTTAAAGTGCTAACTCTATGTTTAACTATAAAGTTAAGTTTGAAACCTAAGCTGAGTTCTGAAGCAAAGAAAGATAAATAAAGTTCTAGAATCACTTAAGGTGGGAAGCTAGTGTCATAAACACAACCCTGTTGTGATCAAGTCAAGATTCATCATTCCTTTCATAAGTTATTTTGAAAACATCTGACAACAAAACAGTATGGCCATTCCAACTGTCCATAATCATGACGCTGCTATTCAATAGTTTGATACTGTAGAGGTGGTACACTTTCACCGCAAGATTCGACATCCGTGATAACCTGAATCATCATACTTAGTATGTAGATAATCAAACATAACCTTTCCTTTACACACCCTAGTATAAGCACCTCTCTTATGAGCATGGCCTCCCAACCATGACCATCTGTCATCTTGGGCACTCTTAGGTGGACAACATTGAGAGGTAGCCTCAGCTCAAACCTCTCCCGCGAGGGAACTAATACGAATGCATATAAACTTCCGGCTAAGCCTTACCCAATTTAGGTATTGTGGTTGTACGGTAAATTTGGAATGGTATCGCATTTGAATCCAACCAACAGTTTTTATAAAAGGGCTAAGGCTCATGCCTCAACATTTTCATCATCATAAACCATTTGTGTTTCTCAACACATGTCAAAACATCTCAATAGAATGACTCGTCATTCCAAGGTTTTCATAATTCCTTTTCACTAAGTGTTCCCATCTAAAGTGACTCAAGTTTTTATCTACTCTAAACTACTAAGTTAAGAGTGTTCACTAAGGTGGAAAGATGGGATCAATCTCATGCCATAGTATGACATCTAAAGTTATCTAAATAGCTCAAGTTTTATACTCTTTATGCTACCTTCAAAACAAGTAAGGGACTTTGTGTAAAGTAAAGGAAGTAATGCTTGAAATTAGTACTTGGGGTAAAGAATAGTCAAGGTAGTTTAACCAAAGCATGCCTAGAGCATCTTTGCTAAACTATCCAGTTTAATCCTAGCTTGCTAATAGTAGCTTGCTAAGTATAACACTTGCAAGTGTTAGCTTGCCTTGGTTGGTGTAGTCGTTGAAGTTGCCTTCCTCCTCCTGGTAGAACTCTTCCTTCTCGTAAGCTTGGTCGGTACTATCTTATATAAATACATACGGTATAAACAATCACCAAACAATACTTAACTAATCTAATTAGCACTCTAAGACATACATTTGATGATCTATTATCATCACAAGCATCACAAGTTTTATTAACTAGTTTAATTCTTTTTATTTAAGAAAAGTAATTTCTACTCATTGAAAATTAACTAAGATTTAATATTCACCAGTTAAAATATGGGATCATGTGGACACATGTCATCACCACATATTCTAACATGTGGGAATGTGATTTAAGGGTTGGATCATAATTACTTTGGTTTAAGTTCATTATTTAATGATTTAAAGTGACTAGAAATGCCTATATAGCATTATTTTGGTACTAGTCCAAAGTCACTGCATGTAAACCTTAATATTATTACATATTTAGATAGGTATGGTGAAATGTGATTTTTGGGAGTTGGAATCAACTCAAAATCTATCATGGTTGATTTTATAAAAATGTTGCAAGGTGCAAATGCTTCTGTCTTGTTATTTTTACTAGGAGAGATCTCTAACTCTAATTGAATTAAATCCAACGGGCTTGGGTAGATCTTTTCAGTAGCTTTCTAAGAAAATTGGAATCACTCCATATGGATTTGTAGATCTCCCTAAATTGAATTTTAAACCGAGGGACAGAACTAGGTTCAAACTAAATAGAAAAATCCTAATTCAAACTAACTGGGTCGCGCGGGAAAGGTAATGGGCCGGCCCAGTGACACTACGCGGCGCGGGGCTCGGCTGATAGGAGGGGTCCACCGGTCAGCTGCTCATAACACGCGAAGCGGTACGGGGCGATATGGGTCATTGGATTAGAACGGGGATCAGCGGCTGGGGATCGTCGTCGATGATGAACTGGTCGTCGACGAACTCTAACCCTAGCGGCTCGGTGGGGGTGCATAGGGGGCATACCAAGGCTCCAGCAATGACGGCGATGGGGGCAAACGGACTGGTGGTCGACGGTGAGCTCAGGGACGGTCGAGGCCGCTCCGGGGGTGGTCGGAATCAGTGACGCCCTTCTCCTCCAGAGGCGGCCTACTCCGGTGCAATTCTGGCGAACGGCTGCTTGCCTTGCTCCGGCTAGAGGTGGGGAATGGTCAGTGAGGTGAGGGGAGTTGAGTGGTGTGCTGCAAATGGCTGGGGAAGGCCTCTGTTTATAGGACGACGACGCGACCGAGAGGGATGGGTGAGCGGCTACGGCGAGGGATGCACAGTGTGCTAGCGGCATGGCTTGAGATAGGGGGCGGTCGCTGGTCTCCTGGCGGTGCTCTACATGATCAATGCGGGACTAGGGGCGATGGTATGCGGTCGGGCGGAGCTGGCGCTCTGAGTGGCAGAGACGGCGGTGTACACAACGAGCGGTGGCTGTGAGGCGTTGGACGGCGAATGGGCATGTCTGGCGTGTCCCTGGGGTTATGGCGGAGCGGTGGGCGCGGGCTGTGGTCGAGGGGCATCGTCTACACGCGTGTCCGGCACGGCGCTCTGGCGCGTGCTCGGCATGGCGCAGACAGGCAGTGCGTGGCGCTTTGGCGGTGGTCCACGGTCTGTCTCAGCTCGGGGAGGGGACACAGAGTGGCGGTGAGGTACTGGCTAGCTCGTAGACATGGCGAGAGGGGGCGAGGTGGTCTGCTGCGTTGAGGGCAAGGTTGGCCGGCGAGTTGGTGCTTGGCATGGCTTGGCCTTGCCACCAGTGTCATTGCATGTGTGTTCTTTTCATAGACCACATATGGATCAACTAGAGTTCATTGCATGTGTGTTCTTTTCATTAACCACAGCTAGAGTCATTTCATGTGTGTTCTTTTCACAGACCACATATGGATCCACCAGTGTCATTGCATGTGTGTTCTTTTCACAGACCCCATATGGATACACCAGAGTTCATTGCATGTGTGTTCTTTTCATAGACCATATATGGATCCACCAGTGTCATTGCATGTGTGTTCTTTTCTGTAAGATCCCTCCTTTGTAAAGGAAAAGATCCCTGTGATTGCAATGCTAGTTCCTGGATCAATGCTAGCATCCACAGTTTAAGATGAAGTACACAGATACAAAGGTCGTTTATTACAGTCTTTCCAGAGATAAAACATAGTCTTTTACAACTCATGGCCAAAGGCCTAATACAAGAGTTTATGGAATAAGTAAATAAACATAAGTCTTCATCTTCATGTGCCACAGGCAAGCATGTTGAGTGTAGACTCATGACTCCTATTCATCATCAGAGTAACCTGCAACATCATAAGTTACAGCCACAAGGGTCAATACTTTGGAATAGTATTGGCAAGTGATACCTTAGTATATTTTAAGTGGACTATAATACTATATGCATTTGGCTGGTGGAGCTTAGGCTTGCATTGCTCAAAGTAGATTTTCCCTTCACTTTTTGAAAACACTAAGTTTTTGTAAGGCACAAAACACCCAAGGCATCTACCAATCAAAGACTGAAGATCCACTCAGGGCATCTACCAATCAATGACTAAAGATCCTTTTAACCCTTGTTCACCCACAAGTTTTATTTAGAAATTGGAGTGATGAGATTCTTGAAGTTTCCATGTCTTGATGCTCAAATTGTCCTTTACCAGGGACATGGCTAAGTACTTAGGTTTACACTCTGGAGAGGTGGTGCACTTTCCCCACAAGACTTGGTTTCCCAAGACAAGATCCTTCAGAAGCCTTTCCTTAGTCAAATGGACGCGTTCCAACCTATTATTCCCTCTACCACCAACTGTCCAAGAGACTAAGTTCTAGCAACCTAAGATCATGGCAGATCCCATAATGCCAAGTGGTTGCACTTGAAGCTTCTCAACATTTGACATCTCAAATCTCTTTGTTTCGTGGGTGGCCATCCACAAGTGAGATACACTAAGGTAAACCATAAACATGGGCCTTGTGAACCACTCAACCAAAAACCACCAAGCAAGTCCCATTCCACCCAGGAGATTCATTAACTTAGTTGTTTTGTTAAATATAACTCAAGTCCTTAGACTTAGAATAATTTTTCCATAGTGTATATATAAACCACCCTTGTTTTCTAGTATCTAGGCTAAGCATGGCATGGCAACTTATCCTTAGGGAATTTTCCTAGTAACTCTAGCATTCTATTCTAAATAGGATTTCCCATCATCAATTGGCAAAAGTAGCATGCAAGTCCTAACAAAATATATCTAATGCATGTATAAAATATAGGAATGGAATATTCATGGAGATATCACTTGCCTTGGTAGTGTGGAGAATAACACTCGTCACAATCACAATCACTAGCAAAATCTACACACAAAGTTATAGCACACAATTACACACAAATATATAGAAACAAAAATATTATGAATGCATGCATGCATGAATCTACTAAGTGGTGATTTTTGAAAACTCAACCAAGCAAGTGCATGAATACAGAAACTAAACAAGTCACAAAAATAGCCAAGACAATTTACTTAACCCTAAAACAAAATACTAAACTAAATCTATACTCAAAAGGCCTCAAACAAGTTTCTGCAATTTAAGCCAAACTAATGGTTACTATTTGCTAAACAAAAAGGATAGGCAGAAAGGTCTTGTTTTTCTGAATCCAACGGTATAAAATTTGTAAAATTCCAACGTGGCATTCAAAAGTTATAGGCATTTGAAATCTGGATCAAAATCTGGTTTAAATTCTGTTTCTAGTTCTAACCCTAGCCACGCCATTATGTTCTTATTCGCCTGCATCGCTTTCAAGATCGGATCGAGCTCCACAGCCGTAGGATCTAAATGAAATCTGGCTCAGATCGCGCATCGCCGGGTTAAGTGGATCTATCTTAGCGCCACGATACGTATCTAACACCGTTATTTCCACGGCCAAGAATCGGCGGCGAGCGGCGGCTACCGGGCGGAATCGCTTGGTCGATGACGTTGCCGACGATGCAGGCGGTAAGTGAGAACGAGGAGTAGCTCACCGGGCTCAGGGGGTCACGGCGATGCTCGTCGTACTCGTGGTTGGTCAAGGGGCGCTCGGGCACGGCTGCGATTCCTCACCGGAGTTCGTGGCGGCGTCGGGTGCGTCAGGTGGTCGTCGTGGACGTTGCTGTGAATCACCCCAAGGCAAGTTAGCGACACGGTTAGGTTCACAGGGTCAAGGGGAAGTCGTGAGCATGAACGGGAAGGCGAGGGGCGGTCTGGGCTTACCGGGAAAACTCGTCGGAGTTGATGTCGCCGTCGGTGCTCGCGGTGTCAAGTGGAACCGGCGACCTGGGGCAGTACAGGACGGACTAGTGAGGTCAGGAGATGCGCCAAGACACGCTGAGTCAGATTGTAAGAACGAGAGGCAGAGGGAAACACTAGGCTCACCGGAATCGATCGCCGGAGAGGCTCTGTCTGCGGCGGTGCAAAGCTGATTGAGGACAGCCTGGTGGCGGAGTGAGCGAGGTGTTTGGGGGAAAAAGATCGCGAGGCAGAGAGGATCTTATAGCCGGGGAATCGACAGGAAATGCTCGTGGTTAAATGCCCATTTACGCCGTGCCATTACCGGCCATCACTGCTGCAGCGACGTGGTCGCAGGCGCGGTCTGGGGAAGACGAGGGCGACGTGGAGAAGGCCCGCTTGTCGGGTGAGTGGAGTGTCATCGCTCGCCAAGGCGTTCGGAGAGAAGAATAAGGAGATCCCGGTGGGCTTGTTGGCTCGATTTGCTGGGCTGATTCTGGCAGCGCCTTTGTCCTTTGCCTAAGCCTTTTCTTTTTCTAAATCCATTTTCTGAATAGAATTTGATATGAATTCAAATCCTTTTGAATTCAAACTGCTTTGGGGATTTTTGAAGGGTTCTGTGGGTTCAAAAACAGTCATTCTAACTAAGTGGTTACCTTGCAAGGCTTGGTCAAGCTTGGGTTTCAAAGTAAACAGAGATTTGCTCTAGTTTGCAAATATTTGAAATAGGATTTTGAAACTATTTCTAAATTTTTGAATCTTGGGTTAAAAGCTTCACCTAGCCTTTCCAACCATGGAGGCAAGCAAACAAATTCATAGACAATCAAATCCCAAAGGGTGATGGCCAATTGAGATAAATTGCCCACATGAAATCATAGCTCAAACTTCTGTCTCTAAATGATTTTGAGAAAAACTCTATATGAATGAATGATGCAAGGATGAAATGAATGAGTTTTTGAAACATGATTTTTGGGATGTTACATTTTCACAAACCACATATGGGTTCACCATTGTCATTGCATGTGTGTTCTTTTCATGCACCACATATGGATCCGCCAATGTCATTGCATGTTTGTTCTTTTCACAGACAACATATGGATCCACCAGTGTCGTTGCATGTGTGTTCTTTTCACAGACCACATATGGATCCACCAGTTTCGTTGCATGTGTGTTCTTTTCACAAACCACATATGGATCCACCATGGTCATTGCATGTGTGTTCTTTTCACAGACTACATATGGATCTACCAGTGTTAATGCATGTGTGTTCTTTTCACAGACCACATATGGATCCACCAGTATCATTGCATGTGTGTTCTTTTCACAGACCACATATGGATCCACTAGTGTCATTTCATGTGTGTTCTTTTTACAGACCCCATATGGATCCATGAGAGTTCATTGCATCTGTGTTCTTTTCACAGACAACATATGGATCCACCAGTATCATTGCATGTATGTTCTTTTCACAGACCACATATGGATACACCAGAGTCATTTCATGTGTGTTCTTTTCACATACCACATATGGAGCCACCAGTCTCATTTCATGTGTGTTCTTTTCAAAGACCACATATGGATCCACCAGTGGCATTGCATGTGTGTTCTTTTCATTTACCACATATGGATCCACCAGTGTCATTGCATGTGTGTTCTTTTCACACTCCACATATGGATCCACCAGTGTCATTGCATGCGTGTTGTTTTTACAGACCACATATGGATCCACCAGTGTCATTTCATGTGTGTTCTTTTCAGACACCACATATGGATCCACCAGTGTCATTTCAGGTGTGTTCTTTTCACAGACCACATAAGGATCCACCACAGTCATTGCATGTGTGTTCTTTTCACAGACCAC
Source organism: Avena insularis (assembly GCA_023614405.1). Taxonomy (NCBI): domain Eukaryota; kingdom Viridiplantae; phylum Streptophyta; class Magnoliopsida; order Poales; family Poaceae; genus Avena; species Avena insularis. The sequence goes on from JAJUPC010000153.1 coordinate 105,977, forward strand.
ATATGGATCCACCAGTGTTACTGCATGTGTGTTCTTTTCACAGACGACATATGGATCCACCAGTGTCATTGCATGTCTGTTCTTTTCACATACCACATATGGATCAACCAGAGTTCATTGCATGTGTGTTCTTTTCATTAACCATAGCTAGAGTAATTTCATGTGTGTTCTTTTCATACACCACATATGGATCCGCCATTATCATTGCATGTCTGTTCTTTTCACATACCACATATGGATCCACCAGGGTCATTGCATGTGTGTTCTTTTCATTTACCACATATGGATTCACTAGTGTCATTGCATGTGTGTTTTTTCACACACCACATATGGATCCAGCAGTGTCATTGCATGTATGTTCTTTTCACACACCACATATGGATCCACCAGTGTCATTTCATGTGTGTTCTTTTCAAACACCACATATGGATCGACCAATATCATTGCATGTCTGTTCTTTTCACAGACCACATATGGATCCACCAGAGTCATTGCATGTGTGTTCTTTTCATAGACCATATATGGATCCACCAGTGTCATTGCATGTGTGTTCTTTTCACTGACCACATATGGAACCACCAGAGTTCATTGCATGTGTGTTCGTTTCACATACCACATATGGATCCACCAGTGTCATTGCATGTGTGTTATTTTCATTAACCGCAACTAGAGTCATTGAAATGTTTGTTCTTTTTGCAGACCACATATGGATCAACCAGTGTCATTGCATGTGTGTTCTTTTCACAGACCACATATGGATCCACCAGAGTTAATTGCATGTGTGTTCTTTTCACATACCACATATGGATCAACCAGTGTCATTTCATGTGTGTTCTTTTCACAGACCATGTATGGATCTACAAGTGTCATTGAAATGTGTGTTCTTTTCACATACCACATATGGATCCACCAGTGTCATTGCATGCGTGTTCTTTTCATAGACCCCATATGGATCCACCAGAGTTCATTACCTGTGTATTCTTTTCCTAGACCCCATATGGATCCACCAGTGTCATTGCATGTCTATTCTTTTCACAGACCACATATGTAACCATCAGAGTCATGGCATGTGTGTTCTTTTCACAGACCACATATGGATCCACTAGTGTCATTGCATGTGTGTTCTTTTCACAAACCACATATGGATCCACTAGTGTCATTGCATGTGTGTTCTTTTCAAAGACCACATATGGATCCACCAGTGTCATTGCATGTCTGTTCTTTTCAGATACCACATATGGATCCACCAGTGTCATTGAAATGTTTGTTCTTTTCACACACCACGTTTGGATCCACCAGTGTCATTGCATGTGTGTTCTTTTCACAAACCAAATATGGATTAACCAGAGTTCATTGCATGTGTGTTCTTTTCATTAACCACAGCTAGAGTCATTTCATGTGTGTTCTTTTCACAGACCACATATGGATCCACCAGTGCCATTGCATATGATTTCTTTTCACAGACCACATATGGATCCACTAGTGTTATTTTTATGTTTGTTCTTTTCATAGACCACATATGGATCCACCAGTGTCATTGCATGTGTGTTCTTTTCACAGACCATATATCGATCCACCAATGTCATTGCATGTGTGTTCTTTTCACATACCACATATGGATCCACCAGTGTCATTGCATGTCTGTTCTTTTCAGATACCACATATGGATCCACCAGTGTCATTGAAATGTTTGTTCTTTTCACACACCACGTATGGATCCACCAGTGTCATTGCATGTGTGTTCTTTTCACAAACCAAATATGGATTAACCAGAGTTCATTGCATGTGTGTTCTTTTCATTAACGACAGCTAGAGTCATTTCATGTGTGTTCTTTTCACATACCACATGTGGATCCACCAGTGCCATTGCATATGTGTTCTTTTCACAGACCACATATGGATCCACTAGTGTCATTTCATGTTTGTTCTTTTCATAGACCACATATGGATCCACCAGTGTCATTGCATGTGTGTTCTTTTCATTTACCACATATGGATTCACCAGTGTCATTGCATGTGTGTTTTTTTCACACACCACATATGGATCCACCAGTGTCATTGCATGTATGTTCTTTTCATAGACGACATATGGATCCACTAGTGTCATTTGATGTGTGTTCTTTTCACACACCACATATGGATCCACCAATGTCATTGCATGTCTGTTCTTTTCACAGACCACATATGGATCCACCAGATTCGTTGCATGTGTGTTCTTTTCACATACCATATATGGATCCACCAGTGTCATTGCATGTGTGTTCTTTTCACAGACCGCATGTGGAACCACCAGAGTTCATTGCATGTGTGTTCTTTTCACATACCACATATAGATCCACCAGTGTCATTGCATGTGTGTTCTTTTCATTAACCACAACTAGAGTCATTGAAATGTTTGTTCTTTTCACAGACCACAAATGGATCAACTAGTGTCATTGCATGTGTATTCTTTTCACAGACCACATATGGATCCACCAGAGTTCATTGCATGTGTGTTCTTTTCACATACAACATATGGATCAACCAGTGTCATTGCATGTGTGTTCTTTTCACAGACCATGTATGGATTCAGCAGTGTCATTGAAATGTGTGTTCTTTTCACATACCATATATAGATCCACCAGTGTCATTGCATGTTTGTTCTTTTCACAGACCACATATGGAACAACCAGAGTAATGGCATGTGTGTTCTTTTCACAGACCACATATGGATCCACTAGTGTCATTGCAGGTGTGTTATTTTCACAAACCACATATGGATCCACCAGTGTCATTGAAATGTTTGTTCTTTTCACACAACACGTATGGATCCACCAGTGCCATTGCATATGTGTTCTTTTCACAGACCACATATGGATCCACCAGTGTCATTTCATGTGTGTTCTTTTCATTGACCACATATGGATCCACCAGTGTCATTGCATGTGTGTTGTTTTCATTTACCACATATGGATTCACTAGTGTCATTGCATGTGTTTTTTTCACACACCACATATGCATCCACCAGTGTCATTCCGTGTATGTTTTTTCACAGACCACATATGGATCCACCAGTGTCATTTCATGTGTGTTCTTTTCACATAACCAATATGGATCCACCAGTGTCATTGCATGCGTGTTCTTTTCAGAGACCACATATGGATCTACTAGAGTCATTGCATGTGTGTTCTTTTCACAGACCACATATGGAAGCACCAGAGTTCATTGCATGTGTGTTCTTTTCACATACCACATATGGATCCACCAGTGTCATTGTATGTGTGTTGTTTTAACAGACCATATATGGATCAACCTAAGTTCATTGCATGTGTGTTCTTTTCACAGACCATGTATGGATCCACCAGTGTCATTGAAATGTGTGTTCTTTCACAGACCACATATGGATCCACCAGTGTCATTGCATGTGTGTTTTTTTCACAGATCCCATATGGATCGACCAGAGTTCATTGCATGCGTGTTCTTTTCACAGACCACATTTGGATCCACCAGTGTCATTGCATGTGTGTTCTTTTCACAGAGCATAAATGGATCCACCAGTGTAATTGAAATGTTTGTTCTTTTCACACACCACGTATGGATCCACTAGTGTCATTGCATGTGTGTTCTTTTCACGAACCCCATATGGATCAACCAGAGTTCATTGCATGTGTGTTCTTTTCAATAACCACAGCTAGAGTCATTTCATGTGTGTTCTTTTCACAGACCACATATGGATCCACCAGTGCCATTTCATGTGTGTTCTTTTCACAGACCACATATGGATCCACTGGTGTCATTTCATGTGTGTTTTTTTCATTTACCACATATGGATTCACTAGTGTCATTGCATGTGTGTTTTTTTCACACACCACATATGGATCCACCAGTGTCATTGCATGTATGTTCTTTTCACGGACCACATATGGATCCACCAGTGTCATTTCATGTGTGTTCTTTTCACATACCACATATGGATCCACCAGTGTCATTGCATGCCTGTTCTTTTCACAGACCACATATGGATCTACTAGAGTCATTGCATGTGTGTTCTTTTCACAGACCACATATGGAACCACCAGAGTTCATTGCATGTGTGTTCTTTTCACATACTACATATGGATCCACTAGTGTCATTGCATGTGTATTCTTTTCATTAACCACAGCTAGAGTCATTGAAATGTTTGTTCTTTTCACATACCACATATGGATCAACCAGTGTCATTGTATGTGTGTTCTTTTAACAGACCACATATGGATCCACCTAAGTTCATTGCATGTGTGTTCTTTTCACAAACCACATATGGATCCACCAGTTTCATTGCATGTGTGTTCTTTTCAAAGACCACATATGGATCCACCAGTGTCATTTCATGTGTGTTATTTTCATAGACCACATATGGATCCACCAGAGTCATTGCATGTTTGTTCTTTTCACACACCATGTATGGATCCACTAGTGTCATTGTATGTGTGTGTTTTTTATGGATCGACCAGAGTTCATTGCATGTGTGTTCTTTTAAGAGACCACATTTGGATCCACCAGTGTCATTGCATGTGTGTTCTTTTCACAGAGCATAAATGGATCCACCAGTGTCATTGAAATGTTTGTTCTTTTCACAGACCACATATGGTTCCACCAGTGTTATTGCATGTGTCTTATTTTCACAGACCACATATGGATCCACCAGTGCCATTGCATTTGTGTTCTTTTCACAGACCACATATGGATCCAGCATTTTCATTGCATGTGTGTTCTTTTCACATACCACATATGGAACCACCAGTGTCATTGCATGTGTGTTCTTTTAACAGACCACATATGGATCAACCAGTGTCATTGATTGTGTGTTCTTTTCGCAGACCACATATGGATCCACCAGAGTTCATTGAATGTGTGTTCTTTTCACAGACCATGTATGGATCCACCAGTGTCATTGAAATGTGTGTTCTTTTCACAGACCACATATGGATCCACCAGAGTTCATTGCATGTGTGTTCTTTTCACAAACCATATATGGATCCACCAGTGTCATTGCATGTGTGTTGTTTTCACAGACCACACATGGATACACCAGTGTCATTGCATGTGTGTTCTTCTCACAAACCATATATGGATCCAGGGCCATCTGTGTTCTTTTCGCCACTAGATCCACCAGAGTTCATTGCATGTGTGTTCTTTTCACAGACCATATATGGATCCACCAGTGTCATTGCATGATTTTTCTTTTCACAAACCACATATGGATCCACCAGTGTCATTGCATGTGTGTTCTTTTCACACTCCACGTATGGATCCACTAGTGTCATTGAATGTGTGTTCTTTTCACAAACCACATATAGATCAACCAGAGTTAATTGCATGTGTGTTATTTCATTAACCACAGCTAGAGTCATTGCATGTGTGTTCTTTTCACAAACCACATATGGATCCACCAGTGCCATTGCATGTGTGTTCTTTTCAAAGACCACATATGGATCCACCAGTGTCATTGCTTGTCTGTTCCTTTCACATACCACATATGGATCCACCAGTGTCATTGAAATGTTTGTTCTTGTCGCACACCACGTATGGATCCACTAGTGTCATTGCATGTGTGTTCTTTTCACACACCATATATGGATCAACTAGTGTCATTGCGTGTATGTTCTTTTCACAGACCACATTTGGATCCACCAATGTCATTTCATGTGTGTTCTTTTCACATACCACATATGGATCCACTAGTGTCATTGCATGCGTGTTCTTTTCACAGACCACATATGGATCTACTAGAGTCATTGCATGTGTTATCTTTTCACAGACCACATATGGAACCACCAAAGTTGATTGCATGTGTGTTCTTTTCACATACCACATATGGATCCACCAGTGTCATTGCATGTGTTCTTTTCATTAACCACAGCTAGAGTCATTGAAATGTTTGTCCTTTTCACAGACCACATATGGATCAACCAGTGTCATTGTATGTGTGTTCTTTTAACAGACCACATATGGATCCACCAAAGTTCATTGCATGTGTGTTCTTTTCACAGACCATGTATGGATCCACCAGTGTCATTGAAATGTGTGTTCTTTCACAGACCACATATGGATCCACCAGTGTCATTGCATGTGTTTTTTTTTCACAAACCCCGTATGGATCGACCAGAGTTCATTGCATGTGTGTTCTTTTAACTGACCACATTTGGATCCACCAGTGTCATTGCATGTGTGTTCTTTTCACAGAGCATAAATGGATCCACAAGTGTCATTGAAATGTTTGTTCTTTTCATAGACCACATATGGTTCCACCAGTGTCATTGCATGTGTCTTCTTTTCACAGACCACATATGGATCCACCAGTGCCATTGCATTTGTGTTCTTTTCATAGACCACATATGGATCCACCATTTTCATTGCATGTGTGTTCTTTTCAGAGACCACATATGGACCCACCAGTGTCATTGCATGTGTGTTCTTTTCATAGACCACATACGGATCAACCAGTGTCATTGCATGTGTGTTCTTTTCGTAGACCACATATGGATCCACCAGAGTTCATTGAATGTGTGTTCTTTTCACAGACCATGTATGGATCCACCAGTGTCATTGAAACGTATGTGCTTTTCACAGACCACATATGGATCCACCAGAGTTCATTGCATGTGTGTTCTTTTCACAGACCATGTATGGATCCACTAGTGTCATTGAAACGTGTGTGCTTTTCACAGACCACATATGGATCCACCAGAGTTCATTGCATGTGTGTTCTTTTTACAGACCATATATGGATCCACCAGTGTCATTGCATGTGTGTTGTTTTCACAGACCACATGTGGATACACCACTGTCATTGCATGTGTGTTCTTTTCACAAACCATATATGGATCCAGGGGCATCTGTGTTCTATTCGCCAGTAGATCCACTAGAGTTCATTGCATGTGTGTTCTTTTTACAGACCATATATGGATCCACCAGTGTCATTGCATGTGTGTTGTTTTCACAGACCACATGTGGATACACCACTGTCATTGCATGTGTGTTCTTTTCACAAACCATATATGGATCCAGGGGCATCTGTGTTCTATTCGCCAGTAGATCCACTAGAGTTCATTGCATGTGTGTTCTTTTCACAGACCATATATGGATCCACCAGTGTCATTGTATGTTTTTTCTTTTCACAAACCACATATGGATCCACCAGTGTCATTGCATGTGTGTTCTTTTCACAGGCCACATATGGATCCACCAGTGTCATTACATGTGTGTTCTTTTCACAGACCACATATGGATCCACCAGTGTCATTGCATGTGTGTTCTTTTCACACACCACATATGGACCCACCAGTGTCATTGCATGTGTGTTCTTTTCACACACCACATATTGATCCACCAGAGTTCATTACATGTGTGTTCTTTTCACAGACCACATATGGATCCACCAGAGTTCATTGCAGGTGTGTTCTTTTCATTAAGCACATCTAGATTCATTTCATCTGTGTTCTTTTCACAGACCACATATGGATCCCCTAGTATCATTGCATGTGTGCTCTTTTCACAGACCACATATGGATCCACCAATGTCATTTCATGTGTGTTCTTTTCACAGACCACATATGGATCCACCAGTGTCATTGAAATGTTTGTTCTTTTCACACTCCACGTATGGATCCACTAGTGTCATTGCATGTGTGTTCTTTTCACAAACCACATATAGATCAACCAGAGTTAATTGCATGTGTGTTATTTCATTAACCACAGCTAGAGTCATTGCATGTGTGTTCTTTTCACAAACCACATATGGATCCACAAGTGTCATTGCATGTGTGTTCTTTTCAAAGACCACATATGGATCCACCAGTGTCATTGCTTGTCTGTTCTTTTCACATACCACATATGGATCCACCAGTGTCATTGAAATGTTTGTTCTTGTCGCACACCACGTATGGATCCACTAGTGTCATTGCATGTGTGTTATTTTCACACACCATATATGGATCAACTAGTGTCATTGCGTCTATGTTCTTTTCACAGACCACATTTGGATCCACCAGTGTCATTTCATGTGTGTTCTTTTCACATAACACATATGGATCCACCAGTGTCATTGCATGCGTGTTCTTTTCACAGACCACATATGGATCTACTAGAGTCATTGCATGTCTGTTCTTTTCACAGACCACATATGGAACCACCAAAGTTCATTGCATGTGTGTTCTTTTCACATACCACATATGGATCCACCAGTGTCATTGCATGTGTTCTTTTCATTAACCACAGCTAGAGTCATTGAAATGTTTGTCCTTTTCACAGACCACATATGGATCAACCAGTGTCATTGTATGTGTGTTCTTTTAACAGACCACATATGGATCCACCAAAGTTCATTGCATGTGTGTTCTTTTCACAGACCATGTATGGATCCACCAGTTTCATTGAAATGTGTGTTCTTTCACAGACCACATATGGATCCACCAGTGTCATTGCATGTGTTTTTTTTCACAAACCCCGTATGGATCGACCAGAGTTCATTGCATGTGTGTTCTTTTAACTGACCACATTTGGATCCACCAGTGTCATTGCATGTGTGTTCTTTTCACAGAGCATCAATGGATCCAGAAGTGTCATTGAAATGTTTGTTCTTTTCATAGACCACATATGGTTCCACCAGTGTCATTGCATGTGTCTTCTTTTCACAGACCACATATGGATCCACCAGTGCCATTGCATTTGTGTTCTTTTCATAGACCACATATGGATCCACCATTTTCATTGCATGTGTGTTCTTTTCAGAGACCACATATGGATCCACCAGTGTCATTACATGTGTGTTCTTTTCACAGACCATGTATGGATCCACCAGTGTCATTGAAATGTGTGTTCTTTCACAGACCACATATGGATCCACCAGTGTCATTGCATGTGTTTTTTTTTCACAAACCCCGTATGGATCGACCAGAGTTCATTGCATGTGTGTTCTTTTAACTGACCACATTTGGATACCAGTGTCATTGCATGTGTGTTCTTTTCACAGAGCATAAATGGATCCACAAGTGTCATTGAAATGTTTGTTCTTTTCATAGACCACATATGGTTCCACCAGTGTCATTGCATGTGTCTTCTTTTCACAGACCACATATGGATCCACCAGTGCCATTGCATTTGTGTTCTTTTTATAGACCACATATGGATCCACCATTTTCATTGCATGTGTGTTCTTTTCAGAGACCACATATGGATCCACCAGTGTCATTGCATGTGTGTTCTTTTCATAGACCACATACGGATCAACCAGTGTTTGCATGTGTGTTCTTTTCGTAGACCACATATGGATCCACCAGAGTTCATTGAATGTGTGTTCTTTTCACAGACCATGTATGGATCCACCAGTGTCATTGAAACGTGTGTGCTTTTCACAGACCACATATGGATCCACCAGAGTTCATTGCATGTGTGTTCTTTTCACAGACCATGTATGGATCCACTAGTGTCATTGAAACGTGTGTGCTTTTCACAGACCACATATGGATCCACCAGAGTTCATTGCATGTGTGTTCTTTTCACAAACCATATATGGGTCCACCAGTGTCATTGCATGTGTTTTGTTTTCACAGACCACATGTGGATACACCACTGTCATTGCATGTGTGTTCTTTTCACAAACCATATATGGATCCAGGGGCATCTGTGTTCTTTTCGCCTGTAGATCCACTAGAGTTCATTGCATGTGTGTTCTTTTCACAGACCATATATGGAGCCACCAGTGTCATTGCATGTTTTTTCTTTTCACAAACCACATATGGATCCACCAGTGTCATTGCATGTGTGTTCTTTTCACAGGCCACATATGGATCCACCAGTGTCATTACATGTGTGTTCTTTTCACAGACCACATATGGATCCACCAGTGTCATTGCACGTGTGTTCTTTTCACACACCACATATGGACCCACCAGTGTCATTGCATGTGTGTTCTTTTCACACACCACATATTGATCCACCAGAGTTCATTACATGTGTGTTCTTTTCATAGACCACATATGGATCCACCAGAGTTCATTGCATGTGTGTTCTTTTCATTAACCACATCTAGATTAATTTCATGTGTGTTCTTTTCACAGACCACATATGGATCCCCTAGTATCATTGCATGTGTGCTGTTTTCACAGACCACATATGGATCCACCAATGTCATTTCATGTGTGTTCTTTTCACAGACCACATATGGATCCACCAGTGTCATTGCATGTGTGTTCTTTTCATTTACCACATATGGATTCACCAGTGTCATTGCATATGTGTTTTTTTCACACACCACATATGGATCCACCGTGTCATTGCATGTATGTTCTTTTCACAGACCATATATGGATCTAGGGGCATCTCTGTTCTTTTCGCCACTAGATCCACCAGAGTTCATTCCATGTGTGTTCTTTTCACAGACCATATATGGATCCACCAGTGTCATTGCATTTTTTCTTTTCACAGACCACATATGGATCCACCAGTGTCATTGCATGTGTGTTCTTTTCACAGGCCACATATGGATCCATCAGTGTCATTGCATGTGTGTTCTTTTCACAGACCACATATGGATCCACCAGTGTCATTGCATGTGTGTTCTTTCCACACATCACATATGGACCCACCAGTGTCATTGCATGTGTGTTCTTTTCACACACCACATATTGATCCACCAGAGTTCATTGCATGTGTGTTCTTTTCACAGACCACATATGGATCCACCAGAGTTCATTGCATGTGTGTTCTTTTCATTAACCACACATAGATTAATTTCATGTGTGTTCTTTTCATTAACCACATCTAGATTAATTTCATGTGTGTTCTTTTCACAGACCACATATGGATCCACTAGTGTCATTGCATGTGTGCTCTTTTCACAGACCACATATGGATCCACCAATGTCATTTCATGTGTGTTCTTTTCACAGACCACATATGGATCCACCAGTGTCATTGCATGTGTGTTCGTTTCATTTACCACATATGGATTCACCAGTGTCATTGCATGTGTTTTTTTTTTCACACACCAGATATGGATCCACCGGGTCATTACATGTATGTTCTTTTCACAGACCACATATGGATCCACCAGTGTCATTTCATGTGTGTTCTTTTCATGCACCACATATGGATCCACCAGTGTCATTGCATGTATGTTCTTTTCATTGCACTACATATGGCTCCACCAGTCATTGCATGTGTGTTCTTTTCATAGACCATATATGGATCGACCAGTGTCATTGCATGTGTGTTCTTTTCACACACCACATATGGATCCACCAGTGTCATTGCATGTGTGTTCTTTTCACACACCACATATTGATCCACCAGAGTTCATTGCATGTGTGTTCTTTTCACAGACCACATATGGATCCACCAGAGTTCATTGCATGTGTGTTCTTTTCATTAACCACATCTAGATTCATTTCATGTGTGTTCTTTTCACAGACCACATATGGATCCCCTGGTATCATTGCATGTGTGCTCTTTTCAGAGACCACATATGGATCCACCAATGTCATTTCATGTGTGTTCTTTTCACAGACCACATATGGATCCACCAGTGTCATTGCATGGGTGTTCTTTTCATTTACCACATATGGATTCGCTAGTGTCATTACATGTGTGTTTTTTTCACACACCACATATGGATCCACCATGTCATTGCATGTATGTTCTTTTCATAGACCATATATGGATCCAGGGGCATCTGTGTTCTTTTCGCCACTAGATCCACCAGAGTTCATTGCACGTGTGTTCTTTTCACAGACCATATATGGATCCACCAGTGTCATCGCATGTTTTTTCTTTTCACAAACCACATATGGATCCACCAGTGTCATTGCATGTGTGTTCTTTTCACAGGCCACATATGGATCCACCAGTGTCATTGCATGTGTGTTCTTTTCACATACCACATATGGATCCACCAGAGTTCATTGCATGTGTGTTCTTTTCACAGACCACATATGGATCCACCAGAGTTCATTGCATGTGTGTTCTTTTCATTAACCACACATAGATTAATTTCATGTGTGTTCTTTTCATTAACCACATCTAGATTAATTTCATGTGTGTTCTTTTCACAGACCACATATGGATCCACTAGTGTCATTGCATGTGTGCTCTTTTCACAGACCACATATGGATCCACCAATGTCATTTCATGTGTGTTCTTTTCACAGACCACATATGGATCCACCAGTGTCATTGCATGTGTGTTCGTTTCATTTACCACATATGGATTCACCAGTGTCATTGCATGTGTTTTTTTTTTCACACACCAGATATGGATCCACCGGGTCATTACATGTATGTTCTTTTCACAGACCACATATGGATCCACCAGTGTCATTTCATGTGTGTTCTTTTCATGCACCACATATGGATCCACCAGTGTCATTGCATGTATGTTCTTTTCACAGACCACATATGGCTCCACCAGAGTCATTGCATGTGTGTTCTTTTCATAGACCATATATGGATCGACCAGTGTCATTGCATGTGTGTTCTTTTCACACACCACATATGGATCCACCAGTGTCATTGCATGTGTGTTCTTTTCACACACCACATATTGATCCACCAGAGTTCATTGCATGTGTGTTCTTTGCACAGACCACATATGGATCCACCAGAGTTCATTGCATGTGTGTTCTTTTCATTAACCACATCTAGATTCATTTCATGTGTGTTCTTTTCACAGACCACATATGGATCCCCTGGTATCATTGCATGTGTGCTCTTTTCAGAGACCACATATGGATCCACCAATGTCATTTCATGTGTGTTCTTTTCACAGACCACATATGGATCCACCAGTGTCATTGCATGGGTGTTCTTTTCATTTACCACATATGGATTCGCTAGTGTCATTACATGTGTGTTTTTTTCACACACCACATATGGATCCACCATGTCATTGCATGTATGTTCTTTTCATAGACCATATATGGATCCAGGGGCATCTGTGTTCTTTTCGCCACTAGATCCACCAGAGTTCATCAGACGTGTGTTCTTTTCATGCATCATATATGGATCCACCAGGTCATCGCATGTTTTTTATTTTCACAAACCACATATGGATCCACCAGTGTCATTGCATGTGTGTTCTTTTCACAGGCCACATATGGATCCACCAGAGTCATTGCATGTGTGTTCTTTTCACATACCACATATGGATCCACCAGTGTCATTTCATGTGTGTTCTTTTCACATATCACATATGTATCCACCAGTGTCATTGCATGTGTGTTCTTTTCACAAACCACATATGGATCCACCAGATTTCATTGTATGTGTGTTCTTTTCATAGACCACATATGGATCCACCAGAGTTCATTGCATCTGTGTTCTTTTCATTAACCACATCTAGATTCATTTCATGTGTGTTCTTTTCACAGACCACATATGGATCCACTAGTGTCATTTCATGTGTGCTCTTTTCACAGACCACATATGGATCCACCAATGTCATTTCATGTGTGTTCTTTTCACAGACCACATATGGATCCACCAGTGTCATTGCATGTGTGTTCTTTTCAATTACCACATATGGATTCACCAGTGTCATTGCAAGTGTTTTTTTTCACACACCACATATGGATCCACCGTGTCATTGCATGTATGTTCTTTTCACAGACCATATATGGATCCAGGGGCATCTGTGTTCTTTTCGCCACTAGATCCACCAGAGTTCATTGCATGTGTGTTCTTTTCACAGACCATATATGGATCCACCAGTGTCATTGCATGTTTTTTCTTTTCACAAACCACATATGGATCCACCAGTGTCATTGCATGTGTGTTCTTTTCACAGGCCACATATGGATCCACTAGTGTCATTGCATGTGTGTTCTTTTCACAGACCACATATGGATCCACCAGTGACATTGCATGTGTGTTCTTTCCACACATCACATATGGACCCACCAGTGTCATTGCATGTGTGTTCTTTTCACACACCACATATTGATCCACCAGAGTTCATTGTATGTGTGTTCTTTTCACAGACCACATATGGATCCACCAGAGTTCATTGCATGTGTGTTCTTTTCATTAACCACATCTAGATTCATTTCATGTGTGTTCTTTTCACAGACCACATATGGATCCACTAGTGTCATTGCATGTGTGCTCTTTTCATAGACCACATATGGATCCACCAATGTCATTTCATGTGTGTTCTTTTCACAGACCACATATGGATCCACTAGTGTCATTGCACATGTGTTCTTTTCATTTACCACATATGGATTCAACAGTGTAATTGCATGTGTTTTTTTTTCACACACCACATATGGATCCACCCTGTCATTGCATGTATGTTCTTTTCACAGACCACATATGGATCCACCAGTGTCATTTCATGTGTGTTCTTTTCATGCACCACATATGGATCCACCAGTGTCATTGCATGTATGTTCTTTTCACAGACCACATATGGCTCCACCAGCGTAATTGCATGTGTGTTCTTTTCATAGACCATATATGGATCCACCAGTGTCATTGCATGTGTGTTCTTTTCACAGACCACATATGGAACAACCAGAGTTCATTGCATGTGTGTTCTTTTCACATAATACATATGGATCCACCAGTGTCATTGCATGTGTGTTCTTTTCATTAACCACAGCTAGAGTCATTGAAATATTTGTTCTTTTCACAGACCACATATGGATCAACCAGTGTCATTGCATGTGTTTTGTTTTCACAAACAACATATGGATCCACCAGAGTTCATTGCATGTGTTTTCTTTTCACAGACCATGTATGGATCCACAAGTGTCATTGAAATGTGTGTTCTTTTCACAGACCACATATGGATCCACCAGAGTTCATTGCATGTGTGTTCTTTTCATTAACCACATCTAGATTCATTTCATGTGTGTTCTTTTCACAGACCACATATGGATCCCCTGGTATCATTGCATGTGTGCTCTTTTCAGAGACCACATATGGATCCACCAATGTCATTTCATGTGTGTTCTTTTCACAGACCACATATGGATCCACCAGTGTCATTGCATGGGTGTTCTTTTCATTTACCACATATGGATTCGCTAGTGTCATTACATGTGTGTTTTTTCACACACCACATATGGATCCACCATGTCATTGCATGTATGTTCTTTTCATAGACCATATATGGATCCAGGGGCATCTGTGTTCTTTTCGCCACTAGATCCACCAGAGTTCATTGCACGTGTGTTCTTTTCACAGACCATATATGGATCCACCAGTGTCATCGCATGTTTTTTCTTTTCACAAACCACATATGGATCCACCAGTGTCATTGCATGTGTGTTCTTTTCACAGGCCACATATGGATCCACCAGTGTCATTGCATGTGTGTTCTTTTCACATACCACATATGGATCCACCAGTGTCATTGCATGTGTGTTCTTTCCACACATCACATATGGACCCACCAGTGTCATTGCATGTGTGTTCTTTTCACACACCACATATTGATCCTCCAGAGTTCATTGTATGTGTGTTCTTTTCATAGACCACATATGGATCCACCAGAGTTCATTGCATCTGTGTTCTTTTCATTAACCACATCTAGATTCATTTCATGTGTGTTCTTTTCACAGACCACATATGGATCCACTAGTGTCATTTCATGTGTGCTCTTTTCACAGACCACATATGGATCCACCAATGTCATTTCATGTGTGTTCTTTTCACAGACCACATATGGATCCACCAGTGTCATTGCATGTGTGTTCTTTTCATTTACCACATATGGATTCACCAGTGTCATTGCAAGTGTTTTTTTTCACACACCACATATGGATCCACCGTGTCATTGTATGTATGTTCTTTTCACAGACCATATATGGATCCAGGGGCATCTATGTTCTTTTCGCCACTAGATCCACCAGAGTTCATTGCATGTGTGTTCTTTTCACAGACCATATATGGATCCACCAGTGTCATTGCATGTTTTTCTTTTCACAAACCACATATGGATCCACCAGTGTCATTGCATGTGTGTTCTTTTCACAGGCCACATATGGATCCACTAGTGTCATTGCATGTGTGTTCTTTTCACAGACCACATATGGATCCACCAGTGACATTGCATGTGTGTTCTTTCCACACATCACATATGGACCCACCAGTGTCATTGCATGTGTGTTCTTTTCACACACCACATATTGATCCACCAGAGTTCATTGTATGTGTGTTCTTTTCACAGACCACATATGGATCCACCAGAGTTCATTGCATGTGTGTTCTTTTCATTAACCACATCTAGATTCATTTCATGTGTGTTCTTTTCACAGACCACATATGGATCCACTAGTGTCATTGCATGTGTGCTCTTTTCATAGACCACATATGGATCCACCAATGTCATTTCATGTGTGTTCTTTTCACAGACCACATATGGATCCACTAGTGTCATTGCACATGTGTTCTTTTCATTTACCACATATGGATTCAACAGTGTCATTGCATGTGTTTTTTTTTCACACACCACATATGGATCCACCCTGTCATTGCATGTATGTTCTTTTCACAGACCACATATGGATCCACCAGTGTCATTTCATGTGTGTTCTTTTCATGCACCACATATGGATCCACCAGTGTCATTGCATGTATGTTCTTTTCACAGACCACATATGGCTCCACCAGCGTAATTGCATGTGTGTTCTTTTCATAGACCATATATGGATCCACCAGTGTCATTGCATGTGTGTTCTTTTCACAGACCACATATGGAACAACCAGAGTTCATTGCATGTGTGTTCTTTTCACATAATACATATGGATCCACCAGTGTCATTGCATGTGTGTTCTTTTCATTAACCACAGCTAGAGTCATTGAAATATTTGTTCTTTTCACAGACCACATATGGATCAACCAGTGTCATTGCATGTGTTTTGTTTTCACAAACAACATATGGATCCACCAGAGTTCATTGCATGTGTTTTCTTTTCACAGACCATGTATGGATCCACAAGTGTCATTGAAATGTGTGTTCTTTTCACAGACCACATATGGATCCACCAGAGTTTATTGCTTGTGTGTTCTTTTCATAGACCCCATATGGATCCACCAGTGTCATTTCATGTGTGTTCTTTTCACACACCACATATGGATCCACCAATGTCATTGTATGTCTGTTCTTTTCACAAACCACACATGGATCCACCGGAGTCATTACATGTGTGTTCTTTTCACAGACCACATATGGTTCCACCAATGTCATTTCATGTGTGTTCTTTTCACAGACCACATATGGATCCACCAGTGTCATTGCATGTGTGTTCTTTTCATTTACCACATATGGATTCGCTAGTGTCATTACATGTGTGTTTTTTTCACACACCACATATGGATCCACCGTGTCATTGCATGTATGTTCTTTTCACAGACCATATATGGATCCAGGGGCATCTGTGTTCTTTTCGCCACTAGATCCACCAGAGTTCATTGCACGTGTGTTCTTTTCACAGACCATATATGGATCCACCAGTGTCATCGCATGTTTTTTCTTTTCACAAACCACATATGGATCCACCAGTGTCATTGCATGTTTGTTCTTTTCACAGGCCACATATGGATCCACCAGTGTCATTGCATGTGTTTTATTTTCACAGACCACATATGGATCCACCAGTGTCATTGCATGTGTGTTCTTTCCACACATCACATATGGACCCACCAGTGTCATTGCATGTGTGTTCTTTTCACACACCACATATTGATCCACCAGATTTCATTGTATGTGTGTTCTTTTCATAGACCACATATGGATCCACCAGAGTTCATTGCATCTGTGTTCTTTTCATTAACCACATCTAGATTCATTTCATGTGTGTTCTTTTCACAGACCACATATGGATCCACTAGTGTCATTGCATGTGTGCTCTTTTCACAGACCACATATGGATCCACCAATGTCATTTCATGTGTGTTCTTTTGACAGACCACATATGGATCCACCAGTGTCATTGCATGTGTGTTCTTTTCATTTACCACATATGGATTCACCAGTGTCATTGCAAGTGTGTTTTTTTCACACACCACATATGGATCCACCGTGTCATTGCATGTATGTTCTTTTCACAGACCATATATGGATCCAGGGGCATCTGTGTTCTTTTCGCCACTAGATCCACCAGAGTTCATTGCATGTGTGTTCTTTTCACAGACCATATATGGATCCACCAGTGTCATTGCATGTTTTTCTTTTCACAAACTACATATGGATCCACCAGTGTCATTGCATGTGTGTTCTTTTCACAGGCCACATATGGATCCACTAGTGTCATTGCATGTGTGTTCTTTTCACAAACCACATATGGATCCACCAGTGACATTGCATGTGTGTTCTTTCCACACATCACATATGGACCCACCAGTGTCATTGCATGTGTGTTCTTTTCACACACCACATATTGATCCACCAGAGTTCATTGTATGTGTGTTCTTTTCACAGACCACATATGGATCCACCAGAGTTCATTGCATGTGTGTTCTTTTCATTAACCACATCTAGATTCATTACATGTGTGTTCTTTTCACAGACCACATATGGATCCACTAGTGTCATTCCATGTTTGCTCTTTTCATAGACCATATATGGATCCACCAGTGTCATTTCATGTGTGTTCTTTTCACAGACCACATATGGATCCACCAGTGTCATTGCACGTGTGTTCTTTTCATTTACCACATATGGATTCACCAGTGTCATTGCATGTGTTTTTTTTTCACACACCACATATGGATCCACCCTGTCATTGCATGTATGTTCTTTTCACAGACCACATATGGATCCACCGGTGTCATTTCATGTGTGTTCTTTTCATGCACCACATATGGATCCACCAGTGTCATTGCATGTATGTTCTTTTCACAAACCACATATGGCTCCACCAGCGTAATTGCATGTGTGTTCTTTTCATAGACCATATATGGATCCACCAGTGTCATTGCATGTGTGTTCTTTTCACAGACCACATATGGAACAACCAGAGTTCATTGCATGTGTGTTCTTTTCACATACCACATATGGATCCACCAGTGTCATTGCATGTGTGTTATTTTCATTAACCACAGCTAGAGTCATTGAAATGTTTGTTCTTTTCACAGACCACATATGGATCAACCAGTGTCATTGCATGTTTTTTGTTTTCACAAACAACATATGGATCCACCAGAGTTCATTGCATGTGTTTTCTTTTCACAGACCATGTATGGATCCACAAGTGTCATTGAAATGTGTGTTCTTTTCACAGACCACATATGGATCCACCAGAGTTTATTGCTTGTGTGTTCTTTTCATAGACCCCATATGGATCCACCAGTGTCATTTCATGTGTGTTCTTTTCACACACCACATATGGATCCACCAATGTCATTGTATGTCTGTTCTTTTCACAAACCACATATGGATCCACCGGAGTCATTACATGTGTGTTCTTTTCACAGACCACATATGGATCCACTAGTGTCATTGCATGTGTGTTCTTTTCACAGACCATGTATGGATCCACTAGTGTCACTGCATGTGTGTTCTTTTCACAGACCACATATGGAACCCCTAGAGTTCATTTCATGTGTGTTATTTTCACATACCACATATGGAGCCACCAGCGTCATTGCATGTGTGTTCTTTTCATTTACCACATATGGATTCACTAGTGTCATTGCATGTGTGTTGTTTTCACAGACCACATATGGATCCACCAGTGTCATTTCATGTGTGTTATTTTCACATACCACATATGGATCCACCAGCGTCATTGCATGTGTGTTCTTTTCATTTACCACATATGGATTCACTAGTGTCATTGCATGTGTTTTTTTTTCACACCACATATGGATCCACCAGTGTCATTGCCTATATGTTCTTTTCACAGACCACATATGGATCCACCAGTGTCATTTCATGTGTGTTCTTTTCACACACCACATATGGATCCACAATATCATTACATGTCTGTTGTTTTCACATACCACATATGGATCCACCAGAGTTTATTGCATGTGTGTTCTTTTCACAGACCACATATGCATCAACCAATATCATTGCATGTATGTTCTTTTCATAGACCACATATGGATCCACCAGAGTCATTCCATGTTTGTTCTTTTCACATACCACATATGGATCCACCGGTGTCATTGCATGTCTGTTCTTTTCACATACAACATATGGACCCACCAGTGTCATTGCATGTGTGTTCTTTTCACAAACCACATATGGATCCACTAGTGTAATTGCATGTGTGTTCTTTTCAAAGACCACATATGGATCCACCAGTGTCATTGCATGTTTGTTCTTTTCACATACCACATATGGATACACCACTGTCATTGCATGTGTGTTCTTTTCACAAACCACATATGGATCAACCAGAGTTCATTGCACGTGTGTTCTTTTCATTAACCACAACTAGAGTCATTTCATGTGTGTTCTTTTCACACACCACATATGGATCCACCAGTGTCATTGCATGTCTGTTGTTTTCACAGACCACATATGGATCCACAAAAGTCATTGCATGTGTGTTCTTTTCACAGACCACATATGGATCCACCAGTGTCATTGCATGTTTTTTTTTTCATTTACCACATATGGATTCACTAGTGTCATTGCATGTGTTTTTTTTTCACACACCACATTTGGATCCACCAGTGTCATTGCCTGTATGTTCTTTTCACAGACCAAATATGGATCCACTAGTGTCATTTCATGTGTGTACTTTTCACACACCTTATATGGATCCAACAGTGTCATTGCATGTTCGTTATTTTCACAGACCACATATGGATCTACCAGAGTCATTGCATGTGTGTTCTTTTCACAGACCATATATGGATCCACTAGTGTCATTGCATGTGTGTTCTTTTCACAGACCACATATGGAACCCCTAGAGTTCATTGCATGTGTGTTCTTTTCACATACCACATATGGATCCACCAGTGTCATTGCATGTGTGTTCTTTTCATTAACCGCAACTAGAGTTATTGAAATGTTTGTTCTTTTCACAAACCACATATGGACTAACCAGTGTCATTGCATGTGTGTTCTTTTCACAGACGACATATGGATCCACCAAAGTTCATTGCATGTGTGTTATTTTCACAGACCATGTATGGGTCCACCAGTGTCATTGAAATGTGTGTTCCTTTCACATACCACATATGGATCCACCAGCGTCATTGCATGTGTGTTCTTTTCATTTACCACATATGGATTCACTAGTGTCATTGCATGAGTTTTTTTTCACACACCACATATGGATCCACCAGTGTCATTGCCTATATGTTCTTTTCACAGACCACATATGGATCCACCAGTGTCATTTCATGTGTGTTCTTTTCACACACCACATATGGATCCACAATATCATTGCATGTCTGTTCTTTTCACATACCACATATGGATCCACCAGAGTTTATTGCATGTATGTTCTTTTCACATACAACATATGGATACACCAGTATCATTGCATGTATGTTCTTTTCACAGACCACATATGGATGCACCAGAGTCATTCCATGTTTGTTCTTTTCACATACCACATATGGATCCACCAGTGTCATTGCATGTCTGTTCGTTTCACATACAACATATGGATCCACCATTGTCATTGCATGTGTGTTCTTTTCACAAACCACATATGGATCCACTAGTGTAATTGCATGTGTGTTTTCTTTTCAAAGACCACATATGGATCCACTAGTGTCATTGCATGTCTGTTCTTTTCACATACCACATATGGATCCACCTCTGTCATTGCATGTGTGTTCTTTTCACAAACCACATATGGATCAACCAGAGTTCATTGCACGTGTGTTCTTTTCATTAACCACAACTAGAGTCATTTCATGTGTGTTCTTTTCACGCACCACATATGGATCCACCAGTGTCATTGCATGTCTATTGTTTTCACAGACCACATATGGATCCACAAAAGTCATTGCATGTGTGTTCTTTTCACAGACCACATATGGATCCACCAGTGTCATTGCATGTTTGTTTTTTTCATTTACCACATATGGATTCACTAGTGTCATTGCATGTGTTTTTTTCACACACCACATTTGGATCCACCAGTGTCATTGCCTGTATGTTCTTTTCACAGACCATATATGGATCCACTAGTGGCATTTCATGTGTGTACTTTTCACATACCTTATATGGATCCAGCTGTGTCATTGCATCTTCGTTCTTTTCACAGAACACATATGGATCTACCAGAGTCATTGCATGTGTGTTCTTTTCATAGACCATATATGGATCCACTAGTGTCATTGCATGTGTGTTCTTTTCACAGACCACATATGGAACCCCTAGAGTTCATTGCATGTGTGTTCTTTTCACATACCACATATGGATCCACCAGTGTCATTGCATGTGTGTTCTTTTCATTAACCGCAACTAGAGTCATTGAAATGTTTGTTCTTTTCACAAACCACATATGGACTAACCAGTGTCATTGCATGTGTTTTCTTTTCACAGACGACATATGGATCCACCAAAGTTCATTGCATGTGTGTTATTTTCACAGACCATGTATGGATCCACCAGGGTCATTGAAATGTGTGTTCTTTTCACATACCACATATGGATCCACAAGCGTCATTGCATGTGTGTTCTTTTCATTTACCACATATGGATTCACTAGTGTCATTGCATGAGTTTTTTTTTCACACACCACATATGGATCCACCAGTGTCATTGCCTATATGTTCTTTTCACAGACCACATATGGATCCACCAGTGTCATTTCATGTGTGTTCTTTTCACACACCACATATGGATCCACAATATCATTGCATGTCTGTTCTTTTCACATACCACATATGGATCCACCGGAGTTTATTGCATGTATGTTCTTTTCACAGACCACATATGGATCCACCAGTATCATTGCATGTATGTTCTTTTCACAGACCACATATGGATCCACCAGAGTCATTCCATGTTTGTTCTTTTCACATACCACATATGGATCCACCAGTGTCATTGCATGTCTGTTCTTTTCACATACAACATATGGATCCACCAGTGTCATTGCATGTGTGTTCTTTTCACAAACCACACATGGATCCACTAGTGTAATTGCATGTGTGTTCGTCTCAAAGACCACATATGGATCCACCAGTGTCATTGCATGTTTGTTCTTTTCACATACCACATATGGATCCACCACTTTCATTGCATGTGTGTTCTTTTCACAAACCACATATGGATCAACCAGAGTTCATTGCACGTGCGTTCTTTTCATTAACCACAACTAGAGTCATTTCATGTGTGTTCTTTTCACACACCACATATGGATCCACCAGTGTCATTGCATGTCTATTGTTTTCACAGACCACATATGGATCCACAAAAGTCATTGCATGTGTGTTCTTTTCATAGACCACATATGGATCCACCAGTGTCATTGCATGTTTGTTTTTTTCATTTACCACATATGGATTCACTAGTGTCATTGCATGTGTTTTTTTCACACACCACATTTGTATCCACCAGTGTCATTGCCTGTATGTTCTTTTCACAGACCATATATGGATCCACTAGTGGCATTTCATGTGTGTACTTTTCACATACCTTATATGGATCCACCAGTGTCATTGCATGTTCGTTCTTTTCACAGAACACATATGGATCTACCAGAGTCATTGCATGTGTGTTCTTTTCACAGACCATATATGGATCTACTAGTGTCATTGCATGTGTGTTATTTTCACAGACCACATATGGAACCCCTAGAGTTCATTGCATGTGTGTTCTTTTCACATACCACATATGGATCCACCAGTGTCATTGCATGAGTGTTCTTTTCATTAACCACAACTAGAGTCATTGAAATGTTTGTTCTTTTCACAAACCACATGTGGATTAACCAGTGTCATTGCATGTGTGTTCTTTTCACAGACCACATATGGATCCACCAAAGTTCATTGCATGTGTGTTATTTTCACAGACCATGTATGGATCCACCAGTGTCATTGAAATGTGTGTTCTTTTCACAGACCACATATGGATCCACCAGTGTCATTTCCTGTGTATTCTTTTCACAGACCCCATATGGATCCACCAGAGTTCATTGCATGTGTGTTCTTTTCGCAGACCATATTTGGACCCACCAGCGTCATTGCATGTGTGTTATTTTCATAGACCATATATGGATCCACCAGTGTCATTAAAATGTTTGTTCTTTTCACAGACCACATATGGATCCACCAATGCCATTGTATGTGTGTCTTTTCACAGACCACATATGAATCCACCATTTTCATTGCATGTGTGTTCTTTTCACAGACCACATATGGAACCACTAGTGATATTGCATGTGTGTTCTTTTCATACACCACATATGGATCAACCATTGTCATTGCATGTGTGTTCTTTTCACAAACCACATATTGATCCACCAGTGTTACTGCATGTGTGTTCTTTTAACATACCACATATGGATCCACCAGTGTCATTGCATGTCTGTTCTTTTCACATACCACATATGGATCCACCAGTGTCATTGAAATGTTTGTTCTTTTCACAAACCACATATGGGTCCAACACTGTCATTGCATGTGTGTTCTTTTCACAAACCACATATGGATCAACCAGAGTTCATTGCATGTGTGTTGTTTTCATTAACCATAGCTAGAGTCATTTCATGTGTGTTCTTTTCATAGAGCACATATGGATCCACCAGTGTCATTGCATGTGTGTTCTTTTCACAGACCACATATGGATCCACCAGTGTCATTTCATGTGTGATCTTTTCACAGACCACATATGGATTGTAGAGGTCTCAACCTAATAAGGTAGATTCCTCCTGTGTTTACAATGCTAGTCCCTGGATCAATAGCTAGCATCCACAGTTAAGATGTAATATCAAGAAACAAAGGTCATAATATAACTTTATAACCAGGAATAACATAAGTTTATTACATCAAACATAGCTCATTTGGCTATTACATTACATTGCAGCGGAATAACTATAGTCATGGGGTCCTTCATCTTCAAAGTGCCACAGGCAGATGTTGGTTGTAGACTTTGTAATCCTAATCAATCAATCTTCACTAAAAACAATCAAACCTGCAACATACAAGTTACAGCCACAAAGGGTCAATACATTTGAATTGTATTGGCAAGTGATACTATGTGTCACATCCCAAATTTTAGATTTGGTCTTGCATATCATTCATATCATTGCATCATGCTTTTCCATGCAAAATCGTCGAGTAGAAAGGTTCGGCGAAACGCCATCGTCAAAACCCTATTTTGTTTCGCTTCGAGGTTCCTACGGGGAGCTTTAGAGGGACTTGCAACAACCACCCCTGTAGGTTCGAGCTTTCTCTCAAACTTCGACTGAAGGTTGTTCCCCTCGACGATACGAACTCAGAGGCGAAAATCGCTCCAATCGGAGTTCGTATGCAAAAGACTCGGACGTTTTAGTAAACCGCCGGAAAACGGTCCGAAAATCCGGACCGATTTCCGAAACAGAGTCCAACCGCGGACCGATTCGGTTCAGGATTTTTTTTTCTTTTCTTTCTTTTCTCACGCGAGGGACTTTTTAAGGAGGGCCCCACCCCTGGCCTCGGTTCCCGTGCACGCAACCCAAACCGCCGTCGCCATCTCCTCCCTGCCGCACCTCGGGCGCACGCCGCCATCGCCGCTTTCTCGCCGCCGGCCACTCCTCCGCCGGGCTATCGCCGCGTCGCTGCGGGTTCGTCTCGCCGCCTTCTTTCCGTTCCGTGCTCGCGTCTCCATCCGCCCGCCAATCGCGCTTCGCAGATCGCCAGACGCAAGACGCGTTATTATTCCGGGAGCCGTAGTTGATCGTGGTGGGTACGCAGGTAGAACCATGCCGAACCGGACTCGCCGCCGTCCGGAGCTCGCCGAGTTCGCTTTCGCCGTCTGCTTCGGTAAGACAGCAGCCATCGCCGATCTCAGATCAGCGGCTTAGATCGCTCTGACTGGTCAGCACTCCAGACGTTGACTAGTCAGAGGCCCCGACGTTGACTGGTCGACGCCTTGGTCAGCCAAATATCGACATACGCTTGACTGGGTCAATTTCGTTAATCCTATTAATTGGCAGATTTTGGTAGAATCTTGTAAATTGCGTAGAAATTAAACCGCTTGGCCAAAAATTGAAAATAAAATATGCACGAGTTCAGTGAGTCGTGTAGAATCTCGCTGTACCTTTGGTTCAGACTTTTACTATCAGGTTTAGTACAGTTTAATCAAACTAGTTAGTGGCCTTTTCGGAGTAATAAATTCGTAGTAAAAGTTTCGTAGCTCCAAAAATCGCGTGTGATATGTCCCTGAACTCGTATGAATGAGGGGAATCTCATCGTGAATTAAAGAGATAGGCTTACAGTAAAAACTTCTGCAGTATTTGTCTAATGGCTTTCTGCAGTGTTTTAATTACTCGGGATGTTTTATAACTCCTTTTTGAGTAATTCCAATTGGTACTGTTTCTTATCAGCGATGCCTATGCGGTAGATTTTTTCCAAGATTTTACAAACAGTATACTACCGGTAGTGAATTATTTAGGTTCTAGCTCTAGTAGAGATCTCTACTTTTGGTTAATAGTTTTCCTAGCGCCAAATCTATTTTCCATGCATGTATTCGGTAGTATTATGTATTAGTATTATGTGGTGCAGCTGTAGCACCAATTCACTTGCCGTTCTTGCATTCATGCATCATCTTTGTTGCATATGTTTGTGAATTGTTTGTTTATGAATGCAATTGTGTCGTGTAGATTGTGTGGAGTGCAACCCTTGCTCGTGTGTGGATTGTTCTTCCGACCGCTACAATCAAGGCAAGTAGATGCTACTTTGATCATGATATCGTCCTACTATTTTCAATGCATTGTCGTGTATTTTGTAGATGCATGTGTAGGATGATACTATCGCTATGCTATGTCCTATTATGTGGTAGGGCTTTCCTTTTGATGAACCACCGTTGTAGATGTGCTTAGCCATGCTATGTTGAACGAGGGCTGGGTTACATCATTGATACTTGTTTTCTCAAAGTATTGGTTTGTGAAAACTAAAACAACTTAATCAATGAATCCCTTGGGTGTGATGGTATTGATAATTTTTGGTGGTTTCATTGCGGAAAGGCACCCAGGTATCAAGAGAGAATGATTGGCTTCTTTATTGTGTAGCTTACGTGTACAACCATGTGCCAATAATGAAATGGGCGGTTGGTTGGACTTAGTAGGTTGTGGTAACTCGAACCCCAGATCCAGAGATGTAGAATTTTGGTAGGTTGGACCGGTGCGCGTTGGGATTGAGGAGCTACTTCCCGAACAGTCTCTTCTTGGTCTTCTCCCTATCATCACCCAAAATGAGAGTGATGGTACGAGTTGGGCTGGCCAAGTCACATGGGTAAAGTGTACTAACCTCTGCAGAGTGTATAATCTAATCGATTAGCCGTGTCCCCGGTTATGGACAACTGAGTTGCTTGATATTGATTCCATGACATGTTTCTCGCTCATTCTAATTTCATAATTGTTTTAATCTTGTTGGATTAACTTAATTGGGATCTTTTCAAAGAAAATTCAAAACTGTTTGTGAAAGTAGGACAAAGTTATTTGCAAATGCAAGCTTTTACAGCTCCACTTGCCAAATATGCATGTAGATGTTAGTACTATTGTCTCCATTTAATAGCTCTACTTGCCATACATTCCATGTATTGACCCTTCGGGGCTGTTGCGTTTCATGCTGCAGGTTATTCCGATTCTGATTGATCGTTATAGGCCACGGTACTCCACTCGGCACTTGTTCACTTGTGGGCAAATTTGAAGAATGGAGGATTTATTCGTTTATGTTGCTACCTGAATAATTTGAGCTAGCTTGTGCTAAGCTTTTATTGTAATAATGGTACTCTGGATCTTCCGTACTTATGATACACGGATATTTTGCTATGTTATCTATCTTACTCTATTGTGGGCCAATGAACCGATCCAGGGATTGGCATGTCACATAGAGGCCACAGTCTTTCAGAACCGGGTGTCACAGATGGTATCGAGCCCGTGTGTCGATCAGGATCGTGACCTAGAATTGGATTAGGAAGCCATAGATTTATTAAAGCCTATATTAACTCTGTCTTTCATCTTATGCCTTTCACTCTCGTAAAATTCTTACCATATGCTATTCTTACACTTTCCTCTTTTACTTGATAGATGGGAGAAGTCAGGACTGAGTATGCCACCATGGAGTCACCAAGGCCCTTTGCAAGGGCTTAGCTCAGCTCTAAGTCATTGGGATTGCCACGCCCATGTTCAAGGGAAGAAGGCTGTACACCTATGGATATGGAGAGGATGCATGGGAGATCACTACCTTCATATTCAGAGATGCCGCCTTGCCAAACCCAGTGCACTTGATCTACACCAATACATACTGCAACTGGGGACTTGGAATCAACTTGGCCATACATGAAGCCCTGTCTCGCCAGTGCCATCAAGTCCGACACCTACTACCGGCAGATTCACCCTACCGTGACTATGGAAGGCGTGATGAAGATGGGAACATTGGTTACCCCGGGCGACAGGAACAACATGCCGCCCCGTCGGAGGCACATAGAGGACATGGAAAGGGAGAATGGAGCTCTAGCAGAGAAGGTGAGGATGATAAAGGAGATTGCAGATTTTACTAGCAATGGTATGGTGGTCGAAGGACAGGAGATTGACACTTTGCATGAAGCTGTGGGAGTTCTGGAGAATGCCCTGATAGCCAGAGATGCAACCATAGCACATCTTCATGGTACTGCAGGTGAGAACACCAACATACAAAGAATCGCAAGGGACAGTCCAGGAAAGGGATCAAACTATTGAAGCTATGACAGCCCAGACTGCCGCTCTCCAAGCATAGCTGAATCCACCCTCTGATGATGACAATGGGGATGATGATGACAGTGGAGATGATGATGATGAGGACGAGGATGATGATGATGGAGACGATGATGGTGGAGGAGATGAAGCTGTTGCAGTTGCAGCTGAGGATGAAGAAGAAGAGGAGGATCCAGAAGAGGTGGAGTTTGACGTTTCAAGTGATGGTTTAGGAGAGGTGTACAATCCACCGCCATGGTTGTACCGCGAGCCGAAGCGCCAACAAATGACCGCAAGGACCTACCTCAAACTCTTCAAGCAATAGATAGAAGTCCACCAATTAGTCCTCGTTAGGCGAAATCGTTAGAATTATTCTCGATCGTTGTGATACTTAGTTCGTGTTAGTGTAAGAGTTTTTAGATGCTTATTTGTGTACTCCAATATTCCAGGATTTATTTGTGCGAAATTATATGAAAGAGTTATGGCAATTTGGTTACTATCTGTGTTGTTTTCGCTGCAGTTTTTCTGCTGATACAGCAGTACTGCGCGATTTTTCATATTTTTCTGGTAACTCTGAAAAATCTGAAACATATTGGGCTGATGCAGAACTTCCTGTTCTATATGCACAAAAATTGGCTTAATTTTCTGACGAGTTTAAGTCGGGCGGAAAAATTCGAGAACACAGCAGAACTGCTCTGTCAGAATTGCTGTTTTGTCGTTTTGATGCTCAACTATTTAGTTAACCATTGCCAACTCTTGCAAAACTATTTCAGTAGGTATATACTGCTAGGATAGCACCTGGGATGTTGCTGGACCGCTTCTTTGTTGATGTGTTGCTTGCTTGTGATTGTCTGCTATTGTTTGTTGTTGATTGATCATATGCATGGGTAGAATCCTATTGTCGTAGTTGATTCTTTCTAAACTTACCTGTGCTGAACCGCAGATGCCTCCCCGCCGCCAACCCACTGAGTTGGAGCATCTCATGGCAGCTCAGGCACAGCTGACCCAAGTGATGACCCAGTTCATGGCGAATCAGAACAACAACAATGGAAACAATCAGCCTCAGGGAGATGCTCTCACCAGATTTCTAAGGTTAAGGCCAGCTAAGTTCTCATCGAACGGAACCAATGGTTGCTCTCGATCGTTGCGTTCAGTCAACAAGGATCTATTAACTGGATGCACCGATGCTGAGAAGGTGAGGTTTGCCGCCACCCACTGGAGGGACCAGCCGCTTCTTGGTGGGACACATTTCAGATCACCCACCCTCCGAATACCGTGACTTGGGCTATGTTTGAGGAAGGTTTCAGATCACCACGTCTTCGTGGAGTTCGAGCCCAAGAGGAAGGAGTTCCGCAACTTGCGCCAAACCAATCGCATGTGGTCGAGTACATTGAGGAGTTCAACAACCTGTCCCGTTATGCACCGAGGATGTTGACACCGATGCAAAAAGGAGGGAGAGATTCTGGATGGCCTCAAGATGAGCTTTCAGCAGCTATCGGTGGTTTATTGCCCCACTTTCCAGGAGCTTATGGACAAGGCCAGATCCCGGAAGGGAAGCACAAGCATGTGGAAAGCCGCAAGAGAAAGAACAACAATCACCACTCGCTCACACCACAAGTCTCACTTCATATGATGGATACTCCAAGCATGGAGGAAGTGACCATGGAGCCATGATCGCCACCACCATGGAGGCGATGGACATCGCCATGACAACCATAGGAGCAGTCACCACAGCCACAAGGGAGGACACTCTCACCACTGGAGGACACGGTGGACATGACCGCAACTGTGATCGCAATTTGTGAAGAAGGATCTGAGTGAGGTGACATTCTTCAAGTGTAAGCGTAAGGGACACTATGCCGACAACTGTCCGGAGAGGAAAGGACAAGCCAACCAACAATGAGAAGGCCACGATGAACCACATGAATGTGGAAGAGATTCCATACGAGCCTGACCTTGTGATTGGTAAGTTTCAATCAACACTTACCTGCACTTATACTTTTCGACATTGGTGCATCACATTCATTCATATCAAGAGCATTTGTGGATAAGTATAAGTTACCATCGAGTCTATGAAGAGGTCTTTAGAGTGAGTTCACCTGGAGGAGATATGATAGCTAGTGCGGGATGCCGCAATTTAACTGTGAGGATTGGAACACACAACTTCATTGCACATTTGGTAGTGTTGGAATCACAGGGATTAGATGTTATTCTGGGTATGGATTGGATGTCTATGCATGGGGGACACATAGATTGTGCACAGCGAGCTGTTTCACTCAAAACCCAGGATGGTAAGAGGATTAGATTCAAGTCACCGCACACTGTGAAGGTGTAAGCTGAATTCTCTTAAGGGGGTTAGCATGGATACTGTGCCAGTGATAAGGGATTACCCCGACATGTTTCCGGAAGAGCTGCCAGGGATGCCACCTGACAGGGAAGTAGAGTTTCTTATCGACCTGATGCCGGGAACAGGACCAATAGCAAAGAAGCCATATAAGATGGATGTGGATGAGCTGAAGGAATTGAAGAAACAGTTGAAGGAGCAGCTGGAAAAGGGATTCATTCAGCCTAGTGCGTCGTCATGGGTGCACTGCCTGCTTTGTGGAGAAGAAACACAGCACCAAGAGGTTAGTGGTGGACTATTGCTCGCTGAATGAGGTAACCATCAAGAACAAGTACCCTCTGCCAAATATAAATGATTTGTTTGATCAACTAGAAGGAGCAAAGGTGTTCAGCAAGATTGATCTGCGATCAGGCTACTTTCAATTGAAGATCCGGAAGGAGGATGTACCAAAAACCGCCTTCACCACTAGGTATGGGTTATACGAGTATACAGTTATGTCATTTGGACTAACGAATGCCCCAGATATTTCATGACCATGATGAACAAGGTATTTATGGAGTACTTGGACAAGTTCAGTGGTGTTTATTGATGACATCTTGATATATTCCAAGGATGATCTTGAGCATGAGAAACATCTGCGGTGATTATGGAGAATCATGAGAACACCATGTCGCCAAATTCAGCAAGTGTGAATTCTGGCTTAACACCGTTGGGTTTCTTGGACACGTAGTGTCGGATAAGGAGTCATGTTGATCCAAGCAAAGTACTGCAGAATCGAGTGGGAAGCACCAAAGAATGCAGGAGAGATTCGAAGCTTTTTGGGACTTGCTGGATATTACAGGAGGTTCATTGAAAACTTTTCCAAGATTGCTAAGCCGATGACTGAACTTCTGAAGAAGGAGAGAAAGTTTGAGTGGTCAGATGTATGTGAAGCTAGCTTTCAGGAACTGAAGCGTCGACTAGTGACTGCGCCTGTTCTGTGTTTACCAGATCTTCAAAAGGATTTCCAAGTGTACTGTGATGCTTCTCGAGTGGACTTGGAGTGTCTGATGCAAGATGGGAGAGTAGTGTCTTATGCCTCGCGACAACTCAAGCACCATGAGCGGAATTACCCCACACGACTTGGAGTTAGCGTCGGTGGTTCATGCGCTCAAGGTATGGAGGCATTACTTAATGGGAAAACACTGATGTGTACACCGACCACAAGAGCCTGAAATACATATTTACACGTATGAGCTGAACATGAGACAAAGGAGATGGTTGGAACTTATCAAGGACTATGATATGAATCTACAATACCACCCGTGAAAGGCCAATGTAGTAGCAGATGCTCTGAGCCGAAAGATTTATGCCAATGGATTGACAATTGGTGAATTGCCTGAGGATTTGTGCAAGCAATTCAAGGACCTTAGACTGGAGGTAGTATCTGAAGGATATTTGGCTACAATGGAAGTCCAACCGACGCTACAGGACAGAATCATAAAGGCTCAAGTGGGAGACAAAGAGATAGATGAAGTTAAGGAAAATATGAAGGAAGGTCGAGCAAGGGAATTCCGCGAGGATGAGCATGGTACCTTGTGGTATGGAGATCGTTTGTGTGTGCCCAGCGACCCGGAGATAAGGGAGTTGATTCTGCAGGAGGCTCATAACTTGCCATACTCCATACATCCGGGCAACACAAAGATGTATATGGATTTGAAGAGCAGATTTTGGTGGAACAACATGAAGGGAGATATCGCCAAGCATATCGCCCTATGTGATGTATGTAGCCGAGTGAAGGCGGAACACCAGAAACCAGCAGGACTGCTACAGCCTTTGCCCGTGCCGGATTGGAAATGTGATAGAGTGGGAATGGACTTTGTCACAGGACTGCCCAGGACCAGGTCAGGATATGACTCTATTTGGGTGGTGGCCGATCATTTGACCAAGGTAGCCCACTTTATACCAGTGAAGACGACCTATACAAGTGCAAGGTTGGCCAAGATTTACATGGACAAGATTGTGTGCCTACATGGAGTTCCCAAGAGTATCGTATTTGATAGAGGCACCCAATTTACCTCACACTTCCGCGCCAATGTTAGTCACTTGGTACTAGATTGAGTTTAGCATGACGTTTCACCCATAGCGATGGACACATGAGAGGGTGAATCAGATTTTGGAAGACATGCTAAGAGCTTGCGCCTTGGCTCATGGTTCTAGTTGGGATGAGAATTTACCGTATGGAGTTTTCCTACAACAGCTATCAAACCAGCATCAAGACGCCACCGTTCGATGTGCGTATGGGAAAGCAGTGCGAACACCATTGCTATGGGATGGAGTAGGAGAACGTCGTTGTTTGGACCTGATTTGATCAAGGACGCCGAGGAGAAGGTCGCCTTGATTAGAGATGCATCAAGGTAGCACAATCAAGACAGAAGAGCTACGCTGACGCCAAGCGCAAGGAAGTGGTATATGAGATAGGTGATAGAGCATACCTCAGAGTATCGCCACTCCGTGGAATCAAGAGATTTGGTATTAAGGGTAAGCTGGCACCTCGATTAAATTGGACCCTATCGAGTCTTAGCACGCAAAGGAGAGGTTGCTTATCAGTTGGAGTTGCCAGAGGCTCTATCTGCTGTTCACAACGTGTTCCACGTATCCCAGCTGAAGGAGTGCCATCCGGAGATGGTGGATACACCATTGAGAGACAATGTACCGCTAGAAGAGGTTCAGCTTGAGAACGACTTGACCTATGAGGAGAAACCGGTCAAGATTCTGGAGACAGCAGAAAGGACTACCCGTACCAAGACAATCAAGTTTTGCAAGGTGCAGTGGAGCCACCACACCGAAGAGGAAGCCACTTGGGAGCGTGAAGATGACATCCGAAAGGACTACCCACACCTATTTGCTAGTCTACCAATCTCGGGCGAGATTCATCTTAAGGGGGTTAGTCTTGTCACATCCCAAATTTTAGATTTGGTCTTGCATATCATTCATATCATTGCATCATGCTTTTCCATGCAAAATCGTCGAGTAGAAAGGTTCGGCGAAACGCCATCGTCAAAACCCTATTTTGTTTCGCTTCGAGGTTCCTGCGGGGAGCTTTAGAGGGACTTGCAACAACCACCCCTGTAGGTTCGAGCTTTCTCTCAAACTTCGACTGAAGGTTGTTCCCCTCGACGATCTGAACCGTGGCGAAAATCGCTCCAATCGGAGTTCGTATGCAAAAGACTCGGACGTTTTAGTAAACCGCCGGAAAACGGTCCGAAAATCCGGACCGATTTCCGAAACGGAGTCCAACTGCGGACCGATTCGGTTCAGGATTTTTTTTCTTTTTTTTTCTGCGCGCGAGGGACTTTTTAAGGAGGGCCCACCCCTGGCCTCGGTTCCCGTGCACGCAACCCAAACCGCCGACGCCATCTCCTCCTCGCGCGCCGCTGCGTCGCCGCCGCCGCTTCTCGCCTGCGCCCGCCCACCCCTCCGCCCGCCATCGCGCGCGTCTTGCGGGTTCGTCTCGCCGCTCTCTTTCCGTTCCGTGCTCGCGTCTCCATCCGCCGCCAATCGCTGCGCCCACAGATCGCGTGCGACGCACGCGTTTATTATTCCGGGAGCCGTAGTTGATCGTGTGGGTACGTGCAGGTAGAACCATGCCGCCGGAACCGACCGTCGCCGCCGTCCGGAGCTCGCCGGAGTTCGTTTCGCCGTCCGTTTCCGGTAAGACAGCAGCCACCGTCAGATCTCAGATCAGCGGCTTAGATCGTTCGTTGACTGGTCAGCACTCCAGACGTTGACTAGTCAGAGGCCCCCGACGTTGACTGGTCAGACGCCCAGTCAGCGCCGATCATCGAACACGATTGGATGGTCAATTTCGTTAATCCTATTAATTGGCAGATTTTGGTAGAATCTTGTAAATTGCGTAGAAATTAAACCGCTTGGCCAAAAATTGAAAATAAAATATGCACGAGTTCAGTGAGTCGTGTAGAATCTCGCTGTACCTTTGGTTCAGACTTTTACTATTAGGTTTAGTACAGTTTAATCAAACTAGTTAGTGGCCTTTTCGGAGTAATAAATTCGTAGTAAAAGTTTCGTAGCTCCAAAAATCGCGTGTGATATGTCCCTGAACTCGTATGAATGAGGGGAATCTCATCATGAATTAAAGAGATAGGCTTACAGTAAAAACTTCTGCAGTATTTGTCTAATGGCTTTCTGCAGTGTTTTAATTACTCGGGATGTTTTATAACTCCTTTTTGAGTAATTCCAATTGGTACTGTTTCTTATCAGCGATGCCTATGCGGTAGATTTTTTCCAAGATTTTACAAACAGTATACTACCGGTAGTGAATTATTTAGGTTCTAGCTCTAGTAGAGATCTCTACTTTTGGTTAATAGTTTTCCTAGCGCCAAATCTATTTTCCATGCATGTATTCAGTAGTATTATGTATTAGTATTATGTGGTGCAGCTGTAGCACCAATTCACTTGCCGTTCTTGCATTCATGCATCATCTTTGTTGCATATGTTTGTGAATTGTTTGTTTATGAATGCAATTGTGTCGTGTAGATTGTGTGGAGTGCAACCCTTGCTCGTGTGTGGATTGTTCTTCCGACCGCTACAATCAAGGCAAGTAGATGCTACTTTGTTCATGATATCGTCCTACTATTTTCAATGCATTGTCGTGTATTTTGTAGATGCATGTGTAGGATGATACTATCGCTATGCTATGTCCTATTATGTGGTAGGGCTTTCCTTGTAGATGAACCACCGTTGTAGATGTGCTTAGCCATGCTATGTTGAACGAGGGCTGGGTTACATCATTGATACTTGTTTTCTCAAAGTATTGGTTTGTGAAAACTAAAACAACTTAATCAATGAATCCACAGGTGTGATGGTATTGATAATTTTTGGTGGTTTCATTGCGGAAAGGCACCCAGGTATCAAGAGAGAATGATTGGCTTCTTTATTGTGTAGCTTACGTGTACAACCATGTGCCAATAATGAAACGGGCGGTTGGTTGGACTTAGTAGGTTGTGGTAACTCGAACCCGCGTATCCAGAGATGTAGAATTTTGGTAGGTTGGACCGGTGCGCGTTGGGATTGAGGAGCTACTTCCCGAACAGTCTCTTCTTGGTCTTCTCCCTATCATCACCCAAAATGAGAGTGATGGTACGAGCTGGGCTGGCCAAGTCACATGGGTAAAGTGTACTAACCTCTGCAGAGTGTATAATCTAATCGATTAGCCGTGTCCCCGGTTATGGACAACTGAGTTGCTTGATATTGATTCCATGACATGTTTCTCGCTCATTCTAATTTCATAATTGTTTTAATCTTGTTGGATTAACTTAATTGGGATCTTTTCAAAGAAAATTCAAAATTGTTTGTGAAAGTAGGACAAAGTTATTTGCAAATGCAAGCCAGACACAGCTCCACTTGCCAAATATGCATGTAGATGTTAGTACTATTGTCTCCATTTACTAGCTCTACTTGCCATACATTCCATGTATTGACCCTTGAGGTTATGCGTTTCATGCTGCAGGTTATTCCGATTCTGATTGATCGTTATAGGCCACGGTACTCCACTCGGCACTTGTTCACTTGTGGGCAAATTTGAAGAATGGAGGATTTATTCGTTTATGTTGCTACCTGAATAATTTGAGCTAGCTTGTGCTAAGCTTTTATTGTAATAATGGTACTCTGGATCTTCGGTACTTATGATACACGGATATTTTGCTATGTTATCTATCTTACTCTATTTTGGGCCAATGAACCGATCCAGGGATTGGCATGTCACATAGAGGCCACGGTCTTTTCAAAACCGGGGTGTCACACTATGGTAGTATAGTGGAGTCTAACATCTATATGCATTTGGCAAAGTGGAGCTTAGGCTTGCATTGCTCAAAATAGATTTTCCTTATCATTTGAAAGCACTAAGTTTTTGCTTGACAAAATCTTTCCCAAGGTATCTACCAATCAAAGATTGAAGATCCTTTAACCCTTGTTCAACCACAAGATTTTAACTTAGAAATTGGGATGAGGAGATTCTTGATTGCTTCCATGTCTTGATGCTCAAAATTGTCCTTTACCAGGGACATGGCTAAGTACTTAGATTTTACACTCTGCAGAGGTGGTGCACTTTCCCCACAAGACTTGGTTTCACCAAGACAAGATCTTTCAGAAGCCTTCCCTTAGACCAACATGGACGCGCTCCAACCTATCAAACCCCTACCACCAACTGTCCATTTGGCTAAGTTATTGCAACCTATATGATCCAGGCAGAGCCCATAATGCCAAGTGGCTGCACTTGAAGCTTCTCAACATTTGACATCTCAAATCTCTTTGTTCCTGGGTGGCCATCCACAAGTGAGATACACAAGCCAAGTCCATGGCCTTGTGAACCACTCAACACATACCATTCCTTCCATTCCACCCAGGTGATTCATTCACTTAGTTGTTTTATTAAACAAAACATAAGTCCACAGACTTAGAAATTTTCCATAGCATGAATATATATTCCACCCTTGATTTCTATTAGCTAAGCTAAGCATGAAAGTAATAGGAATCTTAACTTAGGAAATTTCTACTAAGGTTTCATCTACTAGGTTTTCCCATAGCATAGTTTATACTTAGCAAAATTGCATGCAAGTCCTACTTAGAAATATCACTAATGCATAGTGAAAATAATGGGACAAAAGTATGAAGCATCACTTGCCTTTTTGGTAGAGGGTATAGGTTCACTCCTTGTCCTTGCAACAATCACACTCTTCAAGTCACTACAAATCAATCAAGCAAGGCACAAACTCAATCTACCACTCAAGCAAAACAACACATAAAATGACAAAGTCAAAGTAATGCATGCAAGCATGCCAAGCTTTGTTTTGTTTGAAAAAGTGGTTCCTAATGGGCCATAAACATTTGATAACACCTATTGGTCATTTTGTAAAGTGGCCAAGTCATTTGCCAAAGGTTTTCACCTCAAATTCCATTTTCAAAACAAAGTATCATTTTATGTGGTGTAGAAACATTTTTACTAAGGCATTAACCTATAGGGTTCACCCAATATGTTTTCAAACCATAAAACTTGGTGTTTAGGGTCAGAGGGTTTAAAAAAAACATTTTCCAAAGGTTTTCTTCCAAAACCATTTTTAATAAATAAACCACATTTCTATTTGACTAGAAATGGTTTTAAATCAAAGAATCATTATTTTGTTTCACCAAATTTATTTTTGAATCCACAAAGTGGTTCCCAATGTTAGTAGGTTTGGTTCAACACATTTCCTCCAAAGTTTTCCATTCAAAACCATTTTCATAAACAAATCAATAGTTTTATTTGGCTAGAAATGGACTAAATTAATTAATCCATTCTAAACTTTTCCAAATTCATTTTCCAAACCATGGGTTGGTTCCTAGGGTCAGTAAGGTCACAACAAACCATTTTGCAAAGATTTTAACCCTAAAATCATTTTTAAATAATTTTTATACTCTAAACAAGCTCACAAAGAATCTGTAAAAACAAGCAAACTAACAGATACTATTTGCTAAACTAAGGGCATGGTTGGTTAGGTATTGCTCTCCTGAATCCAACGACATAAAATTTGTAATTTTTGGACGTGTGGATCCAAAGATACAAGGATTTGAAGTTTGCAAATAATTCTGTTTTCAAATCTGTTTTTAAGCAGAATAGGTGACACGTGGCGCGTTTTAATTGGACGGTACCAGTTCGCTGCGGATCACGGCTGTAGGGCGTTGGATTTAAATGCGATCATACGGCTCAGAACTAGCGTACCCTTTCAGTTAAGTGAATCTATCGTACCCGTTGGATCCAGATCGCACGGCTACTGTGCGATTGACCAGAGGTGGGCGGTGCTAGCAGCGGCGGCTGCTGGCTCTGGCGAGTTGCTTGGCGACAGGGGCTAGAGGGAGAGAGAGGTAGCTCACCAGGTTCTCTGCGCCTTGCTGATTCTCAACGTGTTCTTGTCTGACGAAGGGGCGCACGAGGTTGGTGTTGATTGCTCGCCGGAGTTTAGGGGTGGCGCCAGGAGCTTCGCCGACGACGGGGCGGGCTGCGTCCACTAGAGGGCAAAAGCAGATGCGGTTAGATGCGGTGCGAGTGCACCGACACGAGCGTATCGCCGGAAGGACAAGGGTGGCCATTACTACACGGAGGCTTCGTCGGAGAAAAAGCGACGGCGGTGCCGCGGTCATCATCGTTGCCGACGCTTAGGGAAACGCAGCGAAGATTGGCGAGCACGGAGATGCAGAAGACGGAAGAATCAAGCGGCATGATTCACTGA
Source organism: Avena insularis (assembly GCA_023614405.1). Taxonomy (NCBI): domain Eukaryota; kingdom Viridiplantae; phylum Streptophyta; class Magnoliopsida; order Poales; family Poaceae; genus Avena; species Avena insularis. Next base: position 145,402 of record JAJUPC010000153.1, read on the forward strand.
TCAAAGCGGCGCACGGAGTCGAAGTGCTAGAGCTCACCGGAGTTGGGTTTATCGTCGGTGGCGCTCGGACATGGTCGAGTCGAGGTTGCGGGTCACCGCGGGCGGAGGCCTGAGCGGTGCTCCAGAGTCGCGAACTTGCTGCGTGCTCGGGAGTCAAAGCGGCAGGTTCGGCGGAATTGCTGGTGGAGCTCGCGGAGCAGAGGCGGTGCAGAGCCGATTCGAGGCAGCCTGGTGGCGAGGGATGTGGTGTTTGGGGAAAGAGAGGAGGCGGCGATTTAATGAGCGTGGTCACTGCGAGGAATTACTCAGGCATTATGGCGAATTGATCGCGAGAAATCAGCGGCAGAAACGGCCGCGCGGTGAGGGGGAAGGGGTCGTGCGGGTGTGGACGATGAACAGGGGGAAGTGGGCCTACCGGTCAGTGGGAAAAGAAACGAGGGGAGGGTCCACTGGTCAGCCTCTGTCTGAGTTAGATTCTGAGTGCGAATCATTTTTCTCTGGGGAGGAAGCGGGTATTCTTGGGCCTTGTTGGGCTGGGTCCTTTGCACTATTTTTTTCTGTTTCTGATTTCTTTTTCCTTTTGATTTTTCTGTATTGATTTTGTTTAAATGATTCAAACACCCATTTGAATTCAAAACTTTGCCAAAATTTGTGCAGTTTTAAATATTGTTTTGTAAAACATTCTGAAGTCAATTTTTTGAATAAAACTTTATTCTTTTTGGGGTCTTTTAAATTAATCAAAAGGCCCTAGTTTGAAATCAAATAAGTTTTAATAATAATTTCAAACACCAATTCAAATCAAACCACCATCAAACTTTGTAAAGTTTTTAGTTCTGTTTTAAAACTCAAACCAAAGTCCAAAACAAAATATTTTTTATTCTTTTTAGGATCTATTAATAATTAAATAAATAGACCTTAGTTATTAATTCAAAATAGGGTTTAATTTATTTTAAAACACTATTTGAAATCCAAATATTTTCCAAACCAAATCAGTAGGTTTTATTTGAAAATAAAGAATACTTGGAACTTGTTTAAAACAAAATAACCTTTTATTTTAGGGTCCATTAATAATTAAATAAAATGGACCTTAGTTAATAGTCCATATAGGATTTGTTTTATTAAATCTTTATTTTGAAAATCTAGAATAAAACCAAACACTTCAGTAGGTTTTATTTTGAGAATATAAAATACTTGGAAAACTTATTTGAAATAAATAAATAAGGTTTGATGTTTTGGAAATAGTAAAACCTTTATTAATAAAACTTGGATATTTAAATCCTTTTTATTTTATTTTAAATAAACCTCTACTATTTTAATCAAAGCAAAACCTTTTTGTTTCAAAGTCTTGGCCAAGGTTTAATTTGGCTTTATAAAATAATCTTTATTTATAAATCCACCTTTTCATTTGAAAACAAAATCTTTTATTAAAAGATTCCAAAATAGTAATTCCAATTATAAAAACTTTCTTTATTAATTGTTTATCTTTTTAAATCCCTTTAGGATTACTTGCTCACCAATTGGTATGGGTTTTTGGTAAGGGCTTTATTAGCTTTGGAAATTCAATTTCCTTATCTTATTATATTCATAATATTTTATTTATGGTTCCAATTTGAGTGAAACCAACTTCTATGGTCTTATAATATTTCTATTTGTCATTCTTGATCCTTTGTGAATGTTTGTTGATCAATTTTGATATGGATCAAATCCATGGATTTGGAGATAACTTTGGAAAATGATTTTATTCCATTAGGGTTTAGGGTTTTGGATTTATTTTCCAAATGATTAAATTTCCAGATACATTCATTGAGGAATGCATTTCAGTTGATTTGGATTTTTGTTGAATTCAAACTTTTACCAAAGTTTGTTCAAGATGGGATTTTAAGTTTCCTTTTCAAAACAAAAGTTTCTTTTCACCCTAAAATTCAACAATAATTTATTTTGTTTATTTATTTTTCACATTACAAGATTTGGAAAATCTTGGGATGTGACATGGATCCACCAGCGTCATTGCATATGTGTTCTTTTCATTTACCACATATAGATTCACTAGTGTCATTGCATGTGTTTTTTTCACACACCACATATGGATCCACCAGTGTCATTGCCTATTTGTTCTTTTCACAGACCACATATGGATCCACCAGTGTCATTTCATGTGTGTTCTTTTCACACACCACATATGGATCCACAATATCATTGCATGTCTGTTCTGTTCCTAGACCACATATGGATCCACCAGTGTTCATTGCATGTGTGTTCTATTCACAGGCCACATATGGATCCACTAGTATCATTGCATGTATGTTCTTTTCACAGAACACATATGGATCCACCAGAGTCATTCCATGTTTGTTCTTTTCATAGACCACATATGGATCCACTAGTGTCATTTCATGTGTGTTGTTTTCACAGACCACATATAGATCCACCAGTGCCATTGCATGTGTGTTCTTTTCATTTACCACATATGGATCCGCCAGTGTCATTGCATGTGTGTTCTTTTCACACTCTACATATGGATCCATCAGTGTCATTGCATGCGTGTTGTTTTCACAGACCACATATGGATCCACTAGTGTCATTTCATGTGTGTTCTTTTCAGACACCACATATGGATCCACCAGTGTCATTGTAAGTGTGTTCTTTTCATAGACCACATAGGGATCCACCAGAGTCATTGCATGTGTGTTATTTTCACAGACCACATATGGATCCACTAGTGTCATTGCATGTGTGTTCTTTTCACAAACCACATATGGATCCACCAGTGTTACTGCATGTGTGTTCTTTTCACATACCACATATGGATCCTCCAGTGTCATTGCATGTCTGTTCTTTTCACATACCACATATGGATCCACAAGTGTCATTCAATGTATGTTCTTTTCACAGACCACATATGGATCCACCAGAGTCATTCCATGTTTGTTCTTTTCACAGACAACATATGGATCCACCAGTGTCATTTCATGTGTGTTGTTTTCGTAGACCACATATGGATCCACCAGTGCCATTACATGTGTGTTCTTTTCATTTACCACATATGGATCCACCAGTGTCATTGCATGTGTGTTCTTTTCACACTCTACATATGGATCCACCAGTGCCATTGCATGCGTGTTGTTTTCGCAGACCACATATGGATCCACTAGTGTCATTTCATGTGTGTTCTTTTCAGAGACCACATATGGATCCACCAGTGTCATTGTAGGTGTGTTATTTTCATAGACCACATATGGATCCACCAGAGTCATTGCATGTGTGTTATTTTCAAAGACCACATATGGATCGACTAGTGTCATTGCATGTGTGCTCTTTTCACAAACCACATATGGATCCACCAGTGTTACTGCATGTCTGTTCTTTTCACATACCACATATGGATCCACCAGTGTCGTTGCATGTCTATTCTTTTCACATACCACATATGGATCCACAAGTGTCATTGAAATGTATGTTCTTTTCACAAACCACATATGGATCCAACACTGTCATTGCATGTGTGTTCTTTTCACATACCACATATGGATCAACCAGAGTTCATTGCATGTGTTTGTTTTCATTAACCACAGCTAGAGTCATTTCATGTGTGTTCTTTTCATAGAGCACATATGGATCCACCAGTGTCATTGCATGTGTGTTCTTTTCACAGACCTCATATGGATCCACCAGTGTCATTTCATGTGTGTTCTTTTCACAGACAACATATGGATCCACCAGCATCATTGCATGTGTGTTCTTTTCATTTGCCACATATGGATTCACTAGTGTCATTGCATGTGTTTTTTTTCACACATCACATATGGATCCACTAGTGTCATTGCCTATATGTTCTTTTCACAGACCACATATGGATCCACCAGTGTCATTTCATGTGTGTTCTTTTCACACACCACATATGGATCCACAATATCATTGCATGTCTGTTCTTTCCACAGAGCACATATGGATCCACCAGAGTCATTGCATGTGTGTTCTTTTCATAGACCACATATGGAACCACCAGAGTTCACTGCATGTGTGTTCTTTTCAGATACCACATATGGATCCACCAGTGTCATTGCATGTGTGTTCTTTTCATTAACCACAACTAGAGTCGTTGAAATGTTTGTTCTTTTCACAGACCACATATGGATCAACCAGTGTCATTGCATATGTGTTCTTTTCACAGTCCACATCTGGATCCACCAGAGTTCATTGCATGTGTGTTCTTTTCACATACCACATATGGATCAACCAGTGTCATTGCATGTGTGTTCTTTTCACTGACCATGTATGGATCCACCAGTGTCATTGAAATGTATGTTCTTTTCACATACCACATATGGATCCACTAGTGTCATTGCATGCGTGTTCTTTTCACAGACCCCATATGGATCCACCAGAGTTCATTGCCTGTGTGTTCTTTTCATAGACCCCATATGGATCCACCAGTGTCATTGCATGTCTATTCTTTTCACAGACCACATATGGAACCACCAGAGTCATGGCATGTGTGTTCTTTTCACAGACCACATATGGATCCACTAGTGTCATTGCATGTGTGTTCTTTTCACAAACCACATATGTATCCACCAGTGTCATTGCATGTGTGTTCTTTTCAAAGACCACATATGGATCCACCAGTGTCATTGCATGTGTCTTCTTTTCACAAACCACATATGGATTAACCAGAGTTCATTGCATGTGTGTTCTTTTCATTAACCACAGCTAGAGTCATTTCATGTGTGTTCTTTTCACATACGACATATGGATCCACCAGTGCCATTGCATATGTGTTCTTTTCACAGACCACATAAGGATCCACCAGTGTCATTTCATGTGTGTTATTTTCATAGACCACATATGGATCCACCAGTGTCATTGCATGTGTGTTCTTTTCATTTACCACATACAGATTCACCAGTGTCATTGCATGTGTGTTTTTTTCACACACCACATATGGAGCCACCAGTGTCATTGCCTGTATGTTCTTTTTACAGACCACATATGGATCCACCAATGTCATTTCATGTGTGTTCTTTTCACACACCACATATGGATCCACCAATTTCATTGCATGTCTGTTCTTTTCACAGACCACATATGGATCCACCAGAGTCATTGCATGTGTGTTCTTTTCACATACGACATATGGATCCACTAGTATCATTGCATGTGTGTTCCCTTCATTAACCACAGCTAGAGTCATTGAAATGTTTGTTCTTTTCATAGACCACATATGGATCAACTAGTGTCATTGAATGTGTGTTCTTTTCACAGACCACATATGGATCCACCAGACTTCATTGCATGTGTGTTCTTTTCACATACCACATATGGATCAACCAGTGACATTGCATGTGTGTTCTTTTCACATACCATGTATGGATTCACCAGTGTCATTGAAATGTGTGTTCTTTTCACATACCATATATGGATCCACCAGTGTCATTGCATGCGTGTTCTTTTCACAGACCCCATATGGATCCACCAGAGTTCATTGTCTGTGTGTTCTTTTCATAGACCCCATATGGATCCACCAGTGTCATTTTATGTGTGTTCTTTTCACACACCACATATGGATCCACTAGTGCCATTGCATGTCTGTTCTTTTCACAGACCACATATGGAACCACCAGAGTCATGGCATGTGTGTTCTTTTCACAGACCACATATGGATCCACTAGTGTCATTGCATGTGTGTTATTTTCACAAATCACATATGGATCCACCAGTTTCATTGCATCTGTGTTCTTTTCAAAGACCACATATGGATCCACCGGTGTAATTGCATGTTTGTTCTTTTCACATACCACATATGGATCCACCAGTGTCATTGAAATGTTTGTTCTTTTCACACACCACTTATGGATCCACCAGTGTCATTGCATGTGTGTTCTTTTCACAAACCACATATGGATTAACTAGAGTTCATTGCATGTGTGTTCTTTTCATTAACCACAGCTAGAGTCATTTCATGTGTGTTCTTTTCATAGACCACATATGGATCCACCAGTGCCATTGCATATGTGTTCTTTTCACAGACCACATAAGGATCCACCTGTGTCATTTCATGTGTGTTCTTTTCATAGACCACATATGGATTCACTAGTGTCATTGCAAGTGTGTTCTTTTCATTTACCACATAAGGATCCACCAGTATCATTTCATGTGTGTTCATTTCACAGACCACATATGGATCCACCAGTGTCATTTCATGTGTGTTCTTTTCACACACCACATATGGATCCACCAATATCATTGCATGTCTGTTATTTTCACAGACCACATATGGATCCACCAGAGTCATTGCATGTGTGTTCTTTTCACATACCACATATGGATCCACTAGTGTCATTGTATGTGTGTTCTGTTCATTAACCACAGCTAGAGTCATTGAAATGTTTGTTCTTTTCACAGACCACATATGGATCAACTAGTGTCATTGCATGTGTGTTCTTTTCACAAACCATGTATGGATTCACTAGTGTCATTGAAATGTGTGTTATTTTCACATACCATATATGGATCCACCAGTGTCATTGCATGCGCGTTCTTTTCACAGACCCCATATGGATCCACCAGAGTTCATTGCCTGTGTGTTCTTTTCATAGACCCCATATGGATCCACCAGTATCATTTAATGTGTGTTCTTTTCACACACCACATATGGATCCACTAGTGTCATTGCATGTCTGTTCTTTTCACAGACCACATATGGAACCACCAGAGTCATGGCATGTGTGTTCTTTTCATAGACCACATATGGATCCACTAGTGTCATTGCATGTGTTTTATTTTCACAAACCACATATGGATCCACCAGTTTCATTGCATCTGTGTTCTTTTCAAAGACCACATAGGGATCCACCAGTGTCATTGCATGTCTGTTCTTTTCACATACCACATATGGATCCACCAGTGTCATTGAAATGTTTGTTCTTTTCACACACCACATATGGATCCACCAGTGTCATTGCATGTGTGTTCTTTTCACAAACCACATATGGATTAACCAGAGTTCATTGCATGTGTGTTCTTTTCATTAACCACAGCTAGAGTCATTTCATGTGTGTTCTTTTCACAGACCACATATGGATCCACCAGTGCCATTACATATGTGTTCTTTTCATAAACCACATAAGGATCCACTAGTGTCATTTCATGTGTGTTATTTTCATAGACCACATATGGATCCACAGGTGTCATTGCATGTATGTTCTTTTCATTTACCACATATGGATTCACCAGTGTCATTGCATGTGTGTTTTTTCACACACCACATATGGGTCCACCAGTGTCATTGCCTGTATGTTCTTTTCACAGACCACATATGGATCCACCAGTGTCATTTCATGTGTGTTCTTTTCACACACCACATATGGATCCACCAATATCATTGCATGTCTGTTCTTTTCACAGACCACATATGGATCCACCAGAGTCATTGCATGTGTGTTCTTTTCACATACCAAATATGGATCCACTAGTGTCATTGCATCTGTGTTCTGTTCATTAACCACAACTAGAGTCATTGAAATGTTTGTCATATGGATCAACTAGTGTCATGCATGTGTGTTCTTTTCACAGACCACATATGGATCCACCAAAGTTCGTTGCATGTGTGTTCTTTTCACATACCACATATGGATCAACCAGTGTCATTGCAAGTGTGTTCTTTTCACAAACCATGTATGGATTCACCAGTGTCATTGAAATGTGTGTTCTTTTCACATACCATATATGGATCCACTAGTGTCATTGCCTGCGTGTTCTTTTCACAGACCCCATATGGATCCACGAGAGTTCATTGCCTGTGTGTTCTTTTCATAGACCCCATATGGATCCACAAGTGTCATTGCATGTATGTTATTTTTACGGACCACATATGGAACCACCAATGTCATTTCATGTGTGTTCTTTTCACACACCACATATGGATCCACCAATATCATTGCATGTATGTTCTGTTCACAGACCACATATGGATCCACCAGAGTCATTGCATGTGCGTTCTTTTCACAGACCACATATGGATCCACCAGACTTCATTGCATGTGTGTTCTTTTCACATACCACATATGGATCAACCAGTGACATTGCATGTGTGTTCTTTTCACAGACCATGTATGGATTCACCAGTGTCATTGAAATGTGTGTTCTTTTCACATACCATATATGGATCCACCAGTGTCATTGCATGCGTGTTCTTTTCACAGACCCCATATGGATCCACCAGAGTTCATTGTCTGTGTGTTCTTTTCATAGACCCCATATGGATCCACCAGTGTCATTTCATGTGTGTTCTTTTCACACACCACATATGGATCCACCAATGTCATTGTATGTCTGTTCTTTTCACAAACCACACATGGATCCACTAGTGCCATTGCATGTATGTTCTTTTCACATACCACATATGGAACCACCAGAGTCGTGGAATGTGTGTTCTCTTCACAGACCACGTATGGATCCACTAGTGTCATTGCATGTATGTTATTTTCACAAATCACATATGGATCCACCAGTTTCATTGCATATGTGTTCTTTTCAAAGACCACATATGGATCCACCGGTGTCATTGCATGTCCGTTGTTTTCACATACCACATATGGATCCACGAGTGTCATTGAAATGTTTGTTCTTTTCACACACCACGTATGGATCCACCAGTGTCATTGCATGTGTGTTCTTTTCACAAACCACATATGGATTAACTAGAGTTCATTGCATGTGTGTTCTTTTCATTAACCACAGCTAGAGTCATTTCATGTGTGTTCTTTTCACAGACCACATCTGGATCCACCAGTGCCATCGCATATGTGTTCTTTTCACAGACCACATGAGGATCCACCTGTGTCATTTCATGTGTGTTCTTTTCATAGACCACATATGGATCCACCAGTGTGATTGCATATGTGTTCTTTTCACAGTCCACATCTGGATCCACCAGAGTTCATTGCATGTGTGTTCTTTTCACATACCACATATGGATCAACTAGTGTCATTGCATGTGTGTTCTTTTCACTGACCATGTATGGATCCACCAGTGTCATTGAAATATATGTTCTTTTCACATACCACATATTATTCCACTAGTGTCATTGCATGCGTGTTCTTTTCACAGACCCCATATGGATCCACCAGAGTTCATTGCCTGTGTGTTCTTTTCATAGACCCCATATGGATCCACCAGTGTCATTACATGTCTATTCTTTTCACAGACCACATATGGAACCACCAGAGTCATGGCATGTGTGTTCTTTTCACAGACCACATATGGATCCACTAGTGTCATTGCATGTGTGTTCTTTTCACAAACCACATATGTATCCACCAGTGTCATTGCATGTGTGTTCTTTTCAAAGACCACATATGGATCCACCAGTGTCATTGCATGTGTCTTCTTTGCACAAACCACATATGGATTAACCAGAGTTCATTGCATGTGTGTTCTTTTAATTAACCACAGCTAGAGTCATTTCATGTGTGTTCTTTTCACATACGACATATGGATCCACCAGTGCGATTGCATATGTGTTCTTTTCACAGACCACATAAGAATCCACCAGTGTCATTTCATGTGTGTTCTTTTCATAGACCACATATGGATTCACCAGTGTCATTGCATGTGTGTTCTTTTCATTTACCACATACAGATTCACCAGTGTCATTGCATGTGTGTTTTTTTCACACACCACATATGGAGCCACCAGTGTCATTGCCTGTATGTTCTTTTTACAGACCACATATGGATCCACCAATGTCATTTCATGTGTGTTCTTTTCACACACCACATATGGATCCACCAATATCATTGCATGTCTGTTCTTTTCACAGACCACATATGGATCCACCAGAGTCATTGCATGTGTGTTCTTTTCACATACCACATATGGATCCACTAGTATCATTGCATGTGTGTTCTCTTCATTAACCACAGCTAGAGTCATTGAAATGTTTGTTCTTTTCATAGACCACATATGGATCAACTAGTGTCATTGCATGTGTGTTCTTTTAACAGACCACATATGGATCCACCAAACTTCATTGCATGTGTGTTCTTTTCACATACCACATATGGATCAACCAGTGACATTGCATGTGTGTTCTTTTCACATACCATGTATGGATTCACCAGTGTCATTGAAATGTGTGTTCTTTTCACATACCATATATGGATCCACCAGTGTCATTGCATGCGTGTTCTTTTCACAGACCCCATATGGATCCACCAGAGTTCATTGTCCGTGTGTTCTTTTCATAGACCCCATATGGATCCACCAGTGTCATTTTATGTGTGTTCTTTTCACACACCACATATGGATCCACTAGTGCCATTGCATGTCTGTTCTTTTCACAGACCACATATGGAACCACCAGAGTCATGGCATGTGTGTTCTTTTCATAGACCACATATGGATCCACTAGTGTCATTGCATGTGTGTTATTTTCACAAATCACATATGGATCCACCAGTTTCATTGCATCTGTGTTCTTTTCAAAGACCACATATGGATCCACCGGTGTAATTGCATGTCTGTTCTTTTCACATACCACATATGGATCCACTAGTGTCATTGAAATGTTTGTTCTTTTCACACACCACTTATGGATCCACCAGTGTCATTGCATGTGTGTTCTTTTCACAAACCACATATGGATTAACTAGAGTTCATTGCATGTGTGTTCTTTTCATTAACCACAGCTAGAGTCATTTCATGTGTGTTCTTTTCATAGACCACATATGGATCCACCAGTGCCATTGCATATGTGTTCTTTTCACAGACCACATAAGGATCCACCTGTGTCATTTCATGTGTGTTCTTTTCATAGACCACATATGGATTCACTAGTGTCATTGCAAGTGTGTTCTTTTCATTTACCACATAAGGATCCACCAGTATCATTTCATGTGTGTTCATTTCACAGACCACATATGGATCCACCAGTGTCATTTCATGTGTGTTCTTTTCACACACCACATATGGATCCACCAATATCATTGCATGTCTGTTATTTTCACAGACCACATATGGATCCACCAGAGTCATTGCATGTGTGTTCTTTTCACATACCACATATGGATCCACTAGTGTCATTGTATGTGTGTTCTGTTCATTAACCACAGCTAGAGTCATTGAAATGTTTGTTGTTTTCACAGACCACATATGGATCAACTAGTGTCATTGCATGTGTGTTCTTTTCACAGACCTTGTATGGATTCACTAGTGTCATTGAAATGTGTGTTATTTTCACATACCATATATGGATCCACCAGTGTCATTGCATGCGCGTTCTTTTCACAGACCCCATATGGATCCACCAGAGTTCATTGCCTGTGTGTTCTTTTCATAGACCCCATATGGATCCACCAGTGTCTTTTAATGTGTGTTCTTTTCACACACCACATATGGATCCACTAGTGTCATTGCATGTCTGTTCTTTTCACAGACCACATATGGAACCACCAGAGTCATGGCATGTGTGTTCTTTTCATAGACCACATATGGATCCACTAGTGTCATTGCCTGTGTTTTATTTTCACAAACCACATATGGATCCACCAGTTTCATTGCATCTGTGTTCTTTTCAAAGACCACATATGGATCCACCAGTGTCATTGCATGTGTGTTCTTTTCAAAGACCACATATGGATCCACCAGTGTCATTGCATGTGTCTTCTTTGCACAAACCACATATGGATTAACCAGAGTTCATTGCATGTGTGTTCTTTTAATTAACCACAGCTAGAGTCATTTCATGTGTGTTCTTTTCACATACGACATATGGATCCACCAGTGCGATTGCATATGTGTTCTTTTCACAGACCACATAAGAATCCACCAGTGTCATTTCATGTGTGTTCTTTTCATAGACCACATATGGATTCACCAGTGTCATTGCATGTGTGTTCTTTTCATTTACCACATACAGATTCACCAGTGTCATTGCATGTGTGTTTTTTTCACACACCACATATGGAGCCACCAGTGTCATTGCCTGTATGTTCTTTTTACAGACCACATATGGATCCACCAATGTCATTTCATGTGTGTTCTTTTCACACACCACATATGGATCCACCAATATCATTGCATGTCTGTTCTTTTCACAGACCACATATGGATCCACCAGAGTCATTGCATGTGTGTTCTTTTCACATACCACATATGGATCCACTAGTATCATTGCATGTGTGTTCTCTTCATTAACCACAGCTAGAGTCATTGAAATGTTTGTTCTTTTCATAGACCACATATGGATCAACTAGTGTCATTGCATGTGTGTTCTTTTAACAGACCACATATGGATCCACCAGACTTCATTGCATGTGTGTTCTTTTCACATACCACATATGGATCAACCAGTGACATTGCATGTGTGTTCTTTTCACATACCATGTATGGATTCACCAGTGTCATTGAAATGTGTGTTCTTTTCACATACCATATATGGATCCACCAGTGTCATTGCATGCGTGTTCTTTTCACAGACCCCATATGGATCCACCAGAGTTCATTGTCCGTGTGTTCTTTTCATAGACCCCATATAGATCCACCAGTGTCATTTTATGTGTGTTCTTTTCACACACCACATATGGATCCACTAGTGCCATTGCATGTCTGTTCTTTTCACAGACCACATATGGAACCACCAGAGTCATGGCATGTGTGTTCTTTTCATAGACCACATATGGATCCACTAGTGTCATTGCATGTGTGTTATTTTCACAAATCACATATGGATCCACCAGTTTCATTGCATCTGTGTTCTTTTCAAAGACCACATATGGATCCACCGGTGTAATTGCATGTCTGTTCTTTTCACATACCACATATGGATCCACCAGTGTCATTGAAATGTTTGTTCTTTTCACACACCACTTATGGATCCACCAGTGTCATTGCATGTGTGTTCTTTTCACAAACCACATATGGATTAACTAGAGTTCATTGCATGTGTGTTCTTTTCATTAACCACAGCTAGAGTCATTTCATGTGTGTTCTTTTCATAGACCACATATGGATCCACCAGTGCCATTGCATATGTGTTCTTTTCACAGACCACATAAGGATCCACCTGTGTCATTTCATGTGTGTTCTTTTCATAGACCACATATGGATTCACTAGTGTCATTGCAAGTGTGTTCTTTTCATTTACCACATAAGGATCCACCAGTATCATTTCATGTGTGTTCATTTCACAGACCACATATGGATCCACCAGTGTCATTTCATGTGTGTTCTTTTCACACACCACATATGGATCCACCAATATCATTGCATGTCTGTTATTTTCACAGACCACATATGGATCCACCAGAGTCATTGCATGTGTTCTTTTCACATACCACATATGGATCCACTAGTGTCATTGTATGTGTGTTCTGTTCATTAACCACAGCTAGAGTCATTGAAATGTTTGTTGTTTTCACAGACCACATATGGATCAACTAGTGTCATTGCATGTGTGTTCTTTTCACAGACCTTGTATGGATTCACTAGTGTCATTGAAATGTGTGTTATTTTCACATACCATATATGGATCCACCAGTGTCATTGCATGCGCGTTCTTTTCACAGACCCCATATGGATCCACCAGAGTTCATTGCCTGTGTGTTCTTTTCATAGACCCCATATGGATCCACCAGTGTCTTTTAATGTGTGTTCTTTTCACACACCACATATGGATCCACTAGTGTCATTGCATGTCTGTTCTTTTCACAGACCACATATGGAACCACCAGAGTCATGGCATGTGTGTTCTTTTCATAGACCACATATGGATCCACTAGTGTCATTGCCTGTGTTTTATTTTCACAAACCACATATGGATCCACCAGTTTCATTACATCTGTGTTCTTTTCAAAGACCACATATGGATCCACCAGTGTCATTGCATGTCTGTTCTTTTCACATACCACATATGGATCCACCAGTGTCATTGAAATGTTTGTTCTTTTCACACACCACATATGGATCCACCAGTGTCATTGCATGTGTGTTCTTTTCACAAACCACATATGGATTAACCAGAGTTCATTGCATGTGTGTTCTTTTCATTAACCACAACTAGAGTCATTTCATGTGTGTTCTTTTCACAGACCACATATGGATCCACCAGTGCCATTACATATGTGTTCTTTTCATAGACCACATAAGGATCCACTAGTGTCATTTCATGTGTGTTCTTTTCATAGACCACATATGGATCCACAGGTGTCATTGCATGTATGTTCTTTTCATTTACCACATATGGATTCACCAGTGTCATTGCATGTGTTTTTTTTCACACACCACATATGGGTCCACCAGTGTCATTGCCTATATGTTCTTTTCACAGACCACATATGGATCCACCAGTGTCATTTCATGTGTTTTCTTTTCACAAACCACATATGGATTAACTAGAGTTCATTGCATGTGTGTTCTTTTCATTAACCACAGCTAGAGTCATTTCATGTGTGTTCTGTTCATAGACCACATATGGATCCACCAGTGCCATTGCATATGTGTTCTTTTCACAGACCACATAAGGATCCACCTGTGTCATTTCATGTGTGTTATTTTCATAGACCACATATGGATTCACTAGTGTCATTGCAAGTGTGTTCTTTTCATTTACCACATAAGGATCCACCAGTATCATTTCATGTGTGTTCATTTCACAGACCACATATGGATCCACCAGTGTCATTTCATGTGTGTTCTTTTCACACACCACATATGGATCCACCAATATCATTGCATGTCTGTTATTTTCATAGACCACATATGGATCCACCAGAGTCATTGCATGTGTGTTCTTTTCACATACCACATATGGATCCACTAGTGTCATTGTATGTGTGTTCTGTTCATTAACCACAGCTAGAGTCATTGAAATGTTTGTTGTTTTCACAGACCACATATGGATAACCTAGTGTCATTGCATGTGTGTTCTTTTCACAGACCATGTATGGATTCACTAGTGTCATTGAAATGTGTGTTATTTTCACATACCATATATGGATCCACCAGTGTCATTGCATGCGCGTTCTTTTCACAGACCCCATATGGATCCACCAGAGTTCATTGCCTGTGTGTTCTTTTCATAGACCCCATATGGATCCACCAGTGTCATTTAATGTGTGTTCTTTTCACACACCACATATGGATCCACTAGTGTCATTGCATGTCTGTTCTTTCATGCACTACATATGGAACCACCAGAGTCATGGCATGTGTGTTCTTTTCATAGACCACATATGGATCCACTAGTGTCATTGCATGTGTTTTATTTTCACAAACCACATATGGATCCACCAGTTTCATTGCATCTGTGTTCTTTTCAAAGACCACATATGGATCCACCAGTGTCATTGCATGTCTGTTCTTTTCACATACCACATATGGATCCACCAGTGTCATTGAAATGTTTGTTCTTTTCACACACCACATATGGATCCACCAGTGTCATTGCATGTGTGTTCTTTTCACAAACCACATATGGATTAACCAGAGTTCATTGCATGTGTGTTCTTTTCATTAACCACATCTAGAGTCATTTCATGTGTGTTCTTTTCACAGACCACATATGGATCCACTAGTGCCATTACATATGTGTTCTTTTCATAGACCACATAAGGATCCACTAGTGTCATTTCATGTGTGTTCTTTTCATAGACCACATATGGATCCACAGGTGTCATTGCATGTATGTTCTTTTCATTTACCACATATGGATTCACCAGTGTCATTGCATGTGTGTTTTTTCACACACCACATATGGGTCCACTAGTGTCATTGCCTGTATGTTCTTTTCACAGACCACATATGGATCCACCAGTGTCATTTCATGTGTGTTCTTTTCACACACCACATATGGATCCACCAATATCATTGCATGTATGTTCTTTTCACAGACCACATATGGATCCACCAGAGTCATTGCATGTGTGTTCTTTTCACATACCAAATATGGATCCACTAGTGTCATTGCATCTGTGTTCTGTTCACTAACCACAACTAGAGTCATTGAAATGTTTGTCATATGGATCAACTAGTGTCATGCATGTGTGTTCTTTTCACAGACCACATATGGATCCACCAAAGTTCGTTGCATGTGTGTTCTTTTCACATACCACATATGGATCAACCAGTGTCATTGCAAGTGTGTTCTTTTCACAAACCATGTATGATTCACCAGTGTCATTGAAATGTGTGTTCTTTTCACATACCATATATGGATCCACTAGTGTCATTGCATGCGTGTTCTTTTCACAGACCCCATATGGATCCACGAGAGTTCATTGCCTGTGTGTTCTTTTCATAGACCCCATATGGATCCACAAGTGTGATTGCATGTATGTTATTTTTACGGACCACATATGGAACCACCAATGTCATTTCATGTGTGTTCTTTTAACACACCACATATGGATCCACCAATATCATTGCATGTATGTTCTTTTCATAGACCACATATGGATCCACCAGAGTCATTGCATGTGCGTTCTTTTCACATACCACATATGGATCCACTAGTGTCATTGCATGTGTGTTCTGTTCATTAACCACAGCTAGAGTCATTGAAATGTTTGTTCTTTTCATAGACCACATATGGATCAACTAGTGTCATTGCATGTGTGTTCTTTTCACAGACCACATATGGATCCACCAGACTTCATTGCATGTGTGTTCTTTTCACATACCACATATGGATCAACCAGTGACATTGCATGTGTGTTCTTTTCATAGACCATGTATAGATTCACCAGTGTCATTGAAATGTGTGTTCTTTTCACATACCATATATGGATCCACCAGTGTCATTGCATGCGTGTTCTTTTCACAGACCCCATATGGATCCACCAGAGTTCATTGTCTGTGTGTTCTTTTCATAGACCCCATATGGATCCACCAGTGTCATTTCATGTGTGTTCTTTTCACACACCACATATGGATCCACTAGTGCCATTGCATGTATGTTCTTTTCACATACCACATATGGAACCACCAGAGTCATGGCATGTGTGTTCTCTTCACAGACCACATATGGATCCACTAGTGTCATTGCATGTATGTTATTTTCACAAATCACATATGGATCCACCAGTTTCATTGCATATGTGTTCTTTTCAAAGACCACATATGGATCCACCGGTGTCATTGCATGTCCGTTGTTTTCACATACCACATATGGATCCACGAGTGTCATTGAAATGTTTGTTCTTTTCACACACCACGTATGGATCCACCAGTGTCATTGCATGTGTGTTCTTTTCACAAACCACATATGGATTCACTAGAGTTCATTGCATGTGTGTTCTTTTCATTAACCACAGCTAGAGTCATTTCATGTGTGTTCTTTTCACAGACCACATATGGATCCACCAGTGCCATCGCATATGTGTTCTTTTCACAGACCACATGAGGATCCACCGGTGTCATTTCATGTGTGTTCTTTTCATAGACCACATATGGATCCACCAGTGTGATTGCATGTGTGTTCTTTTCATTTACCACATATGGATTCACCAGTGTCATTGCATGTCTGTGTTTTTCACACACCACATAGGGATCCACCAGTGTCATTGCCTGTATGTTCTTTTCATAGACCACATATGGATCCACCAGTGTCATTTCATGTGTGTTTTTTTCACACACCACATATGGATCCACCAATATCATTGCATGTCTGTTCTTTTCACAGACCACATATGGATCCACCAGAGTCATTGCATGTGTGTTCTTTTCACATACCACATATGGATCCACTAGTGTCATTGCATCTGTGTTCTGTTCATTAACCACAACTAGAGTCATTGAAATGTTTGTCATATGGATCAACTAGTGTCATGCATGTGTGTTCTTTTCACAGACCACATATGGATGCACCAAAGTTCGTTGCATGTGTGTTCTTTTCACATACCACATATGGATCAACCAGTGTCATTGCAAGTGTGTTCTTTTCACAGACCATGTATGGATTCACCAGTGTCATTGAAATGTGTGTTCTTTTCACATACCATATATGGATCCACTAGTGTCATTGCATGCGTGTTATTTTCACAGACCCCATATGGATCCACGAGAGTTCATTGCCTGTGTGTTGTTTTCATAGACCCCATATGGATACACCAATGTCATTTCATGTGTGTTATTTTCACACACCACATATGGATCAACTAGTGTCATTGCATGTCTGTTCTTTTCACAAACCACATATGGAACCACCAGAGTCATGGCATGTGTGTTCTTTTCACAGACCACATATGGATCCACTAGTGTCATTGCATATGTGTTATTTTCACAAAACACATATGGATCCACCAGTTTCATTACATCTGTGTTATTTTCAAAGACCACACATGGATCCACCAGTGTCATTGCATGTCTGTTCTTTTCACATACCACATATGGATCCACCAGTGTCATTGAAATGTTTGTTCTTTTCACACACCACGTATGGATCCACTAGTGTCATTGCATGTGTGTTCTTTTCACAAACCACATATGGATCAACCAGAGTTCATTGCATGTGTGTCCTTTTCATTAACCACAGCTAGAGTCATGTCATGTGTGTTATTTTCACAGACCACATATGGATCCACCAGTGTCATTTCATGTGTGTTCTTTTCATAGACCACATATGGATCCACCAGTGTCATTGTATGTGTGTTGTTTTCATTTACCACATATGGATTCACTAGTGTCATTGCATGTGTTTTTTCACACACCACATATGCATCCACCAGTGTCATTGTGTGTATATTCTTTTCACAGACCACATATGGATCCACCAGTGTCATTTCATGTGTGTTCTTTTCACATACCACATATGGATCCACCAGTGTCATTGCATACGTGTTCTTTTCACAGACCACATATGGATCTACTAGAGTCATTGCATGTGTGTTCTTTTCACAGACCACATATGGAACCACCAGAGTTCATTGCATGTGTGTTCTTTTCACATACCACATATGGATCTACCAGTGTCATTGCATGTGTGTTCTTTTCATTAACCACAGCTAGAGTCATTGAAATGTTTGTTCTTTTCACAGACTACATATGGATCAACCAGTGTCATTGTATGTGTGTTGTTTTAATAGAACGCATATGGATCCACCAAAGTTCATTGCATGTGTGTTCTTTTCATAGACCATGTATGGATCCACCAGTGTCATTGAAATGTGTGTTCTTTCATAGATCACATATGGATCCACCTGATATGCATTGCATGTGTTCCACTACATACCATGGATCACAGTGTCATTGCATGTGTGTTCTTTTCACAAGTGACCATATGGATCTTTTTCAGTATCTCTCAAATGTGTGTTCTTTTAGACCACATATAGACCACAGTAACATTGCATATAGTCCACGAGTTCATTGCATGTATTTATTTCCACACAGACCATATGGATCCACAGTGTCATTGCATGTGTGTTCTTCTGAACCACATATAGATCTGAAATGTAATGCATATGTGTTCTTATCACCACGCCACATATAGATCCACGATTTCGCCCACTGTATGTTCTCTTCACAGAACTACATATGAATACTGCAGTGTATTTCTATGGATACACTGGTTCATTGCATGTGTGGTATTTTGCATTACACATGGTCCACACACCTAGGCATGGCATGTGTGTTCTTTTCACACATAGAACCATGATGTCATTGCATGTGTGTTCTTTTCTCACAGAACCATATAGTTCCTGATGTCATTAGAAATGTGTGTTGTTCTGAACCATGAGCCCACAGAGTATCGTGCCATGGATCCACAGTTCATTGCATGTGTTTTTTCACAGACACATATGGATCCACTAGTGTCATTGCATGTGTTCTGTAGACCACATATGGTCCTGGTGTAACAGTTGCTTGTGTTTCTTTCTACCACATATGGATCCACGATGTCATTGCATGTTCTCTTGAACCACATATATAGATCGATAGTGTCATTAAATATGTATTCATTACATACCTATAGACCCACAGTGCATTTACATATAGATCCATCACGTTTCATTACATGTGCTTCTTTATAGACATATGAATCCACCAATATAATTGCATGTGTTCTTTTCACAAACCACATGGACCACACAGTGTCTTTTTGCATGTGTGTGTTTCTCATACCACATGTATATAGATCCCTAGTATATTGCATGTGTGTTCTTTCACAGAGCCACATATGGAATTACAATGTCATCATTGCATGTGTGTTCTTCACAAACCACATATAGGTCCCACAGTGTCATTGCATGTGTGTTCTTTTACGAACCACATATAAATCCAAAATTCTTTCATATGTATACAGAACCACATATAGATCCACAGTGTCATTAAATGTGTGTTGTTTTCATAGACCACATATAGACCCCACCCAGTGTGTCGTACATGTAAGATCTGAGAGTTCCTTGCATGTATGTTGCTACATACATATAGTCACAGTGTCATTGCATGTGTGTTCTTTTTCACAGACCATATGAATCACCAGTGTCATTGAAATGTGTGTTCTTTCTTAGACCACATATGGACCCACAGTGTCATTACATATGGATCCACAGTTCAATACATGTGTGTTCTTTCACATACCACATATAGAACCACGATGTCATTGCATGTGTTCTTTTCCTGAACCACATATAGTTCCCACATTATGTCATTAAGAAATGTGTGTTCTTTTCTGAACCACATATAGACCCCTGAAGTGTCATTACATATAGATCACGGAAATTCATTGCATAAATATTTATTTCCACCAGACCACATATAGATCCCACTAGTATCATTGCATGTGTTCTTTTCGCAGAGCCACATGTAGATCCACAAGTATAATGCATGTGTGTTCTTTTCACATACCACATATAGATCCCAGTGTCATGCAGCATGTTTGTAGACCACATATTGGATCACCGTGTCGTGAAATGTGTTCATTTTACATACATGGACCCACCGATGGCATTTTGCACATGGATCCATCACAGTTTCATTGCATGTGTGTTATTTTATAGACCATATGGATCACCAATGTCGTGCATGTGTGTTTCTTGCAAACCACATATGGATCCACAGTGTCATTTTGCATGTGTTCTCTTCATACACATATGGATCCACTGTGTCATTGCATGTGTTCTTTCGAACCACATAGATCCCCCACTGTCATTACCATGTGTATTTCTTTTCACCGACCTATATAGATCCACGATGTCAGCCCCATGTATGTTCTTTCGAGAACCACATATAGATCTGATATCATGCATGTGTTCTTTTCCACGAACCATATAGATCCTGATGTCATTAGAAATATGTGTTCTTTTCATAGACCATATAGACCCCTGATGTCATTACATAGATCCACGAAATTCAAGCCATGTGTGTTCTTTTCACATACATATAGATCACTGGTATCTTGCATGTATACTTGTTTCCTTTTACAGACACATATAGATCCACCAGTATCATTACATGTGTATTTCTTTTCACAGACCACATATACATCCAAAGTTGTTCATGTACCTTTTCACAGAACCATATAGATCCTGATGTCATTTTATATTTACTAGAATTTTATATGGATCCAACTTGTTGATATATATTGCATGTATTTATTTTCTGAGCTTTTATATAGATCCACAGTCATTTACTGTATGTTTCTTTCCGCCACATATGAATCTGAAGTGTGTTTGATAACAACTATATATGACCATATGGACCCTTGATGTCATTGCATGTGGATCTTTTTTGATTCATGCATTCCTTTTCACAGGCGAACCACATATATAGATCCCACAGAAATGTCATTACTGTATTTCTTTCCACGAACAACATATACGTCCACCCGATGTCGTACATATGAAGTTCTTTTTCTGACAACATATAGATCCACAGTGTAATTGCAAGTGTGTTCTTCGCAAACCATTAAAAGTTCATTTCATATATTTCACGAACTACATATAGATCCCACTAGTATTGTACAAGTATATTTCTTTTCACAGAACCACATATAGATCCTGATGTCATTTCATGTGTGTGTTGTTTTCACAGACAACATATAGATCCTGATGTCATTACATGTGTGTTCTTTTAGAACCATATAGTCCACCTAGTAACGTGCATGTGTGTTCTTTCACATACCACATATAGATCCACAGTATCATTACGCTTTTTGTTTCTTTTCCAAGACCACATATAGATCCCTGTCTCATTCAAATGTGTGTTCTTTTTAACAGACCACATAGACCGCCCAGTATCATTGCATATATGGATCACAGAGTTCATTGCATGTGTGTTATTTTACATGAACCATATGAATCCCCACTGCAGTGCGCAATTGCGCCTTGTATTTCTTTTCACGAACCACATATAGATCCCTAGTATAATTACTTGTATGTTCTTGTCACACGCCACCCTTATGGATCCCACCCGATTTCAGCCGCTGTGTTCTCTTCTTCACAGAACTACATATGAATCCCACGATGTCATGCCTATGGATGCAAGGCTGTTGCATGTGTGTTATTTACATGATACATATGAATCACAAAAGGTCTCATTGCATGTATTTCTTTTCTGAGACCATATAGAACACGATGTGTCATTGCATAACATATTTCTTCTTTTCCCACGAACCATATAGGTTCCACAGTGTCGCTGAAATATTATTGATACTTTTTCAGACACATATGGACCACGATGTCATTGCATGGATCCACAGTTCATTGTATCATCCATTTTTCCACAGACCATATGGATCCCACTAGTGTCATTGTGTGTGTTCTTTTCACAGACCATATGGATCCTGGTGTATTTTCATGTGTCTTCTTTTCACTTTATATGGATCACACGATTGTCATTGCAGCAGCATGTGTTCTTTTTCACCACGGACCCACATAACAGATCCCGATGTCATTGCATATACATTCTTTTCACAGACCACATATAAATCCAAGTTCATTCATGTGTTCTTTTCACATACATATAGATCCACAGTCATCTGTTGCATGTGTATTCTTTTCACGAACCACATAACAACACTTGATGTACTTCTTGCCTTTATTTCTGTTTTATAGATCACCAATGTCATTACATTTGTTCTTTTACGCCTATGAATCCACAGTGTCATTGATAACATTCTTTCTGAACCACATATAGACCCGCACAGTCTCATTTTATATGAATTTTGAAGTTTCTACATTGCATACATTTCTTTCACAGAACCACATATGTAGATCTACGTGTCATTGCATGTGTATTTCTACTTTTCACGAACAACATATACAGATCACAGTGTCATTGCATGTGATTTCTTTTCATAGACCACATAGATTCCACCGATGTGACATGTGTTCTCCACCGAACCATACGTCCCAAAGTTCATTTCATATGTGTTCTTTTACAGACTACATATAGATCCCACTATAAGTGTCATTACCGTGTATTTCTTTTCACAGAGCATATAGATCCACAGTGTCATTCATGTGTGTTGTTTCTGAGCCACATATGGATCCCACTAGTGTCATTGCCTTTTGTTCTTTTCACATACATATAGATCCCACATTATAGCATTACATGTGTGTTCTTTACATACCACATATAGATCCACAGTATCATTTTGCCACTTGTTCTTTTACACGAACCACATATAAGTCCACAGTGTATTTTGAAATATGTGTTCTTTTCCCCGAACCATATAGACCTGATGTCGTGCATATGAATGCACAGTTCATTGCGTGTGTTATTTACCATGAACCACATAGAGTCATTGATGTCATGCATGTGTATTCTTTCCCGAACCACATACGCATAGATTTAAGCGTGTAGTACATGTGTACTCACACACCATCATATGAATCACCAGTTTCATTGCATGTGTTCTATAACCACAAGCTACATATGAATCCTGATGTCATTGCATATAGATCCACCAAAGTTTATTGCATGTGTGTGTATTTTTGTGACACCACATATGGATCCAACAGTGTCATTGCATGTGTTCTTTTCACATACCACATATGGATCCACCAGTGTCATTGAAATGTGTGTTCTCTTCAGAGACCACACATGGATCCACTAGTGTCATTGCATGTGTGTTCTTTTTACTAACAACACATGAGTCATTGCATTTGTATTCTTTTCACAGACCACATATGGATCCACCAGTGTCATTGCATGTGTGTTCTTTTTAAGAACCACATATGGATTCACTAGAGTCATTGCATGTGTGTTCTTTTCACATACAACATATGGATCCACCAGAGTCATTGCATGTGTGTTCTTTTCACAGACCACATATGGATCCACCAGAGTCATTGCATGTGTGTTCTTTTCACAAACCACATATGGAACCACCATTGTCATTTCATGTGTGTTATTTTCAGATACCACATATGGATCCACCAGAGTCATTAAAATTTTGTTCTCTTCAGAGACCACACATGGATCCACCAGTATCATTGAAATGTGTGTTCTCTTCAGAGACCACACATGGACCCACCAGTGTCATTGCATGTGTGTTCTTTTTACTAACAACCAGAGTCATTGCAATGTGTGTTCTCTTCACAGACCACACATGGATCCACTAGTGTCATTGCATGTGTGTTCTTTTACCACACAACATGAGTCATTTCATGTGTGTTCTTTTCACATACCACATATGGATCCACCAAGTCATTGAAATGTGTGTTCTTTCACAATCCACCCATGGATCCACCAGTGTCATTGCATGTGTGTTCTTTTACTAACAACCAGAGTCATTGCATGTGTGTTCTTTCACATACCACATATGGATCCACCAGTGTCATTGCATGATGTGTTCTTATCACAATCCACCTATGGATCCACCAGTGTCATTGCATGTGTGTTATTTTCACATACTACATATTGATCCACCAAAGTGTCATTGCATGTGTTCTTTTCACAATCCACCTATGGATCCACCAGTGTCATTGTATGTGTTCTTTTCACATACTATATCCACCGAGTCATTGCAATTGTGTTCTTTTCACATACCACATATGGATCCACCTAGTGTCATTGCATGTGTGCTCTTTTCAGAGACCACACATGGATCCACCAAAGTGTCATTGCATGTGTGTTCTTTTACTAACCCACCAGAGTCATTGAAATGTGTGTTCTTATCACATTCCACATATGGATCCACCAGTGTCATTGCATGTGTGTTCTTTTCACAGACCACACATGGATCCAAAGGTCATTTCATGTGTGTTCTTTTCACATACCACATATGGATCCACCAGTGTCATTGAAATGTGTGTTCTTTTCACAGACAACACATGGCTCCACCAGTGTCATGGGAGGTGTGTTCTTTTCTACCACATATGGATCCACCAGTGTCATTGAAATGTGTGTTCTTTCACATACCACATATGGATCCACCAGTCATTGAAATGTGTTCTTTTCAAAGACCACACATGGATCCACCTGTGTCATTGCATGTGTGTTCTTTTCACATACCATATGGATCCACAGAGTCATTGTATGTGTTCTCTTCACATACCACATATGGATCCACCAGTGTCATTACATGTGTGTTCTTTTCTAACAACACATGACCAAGTCATTGCGGTGTGTTCTTTTCACATACCACATATATGGATCCACTGTGTCATTGCATGTGTTCTTTTCACTACCACACATGGATCCACCGAGTCATTGCATGTGTGTTCTTTTCACATACAACATATGGATCCACCATGTCATTAAATGTGTGTTCTTTTCAGACCACATATGGATCCACGTGTCATTGCATGTGTGTTATTTTTACTAACAACAAGTCATTGCATGTGTGTTCTTTTCACATACCACATATGGATCCACCAGTTCATTGCATGTGTGTTCTTTTCACAGACCACCTATGGATCCACCAGTGTCATTTCATGTGTGTTCTTTTCACATACCATATGGATCCACCAGGTCATTGAAACGTGTGTTCTTTTCACTACCACATATGGATCCACCAGTGTCATTTCATGTGTGTTCTTTTTTACACATATGGATCCACCAGTGTCATTTCATGTGTGTTCTTTTCACAGACCACATATGGATCCACCAAAGGTCATTGCATGTGTGTTCTTTTACTAACAACAACATGAGTCATTGCATGTGTGTTCTTTTCACATACCACATATGGATCCTCCAGTTGTCATTGCATGTGTTCTTTTCACAATCCACCTATGGATCCACCAGTGTCATTGCATGTGTGTTCTTTTACTACAACAACCGAGTCATTGCATGTGTGTTCTTTTCACATACCACATATGGATCCACCAGT
This sequence comes from Avena insularis, assembly GCA_023614405.1. Lineage (NCBI taxonomy): Eukaryota > Viridiplantae > Streptophyta > Magnoliopsida > Poales > Poaceae > Avena > Avena insularis. Next base: position 171,670 of record JAJUPC010000153.1, read on the forward strand.
GTCATTGCATGTGTGCTGTTTCACAATCCACCTATGGATCCACCAAGTGTCATTTCATGTGTGTTATTTTCAGATACCACATATGGATCCACAGAAGTCATTGAAATGTTTGTTCTCTTCAGAGACCACACATGGATCCACAGTATCATTGAAATGTGTGTTCTTTTCAGAGACCACAGATGGACCCACCAGTGTCATTGCATGTGTGTTCTTTTCACTAACAACTTGTCATTGAAATGTGTGTTCTCTTGAGACCACACATGGATCCACCTGATGTCATTGCATGTGTGTTCTTTTCACTAACAACAACCAGAGTCATTTCATGTGTGTTCTTTTCACATACCACATATGGATCCACAGTGTCATTGCTTGTGTGTTCTTTTGCTAACAACAATGGAGTCATTTCATGTGTGTTATTTTCACATACCACATATAGATCCAACAGTCTCACTGAAATGTGTGTTATCTTCAGAGACCACACATGGATCCACCAGTGTCATTGCATGTGTGTTCTTTTTACTAACAACAACTGTAGTCATTTCATGTGTGTTCTTTTCACATACCACATATGGATCCACCAGAGTCATTGAAATGTGTGTTCTCTTCAGAGACCACACATGGATCCACCAGTGTCATTGCATGTGTGTTCTTTTCACTAAGAACAACCAGATTCATTGCATGTTTGTTCTTTTCACATACCACATATGGATCCACATGTGTCATTGCATGTTGGTTCTTTTTACTAACAACAACTAGAGTCATTTCATGTGTGTTCTTTTCACATAGCACATATGGATCCACCAGTGTCATTGAAATGTGTGTTCTCTTCAGAGACCACACATGGATCCACCAGTGTCATTGCATGTGTGTTCATTTTACTAACAACAACTGGAGTCATTACATGTTTGTTCTTTTCACATACCACATATGGATCCACCAGTGTCATTGCATGTGTGCTCTTTTCATAATCCACCTATGGATCCAACAGTGTCATTTCATGTGTGTTCTTTTCACATACCACATATGGATCCACCAGTGTCATTGAAATGTGTGTTCTCTTAAGAGACCATACATGGATCCACCAGTGTCATTGCATGTGTGCTCCTTTTTACTAACAACAACTAGAGTCATTGCATGTGTGTTCTCTTCAGAGACCACACATGGATCCACCAGTGTCATTGCATGTGTGTTCTTTTTACTAACAACAACTGGAATCATTTCATGTGTGTTCTTTTCACATACCACATATGGATCCACCAGAGTCATTGAAATGTGTGTTCTCTTCAGAGACCACACATGGATCCACCAGTGTCATTGCATGTGTGTTCTTTTCACTAAGAACAACCAGAGTCATTGCATGTTTGTTCTTTTCACATACCACATATGGATCCACAAGTGTCATTGCATGTTGGTTCTTTTTAGTAACAACAACTAGAGTCATTTCATGTGTGTTCTTTTCACATAGCACATATGGATCCACCAGTGTCATTGAAATGTGTGTTCTCTTCAGAGACCACACATGGATCCACCAGTTTCATTGCATGTGTGTTCTTTTTACCAACAACAACTGGAGTCATTGCATGTTTGTTCTTTTCACATACCACATATGGATCCACCAGTGTCATTGCATGTGTGCTCTTTTCACAATCCACCTATGGATCCAACAGTGTCATTTCATGTGTGTTCTTTTCACATACCACATATGGATCCACAAGTGTCATTGAAATGTGTGTTCTCTTCAGAGACCAAACATGGATCCACCAGTGTCATTGTATGTGTGCTCTTTTTACTAACAACAACTAGAGTCATTGCATGTGTGTTCTCTTCAGAGACCACACATGGATGCACCAGTGTCATTGCATCTGTGTTCTTTTTACTAACAACAACCAGAGTCATTGCATGTGTGTTCTTTTCACATACCACATATGGATCCACCAGTGTCATTGCATGTGTGCTCTTTTCACAATCCACCTATGGATCCACCAGTGTCATTGCATGTGTGTTCTTTTACTAACAACAACCAGAGTTATTGCATGTGTGTTCTTTTCACATACCACATATGGATCCACCAGTGTCATTGCATGTGTGCTCTTTTCACAATCCACCTATGGATCCACCAGTGTTATTTCATGTGCGTTCTTTTCACATACCACATATGGATCCACCAGAGTCATTGAAATTTTTGTTCTCTTCAGAGACCACACATGGATCCACCAGTGTCATTGAAATATGTGTTCTCTTGAGAGACCACACATGGATCCACTAGTGTCATTGCATGTGTGTTCTTTTTACTAACAACAACTGGAGTCATCGCATGTGTGTTCTTTTCACATACCACATATGGATCCACTAGTGTCATTGTATGTGTGCTCTTTTCATAATCCACCTATGGATCCACCGGTGTCATTTCATGTGTGTTCTTTTCACATACCACATATGGATCCACTAGTATCATTGAAATGTGTGTTCTCTTTAGAGACCACACATGGATCCACCAGTGTCATTGCATGTGTGTTCTTTTTACTAACAACAACTGGAGTCATTGCATGTGTGTTCTTTTCACATACAACATATGGATCCACTAGTGTCATTGCATGTGTGCTCTTTTCAGAATCCACCTATGGATCCACCAGTGTTAATGCATGTGTGTTCTTTTTACTAACAACAACCAGAGTCATTTCATGTGTGTTCTTTTCACATACCACATATGGATCCACCAGTGTCATTGAAATGTGTGTTCTCTTCAGAGACCACACATGGATCCACCTGTGACATTGCATGTGTGTTCTTTTTACTAACAACAACCAGAGTCATTGCATGTGTGTTCTTTTCACATACCACATATGGATCCACCAGTGTCATTGCATGTGTGCTCTTTTCACAATCCACCTATGGATCACCAGTCACATAGCATGTGTGTTCTTTTACTAACAACATAGTCATTGCATGTGTGTTCTTTACTAACAACAACTATCATTGCATGTGTGTGTCTTTCACATACCATATGGATCCACCAGTGTCATTGCATGTGTGCTCTTTTCACAATCCACCTATGGATCCACCAGTGTCATTTCATGTGTGTTCTTTTCACATACCACATATGGATCCACCAGAGTCATTGAAATTTTTGTTCTCTTTAGAGACCACACATGGATCCACCAGTGTCATTGAAATCTGTGTTCTCTTGAGAGACCACACATGGATCCATGGTGATAAGTCATTGTGTGTTCTTTTTTTTAACAACTAGTGTCATTGCATGTGTGTTCTTTTTACTAACAACAACCAGAGTCATTGCATGTGTGTTCTTTTCACATACCACATATGGATCCACAAGTGTCATTGTATGTGTGCTCTTTTCATAATCCACCTATGGATCCACCAGTGTCATTTCATGTGTGTTCTTTTCACATACCACATATGGAAACACCAGTATCATTGAAATGTGTGTTCTCTTCAGAGACCACACATGGATCCACCAGTGTCATTGCATGTGCTCTTTTTAGTAACAACAACTGGAGTCATTGCATGTGTGTTCTTTTCACATACCACATATGGATCCTCTAGTGTCATTGCATGTGTTCTCTTTTCACAATCCAGCTATGGATCCACCAGTGTCATTGCATGTGTGTTCTTTTTACTAACAACAACAAGAGTCATTTCATGTGTGTTATTTTCACATACCATATATGGATCCATCAGTGTCATTGAAATGTGTGTTCTCTTCAGAGACCACACATGGATCCACCAGTGTCATTGCATGTGTGTTCTTTTTACTAACAACAACCAGAGTCATTGCATGTGTGTTCTTTTCACATACCACATATGGATCCACCAGTGTCATTCCATGTGTGCTCTTTTCACAATCCACCTATGGATCCACCAGTGTCATTGCATGTGTGTTCTCTTACTAACAACAACCAGAGTCATTGCATGTGTGTTCTTTTCACATACCACATATGGATCCACCAGTGTCATTGCATGTGTGCTCTTTTCACAATCCACCTATGGATCCACCAGTGTCATTGCATGTGTGTTCTTTTACTAACAACAACTATAGTCATTGCATGTGTGTTCTTTTCACATACCACATATGGATCCACCAGTGTCATTGCATGTGTGCTCTTTTCACAATCCACCTATGGATCCACCAGTGTCATTTCATGTGTGTTCTTTTCACATACCACATATGGATCCACCAGAGTCATTGAAATTTTTGTTCTCTTTAGAGACCACACATGGATCCACCAGTGTCATTGAAATCTGTGTTCTCTTGAGAGACCACACATGGATCCACTAGTGTCATTGCATGTGTGTTCTTTTTACTAACAACAAGTAGAGTCATTGCATGTGTGTTCTTTTCATACACCACATATGGATCCACTAGTGTCATTGTATGTGTGCTCTTTTCATAATCCACCTATGGATCCACCGGTGTCATTTCATGTGTGTTCTTTTCACATACCACATATGGATCCACCAGTATCATTGAAATGTGTGTTCTCTTCAGAGACCACACATGGATCCACCAGTGTCATTGCATGTGTGTTCTTTTTACTAACAACAACTGGAGTCATTGCATGTGTGTTCTTTTCACATACCATATATGGATCCACTAGTGTCATTGCATGTGTGCTCTTTTCACAATCCACCTATGGATCCACCAGTGTTAATGCATGTCTGTTCTTTTTACTAACAACAACAAGAGTCATTTCATGTGTGTTATTTTCACATACCATATATGGATCCATCAGTGTCATTGAAATGTGTGTTCTCTTCAGAGACCACACATGGATCCACCAGTGTCATTGCATGTGTGTTCTTTTTACTAACAACAACCAGAGTCATTGCATGTGTGTTCTTTTCACATACCACATATGGATCCACCAGTGTCATTGCATGTGTGCTCTTTTCACAATCCACCTATGGATCCACCAGTGTCATTGCATGTGTGTTCTCTTACTAACAACAACCAGAGTCATTGCATGTGTGTTCTTTTCACATACCACATATGGATCCACCAGTGTCATTGCATGTGTGCTCTTTTCACAATCCACCTATGGATCCACCAGTGTCATTTCATGTGTGTTCTTTTCACATACCACATATGGATCCACCAGAGTCATTGAAATTTTTGTTCTCTTCAGAGACCACACATGGATCCACCAGTGTCATTGAAATGTGTGTTCTCTTCAGAGACCACACATGGACCCACCAGTGTCATTGCATGTGTGTTCTTTTTACTAACAACCAGAGTCATTGAAATGTGTGTTCTCTTCAGAGACCACACATGGATCCACCAGTGTCATTTCATGTGTGCTCTTTTCACTAATAACAACCAGAGTCATTTCATGTGTGTTCTTTTCACATACCACATATGGATCCACCAGTATCATTGCTTGTGTGTTCTTTTTACTAACAACAACTAGAGTCATTTCAAGTGTGTTCTTTTCACATACCACATATGGATCCACCAGTGTCATTGAAATGTGTGTTCTCTTCAAAGACCACACATGGATCCACCAGTGTCATTGCATGTGTGTTCTTTTTACTAACAACAACTGGAGTCATTCCATGTGTGTTCTTTTCACATACCACATATGGATCCACCAGAGTCATTGAAATGTGTGTTCTCTTCAGAGACCACACATGGATCCACCTGTGTCATTACATGTGTGTTCTTTTCACTAAGAACAACCAGATTCATTGCGTGTGTGTTCTTTTCACATACCACATATGGATCCACAAGTGTCATTGCATGTTGGTTCTTTGTCACATCCCAAATTTTAGATTTGGTCTTGCATATCATTCATATCATTTGCATCATGCTTTTCCATGCAAAATCGTCGAGTAGAAAGGTTCGGCGAAACGCCATCGTCAAAACCCTTTTTGTTTAAGCGAGGTTCTGGGGAGCTTCAGAGGGACTTGCAACAACCATCTCTGTAGGTTCGAGTTTTTGCACAAACTTCGACTAAAGGTTGTTCCCCTCGACGATACGAACCTGTAGGCGCGAAAATCGCTCCAATCGGAGTTCGTATGCAAAAGACTCGAACATTTTAGTAAACCGCCGGAAAACGGTCCGAAAATCCGGACCGATTTCCGAAACGGAGTCCAACCGTGGACCGATTCTGTTTCAGTTTTTTTTTTCCGCGCGTGAGAGACCAATTAAAAGGAGGGCCGCACCCCTGCCTCGATTCCCGTGCCCACCAACTCCACACGCGCACGCCTCCCTGGAAGCCGCCGCCGCCGCATCCTGGTGCACGTCGCCGCCGCCGCCGCCGCTTCTCCTCGCCGCCGCCGGCCGCCCCTTCGTCGTCGGCCATCGCCGCGTCTGTTGCCGGGTTCGTCTCGCCGCCCTCTTTCCGTTCCCGTGCTCCGCGTCTCCATCCGCCGCCGCCAACTGCGCCCTGCAGATCGCCGCGTACGCGCACGCGTTTATTATTCCGGGAGCCGTAGTTGACCGTGTGTGTACGTGCAGGTAGAACCACGCCGCCGAAACCGACCGTCGCCGCCGTCCGGAGCTCGCCGGAGTTCGATTCGCCGTCCGTTTCCGGTAAGACAGCAGCCACCGTCAGATCTCAGATCAGCGGCTTAGATCGTTCGTTGACTGGTCAGCACTCCAGACGTTGACTAGTCAGAGGCCCCAGACGTTGACTGGTCAGACGCTTGATCAGCGCCAGTCAGAACCACGATTGGTGGGTCAATTTCGTTAATCCTATTAGTTGACAGATTTCGGTAGAATCTTGTAAATTGCGTAGAAATTAATCCGCTTGGCCAAAAATTGTAAATAAAATATGCACGAGTTCAGTGAATCGTGTAGAATCTCGCTGTAGCTTTGGTTCAGACTTTTACCGTCAGGTTTAGTACAGTTTAATCAAATTAGTTAGTGGCCTTTTCGGAGTAATAAATTTGTAGTAAAAGTTTCGTAGCTCCAAAAATCGTGTATGATATGTCCCTGAACTCGTATGAACGAGGGGAATCTCATCGTGATATAAAAAGATAGGCTTACGGTAAAAACTTCTGCAGTATTTGTCTAATGACTTTCTGCAGTGTTTTAATTACTCGGGATGTTTTATAACTCCTTTTTGAGTAATTCCAATTGGTACTGTTTCTTATCAGCGATGCCTATGCGGTAGAATTTTTCCAGGATTTTACAGACAGTATACTACCGGTAGTGAATTATTTAAGTTCTAGCTCTAGTAGAGATCTCTACTTTTGGTTAATAGTTTTCCTAGCGCCAAATCTATTTTCCATGCATGTATTCGGTAGTAATATGTATTAGTATTATGTGGTGCAGCTGTAGCACCAATTCACTTGCCGTTCTTGCATTCATGCATCATCTTTGTTGCATATGTTTGTGAATTGTTTGTTTATGAATGCAATTGTGTCGTGTAGATTGTGTGGAGTGCAACCCTTGCTCGTGTTTGGATTGTTCCTCCGACCGCTTCAATCAAGGCAAGTAGATGCTACTTTGTTCATGATATCGTCCTACTATTTTCAATGCATTGTCGTGTATTTTGTAGTTGCATGAGTAGGATGATACTATCGCTATGCTATGACCTATTATGTGGTAGGGCTTTCCTTGTAGATGAACCACCATTGTAGATATGCTTAGCCATGCTATGTTGAACGAGGGCTGGGTTACATCATTGATACTTGTTTTTCAAAGTATTGGTTTGTGAAAACTAAAAACAACTTAATCAATGAACCCCCTGGGTGTGATGGTATTGATAATTTTTGGTGGTTTCATTGCGGAAAGGCACCCTGGTATCAAGAGAGAATGATTGGCTTCTTTATTGTGTAGCTTACGTGTACAACCATGTGCCAATAATGAAATGGGCGGTTGGTTGGACTTAGTAGGTTGTGGTAACTCGAACCCGCGTATCCAGAGATGTAGAATTTTGGTAGGTTGGACGGTCTGGCGTCGGGATTGAGGAGCTACTTCCCGAACAGTCTCTTCTTGGTCTTCTCCCTATCATCACCCAAAATGAGAGTGATGGTACGAGCTGGGCTGGCCAAGTCACATGGGTAAAGTGTACTAACCTCTACAGAGTGTATAATCTAATCGATTAGCCGTGTCCCCGGTTATGGACAACTGAGTTGCTAGATATTGATTCCATGACATGTTTCTCGCTCATTCTAATTTCATAATTGTTTTAATCTTGTTGGGTTAACTTAATTGGGGTCTTTTCAAAGAAAATTCAAAAACTGTTTATGAAAGTAGGACAAAGTTATTTGCAAATGCAAGCCAGACACAGCTCCACCTGCCAAATATGCATGTAGATGTTAGTACTATTGTCTCCATTACTAGCTCTACTTGCCATACATTCCATGTATTGACCCTTCGGGGTTGTTGCGTTTTATGCTGCAGGTTATTCCGATTCTGATTGATCGTTATAGGCCACGGTACTCCACTCGGCACTTGTTCACTTGTGGGCAATTTGAAGAATGGAGGATTTATCTCGTTTATGTTGCTACCTGAATAATTTGAGCTAGCTTGTGCTAAGCTTTTATTGTAATAATGGTACTCTGGATCTTCGTTATCTATGATACACGGATATTTTGCTATGTTATCTATCCTACTCTATTGTGGGCCAATGAACCGATCCGAGGATTGGCATGTCACATAGAGGCCACAGTTTTCAGAACCGGGGTGTCACGGGATGGTATCGAGCAGGTGTGTAATTTGTAGGATCGTGACCTAGAATTGGATTAGGAAGCCATAGATTTATTAAAGCCTATATTAACTCTATCTTTCATCTTATGCCATTCACCCTCGTAAATTCTTACCATATGCTATTCATACACTTTCCTCTTTTACTTGATAGATGGGAGAAGTCAGGACTGAGTATGCCACCATGGAGTCACCAAGGCCCTTTGCAAGGCAGTTAGCTCAGCTCTCGCAGTCATTGGGATTGCCACTGCCCATGTTCAAGGGAAGAAGGCTGTACACCTATGGATATGGAGAGGATGCATGGGAGATCACTACCTTCATATTCAGAGATGCGCCTTGCCAAACCCGTGCATTTGATCTACACAAAGACATCACATGGCTCGGGACTTGGAATCAACTTGGCCATACATGAAGCCTGTCTTGGTGCCATCGAGTCCGACACCTACTACCGCAGATTCACCTACCGTGACTATGGAAGGCGTGATGAAGATGGGAACATTGTGGTTACCCGGGCGGCAGAACAACATGCGCCCGTCGGAGGCACATAGAGGACATGGAAAGGGAGAATGGAGCTCTAGCAGAGAAGGTGAGGATGATAAAGGAGATTGCAGATTTTACTAGCAATGGTATGGTGGTCCAAGGACAGGAGATTGACACTTTGCATGAAGCTGTGGGAGTTCGAGAATGCCCCGATAGCAGAGATGCAACCATAGCACATCTTCATGGAACTGCAGGAGAACACCTGAACATACTGCAAGCGCAAGGGACAGTCCAGGAAAGGGATCAAACTATTGAAGCTATGACAACCCAGATTGCCGCTCTCCAAGCACAGCTAAATCCACCCTCTGATGATGACAATGGAGATGATGGAAACAATGGGGATGATGATTACAGTGGAGATGATGATGATGAGGACGAGGATGATGATGATGGCGACGATGATGGTGGAGGAGATGAAGCTGTTGCAGTTGCAGCTGATGATGAAGAAGAAGAGGAGGATCCAGAAGAGGTGGAGTTTGACGTTTCAAGTGATGGTTCAGGAGAGGTGTACACTCCGCCGCCCTGGTTGTACCGCGAGCCGAAGCGTCAACGCATGACAGCGAGGACCTACCGCAACCTCTTCAAGCAATAGATAGAAGTCCACCAATTAGTCCTCGTTAGGCGAAATCGTTAGAATTATTCTCGATCGTTGTGATACTTAGTTCGTGTTAGTGTAAGAGTGTTTAGATGCTTATTTGTGTACTCCAATATTCCAGGAATTATTTGTGCAAATTATATGAAAGAGTTATGGCAATTTGGTTACTATCTGTGTTGTTTTCGCTGCAGTTTTTCTGCTGATACAGCAGTACTGCACGATTTTTCATATTTTTCTGGTAACTCGGAAAAATCTGAAAAAAATTGGGCTGATGCGGAACTTCCTGTTCTATATGCACAAAAATTGGCTTAATTTTCTGACGAGTTTAAGTCAGGCGGAAAAATTCGCGAACACAGCAGAACTGTTCTGTCAGAATTGCTGTTTTGTCGTTTTGATGCTCAACTGTTTAGTTAACCATTGACAACTCTTGCAAAACTATTTCAGTAGGTATATACTGCTAGGATAACACCTGGGATGTTGCTGGACCGCTTGTTTGATGATGTGTTGCTTGCTTGTGATTGTCTGCTATTGTTTGTTGTTGCTTGACCATATGCATGGGTAGAATCCTATTACCGTAGTTGATTCTTTCTAAACTTACCTATGCTGAACCGCAGATGCCTCCCCGCCGCCAACCCACTGAGTTGGAGCAGCTCATGGCAGCTCAGGCACAGCTGACCCAAGTGATGACCCAGTTCATGGCAAATCAGAACAACAACAATGGAAACAATCAGCCTCAGGGAGATGCTCTCACCAGATTTCTGAGGTTAAGGCCAGCTAAGTTCTCTACTGCAACGGAACCAATGGTTGCTCTCGACTGGTTGCATTCCGTCAACAAGGATCTAGTAACTGTTGGATGCACTGATGCTGAGAAGGTGAGGTTGCGCTCACCTCTTTGGAGGGACCAGCCGCTTCTTGGTGGGACATTTCAGATCACCCACCCTCTGAATACTGTGACTTGGGCTATGTTTGAGGAAGGTTTCAGGACCGACCACGTGTCTTCAGGAGTTCTGAGCCTGAAGAGGAAAGAGTTCCGCAACTTGCGCCAAACCAATCGCACCGTGGCCGAGTACATTGAGGAGTTCAACAACCTGTCCCGTTATGCACCTGAGGATGTTGACACTGATGCAAAAAGGAGGGAGAGATTTCTGGATGGCCTCAGTGATGAGCTTTTAGTGCAGCTACTGGTGGTTTATTGCCCCACTTTCCAGGAGCTCATGGACAAGGCCAGGATCCTGGAAGGGAAGCACAAGCAAGTGGAAAGCCGCAAGAGAAAGAACAACAATCACCACTCTGGTTCACATCACAAGTCTCGCACTTCATATGATGGATACTCCAAGCATGGAGGGAGTGACCATGGGAGCCATGATCGCCACCACCATGGAGGCGATGGGCATTGTCATGACAACCATAGGAGCAGTCACCACAGCCACAAGGGTGGACACTCTCACCACTCTGGAGGACACGGTGGACATGACCGCAACCATGATCGCAATTTTGTGAAGAAGGATCTGAGTGAGGTGACATGCTTCAAGTGTAAGCAGAAGGGACACTATGCTCACAACTGTCCGGAGAGGAAAGGACTGAAGCCAACCAACAATGAGAAGGCCACAGTGAACCACATGAATGTGGAAGAGATTCGAGCAGGCGACCTTGTGATTGGTAAGTTTCAATCAACACTTACCTGCACTTATACTTTTCGATCTTTGGTGCATCGCATTCATTCATATCAAGGGCATTTGTGGATAAGTATAAGTTACCCTCTTGAGTCTATGAAGAGGTCTTTTAGAGTGAGTTCACCAGAGGAGATATGATAGCTAGTGCGGGATGCCATAATTTAAGCTGTGAGGATTGGAACACACAACTTCATTGCACATTTGGTAGTGTTGGAATCACAGATTAGATGTTATTCGGTATGGATTGGATGTCTATGCATGGGGACACATAGATTGTGCACTGTGAGCTGTTTCACTCAAAACCCGGATGGTAAGAGGATTAGATTCAAGTCAACTGCATGACCAGGAAGGTGTAAGTTGAATTCTCTTAAGGGGTTAGCATGGATCTTTGTGCGATGATTAGGGATTACCCTGACGTGTTTCGGAAGAGCTGCCAGGATGCCACCGACGAGGAAGTAGAGTTTCTTATCGACCGATGCCGAACAGGACCAATAGCAAAGAAACCATATAAGATGGATGTGGATGAGCTGAAGGAATTGAAGAAAGCAGTTGAAGGAGCAGCTGGAAAAGGATTCATTCAGCCTAGTGCGTCGTCATGGGGTGCACACTTACATTTGTGCGGAAGAAAAGCACCAAGAGGTTAGTGGTGGACTATTGCTCGGTGAATGAGGTAACCATCAAGAACAAGTACCCTCTGCGAACATAAATGATTTGTTTGATCAACTGAAGGAGCAAAGGTGTTGAGAAGATTGATCTGATCGGGCTACTTTCAATTGAAGATCCGAAGGAGGATGTACCAAAACCGCCTTCACCACTAGGTATGGGTTATACGAGTATATGTTATGTCATTTGGACTAACGAATGCCCGGCATATTTCATGACCATGATGAACAAGGTATTTATGGAGTACTTGGACAAGTTCGTGGTAGTGTTTATTGATGACATACTGATATATTCCAAGGATGATCTTTGAGCATGAGAAACATCTGCGGATTATGGAAAAAGCGGGAACACCAGCTGTATGCCAAATTCAGCAAGTGTGAATTCTGGCTTAACACATTGGGTTTCTTGGACACGTAGTGTCGGGAGAAGGAGTCATGTTGATCCAAGCAAAGTGACCGCAGAATCAGTGGGAAGCACCCAAGAATGCGGGAGAGATTCAAGCTTTACGGGACTTTGGATATTATAGGAGGTTCATTGAAAACTTTTCCAAGATTGCAAAGCCGATGACTGAACTTGAAGAAGGAGAGGAAGTTTGAATGGGGATTGTGTGAAGCTAGCTTTTAGGAACTGAGCGTCGACTAGTGATGCACATTACGTGTTTACAGATCTTCGAAGGATTTCCAAGTGTCTTGTGATGCTTCTCGGCGTGGACTTGGGAGTGTCTTGATGCAAGATGGGAGAGTAGTGTCTTATGCCTCATGACAACTCAAGCACCATGAGCGAATTACCCACACGACTTGGAGTTAGCGTCGATTGGTTCATGCGCTCAAGGTATGGAGGCATTACTTAATGGGAAAACACCGTGTGATGTACACTGACCACAAGAGCCTGAAATACATATTTACACAGAAGGAGCTGAACATGAGACAAAGGAGATGGTTGGAACTTATCAAGGACTATGATATGAATCTGCAATACCACCCAGAAAAGGCCAATGTAGTAGCTGATGCTCTGAGCCAGAAGGTTTATGCCAATGGATTGACAATTGGTGAATTGCCTGAGGATTTGTGCAAGCAATTCAAGGACCTTAGATTGGAGGTAGTATCTGAAGGATATTTGGCTACAATGGAAGTCCAACCAACGCCGTGAGAATCAGAAGGCTCAAGTGGGAGACAAAGAGATAGATGAAATTAAGGAGAAGATGAAGGAAGGTCGAGCAAGGGAATTCTGCGAGGATGAGCAAGGTACCTTGTGGTATGGAGATCGTTTGTGTGTGCCCAACGATCCGGAGTTAAGGAAGTTGATTACGCAGGAAGCTCATGACTCGCCGCATTCCATACATCCGGGCAATATGAAGATGTATATGGATCTAAAGGACAGATTCTGGTGGAACAACATGAAGGGAGACATCGCAGAGCATATCGCCCTATGTGATGTATGTAGCCGAGTGAAGGCGGAACACGTAAACCAAGCGAGATTACTACAGCCATTGCCGTGCGGAATGGAAATGGGATAGAGTGGGAATGGACTTTATCACAGATTGCCCAGGACCAGGTCAGATATGACTCTATTTGGGTAGTGGTCACCATTTAACCAAGGTAGCCCACTTTATACCGTGAAGATGACCTATCTGGTGCAAAGTTGGCCAAGATTTACATGGACAAGATTGTGTGCCTACATGGAGTTCCCAAGAGTATCGTATCTGATAGAGGTACCCAATTTACCTCACACTTCTGGCGCCAGCTGCACGAGTCACTTGGTACTAGATTGGAGTTTAGCACAACGTTTCACCCGCAGACTGATGGACAGGCCGAGAGGGTGAATCAGATTTTGGAGGACATGCTAAGAGCTTGCGCATTGGCTCATGGTTCTAGTTGGGATGAGAACTTGTCGTATGCTGAGTTTTCCTACAACAACAGTTATCAAACCAGCATCAAGACGTCACCGTTCGATGTGCTGTATGGGAAACGGTGCCGAACACCATTGCTATGGGATGGAGTAGGAGAGAGCGTCGGTTGTTTGGACCTGACTTGATCAAGGACGCTGAGGAGAAGGTCGCCTTGATTAGAGATGCATCAAGGTAGCACAATCAAGACAGAAGAGCTACGCTGACGCCAAGCGCAAGGAAGTGGTATATGAGATAGGTGATAGAGCATACCTCAGAGTATCGCCGCTTCGTGGAATCAAGAGATTTGGTATTAAGGGTAAGCTGGCACCTCGATTTATTGGACCCTATCGAGTCTTAGCACGCAAAGGAGAAGTTGCTTATCAATTGGAGTTGCCAGAGGCTCTATCTGCTGTTCACAACGTGTTCCACGTATCCCAGCTGAAGAAGTGCCATCCGGAGATGGTGGATACACCATTGAGAGACACTGTACCGCTAGAAGAGGTTCAGCTTGAGAACGACTTGACCTATGAGGAGAAGTCGGTCAAGATTCTGGAAACAGCAGAAAGGACTACCCGTACCAAGACAATCAAGTTTTGCAAGGTGCAGTGGAGCCACCACACCGAAGAGGAAGCCACTTGGGAGCGTGAAGATGACTTCCGAGAGGACTACCCACACCTATTTGCTAGCCGTGCCGAATCTCGAGGACGAGATTCATCTTAAGGGGGTTAGTCTTGTCACATCCCAAATTTTAGATTTGGTCTTGCATATCATTCATATCATTGCATCATGCTTTTCCATGCAAAATCGTCGAGTAGAAAGGTTCGGCGAAACGCCATCGTCAAAACCCTTTTTTGTTTCGCTTCGAGGTTCCTGCGGGGAGCTTCAGAGGGACTTGCAACAACCACCTCTGTAGGTTCGAGTTTTCGCACAAACTTCGACTGAAGGTTGTTCCCCTCGACGATACGAACCCGTAGGCGCGAAAATCGCTCCAATCGGAGTTCGTATGCAAAAGACTCGGATGTTTTAGTAAACCGCCGGAAAACGGTCCGAAAATCCGGACCGATTTCCGAAATGGAGTCCAACCGCGGACCGATTCTGTTTCAGTTTTTTTTCCGCGCGTGAGAGACCAATTAAAAGGAGGGCCCCACCCCTGCCTCGATTCCCCGCCCAACTCCACGCCGCGCCTCCTCCTGGAAGCCGCCGCATCCGGTGCACGCGTCGCCGCCGCCGCTTCTCCTACCGCCGGCCGCCCATAAATCGTCGGCCATCGCGCATCTGTTGCGGTTCGTCTCGCCCTCTTTCCGTTCCGTGCTCGCGTCTCCATCTGCCGCCGCCAATCTGCGCCTGCAGATCGCCAGCGTCTGTGCGTGTTTATTATTTCGGGCGTAGTTGACCGTGTGTATGCGTCAGGTAGAACCACGCCGCGGAACCGACCGTCGCGCCGTCCGGAGCTTCGCCGGAGTTCGATTCGCCGTCCGTTTCGGTAAGACAGCCACCGTCGGATCTCAGATCAGCGGCGTAGCTCGCTCGTTGACTGCTCAGCACTCCAGACGGGGACTAGTCAGAGGCCCCCGGCGTTGACTCGTCAGACGCCCAGACAGCGCCCATCATCGAGCACGATTGGTAGGTCAATTTCGTTAATCCTATTAGTTGACAGATTTCGGTAGAATCTTGTAAATTGCGTAGAAATTAAACCGCTTGGCCAAAAATTGCAAATAAAATATGCACGAGTTCAGTGAATCGTGTAGAATCTCGCTGTAGCTTTGGTTCAGACTTTTACCGTCAGGTTTAGTACAGTTTAATCAAACTAGTTAGTGGCCTTTTCGGAGTAATAAATTCGTAGTAAAAGTTTCGTAGCTCCAAAAATCGCGTATGATATGTCCTTGAACTCGTATGAACGAGGGGAATCTCATCGTGATATAAAAAGATAGGCTTACAGTAAAAACTTCTGCAGTATTTGTCTAATGGCTTTCTGCAGTGTTTTAATTACTCGGGATGTTTTATAACTCCTTTTTGAGTAATTCCAATTGGTACTGTTTCTTATCAGCGATGCCTATGCGGTAGAATTTTTCCAGGATTTTACAAACAGTATACTACCGGTAGTGAATTATTTAATTTCTAGCTCTAGTAGAGATCTCTACTTTTGGTTAATAGTTTTCCTAGCGCCAAATCTATTTTCCATGCATGTATTCGGTAGTAATATGTATTAGTATTATGTGGTGCAGCTGTAGCACCAATTCACTTGCCGTTCTTGCATTCATGCATCATCTTTGTTACATATGTTTGTGAATTGTTTGTTTACGAATGCAATTGTGTCGTGTAGATTGTGTGGAGTGCAACCCTTGCTCGTGTTTGGATTGTTCCTCCGACCGCTTCAATCAAGGCAAGTAGATTCTACTTTGTTCATGATATCGTCCTACTATTTTCAATGCATTGTCGTGTATTTTGTAGTTGCATGAGTAGGATGATACTATCGCTATGCTATGACCTATTATGTGGTAGGGCTTTCCTTGTAGATGAACCACCGTTGTAGATGTGCTTAGCCATGCTATGTTGAACGAGGGCTGGGTTACATCATTGATACTTGTTTTCTCAAAGTATTGGTTTGTGAAACTAAAACAACAATCAATGAACCCCCTGGGTGTGATGGTATTGATAATTT
This sequence comes from Avena insularis, assembly GCA_023614405.1. Classification (NCBI taxonomy): domain Eukaryota; kingdom Viridiplantae; phylum Streptophyta; class Magnoliopsida; order Poales; family Poaceae; genus Avena; species Avena insularis. Next base: position 188,362 of record JAJUPC010000153.1, read on the forward strand.
TTGGTGGTTTCATTGCGGAAAGGCACCCAGGTATCAAGAGAGAATGATTGGCTTCTTTATTGTGTAGCTTACGTGTACAACCATGTGCCAATAATGAAATGGGCGGTTGGTTGGACTTAGTAGGTTGTGGTAACTCGAACCCGCGTATCCAGAGATGTAGAATTTTGGTAGGTTGGACCGGTGCGCGTCGGGATTGAGGAGCTACTTCCCGAACAGTCTCTTCTTGGTCTTCTCCCTATCATCACCCAAAATGAGAGTGTCATTGAAATGTGTGTTATCTTCAGAGACCACACATGGATCCACCAGTGTCATTGCATGTGTGTTCTTTTTACTAACAACAACTGGAGTCATTTCATGTTTGTTATTTTCACATACCACATATGGATCCACCAGAGTCATTGAAATGTGTGTTCTCTTCAGAGACCACACATGGATCCACCAGTGTCATTGCATGTGTGTTCTTTTCACTAAGAGATTCATTGCATGTTTGTTCTTTTCACATACCACATATGGATCCACATGTGTCATTGCATGTTGGTTCTTTTTACTAACAACAACTAGAGTCATTTCATGTGTGTTCTTTTCACATAGCACATATGGATCCACCAGTGTCATTGAAATGTGTGTTCTCTTCAGAGACCACACATGGATCCACCAGTGTCATTGCATGTGTGTTCTTTTTACTAACAACAACTGGAGTCATTGCATGTTTGTTCTTTTCACATACCACATATGGATCCACCAGTGTCATTGCATGTGTGCTCTTTTCACAATCCACCTATGGATCCAACAGTGTCACTTCATGTGTGTTCTTTTCACATACCACATATGGATCCACCAGTGTCATTGAAATGTGTGTTCTCTTAAGAGACCATACATGGATCCACCAGTGTCATTGCATGTGTGATCTTTTACTAATAACAACTAGAGTCATTGCATGTGTGTTCTCTTGAGACCACATGGATCCACCAGTGTCATTACATGTGTGTTCTTTTTACTAACAACAACTGGAATCATTTCATGTGTGTTCTTTTCACATACCACATATGGATCCACCAGAGTCATTGAAATGTGTGTTCTCTTTAGAGACCACACATGGATCCACCAGTGTCATTGCCTGTGTGTTCTTTTCACTAAGAACAACCAGATTCATTGCATGTTTGTTCTTTTCACATACCACATTTGGATCCACAAGTGTCATTGCATGTTGGTTCTTTTTACTAACAACAACTAGAGTCATTTCATGTGTGTTCTTTTCACATAGCACATATGGATCCACCAGTGTCATTGAAATGTGTGTTCTCTTCAGAGACCACACATGGATCCACCAGTTTCATTGCATGTGTGTTCTTTTTACTAACAACAACCTGAGTCATTGCATGTTTGTTCTTTTCACATACCACATATGGATCCACCAGTGTCATTGCATGTGTGCTCTTTTCACAATCCACCTATGGATCCAACAGTGTCATTTCATGTGTGTTCTTTTCACATACCACATATGGATCCACCAGTGTCATTGAAATGTGTGTTCTCTTAAGATACCATACATGGATCCACCAGTGTCATTGCATGTGTGCTCTTTTTACTAACAACAACTAGAGTCATTGCATGTGTGTTCTCTTCAGAGACCACACATGGATCCACCAGTGTCATTGCATGTGTGTTCTTTTTACTAACAACAACATGAGTCATTGCATGTGTGTTCTTTTCACATACCACATATGGATCCACCAGTGTCATTGCATGTGTGCTCTTTTCACAATCCACCTATGGATCCACCAGTGTCATTGCATGTGTGTTCTTTTACTAACAACAACCAGAGTCATTGCATGTGTGTTCTTTTCACATACCACATATGGATCCACCAGTGTCATTGCATGTGTGCGCTTTTCACAATCCACCTATGGATCCACCAGTGTCATTTCATGTGTGTTATTTTCAGATACCACATATGGATCCACCAGAGTCATTAAAAATTTTGTTCTCTTCAGAGACCACACATGGATCCACCTGTATCATTGAAATGTGTGTTCTCTTCAGAGACCACAATTGGACCCACCAGTGTCATTGCATGTGTGTTCTTTTTACTAACAACCAGAGTCATTGAAATGTGTGTTCTCTTCAGAGACCACACATGGATCCACCAGTGTCATTGCATGTGTGTTCTTTTCACTAACAACAACCAGAGTCATTTCATGTGTGTTCTTTTCACATACCACATATGGATCCACTAGTGTCATTGCTTGTGTGTTCTTTTTACTAACAACAACTGGAGTCATTTCATGTGTGTTATTTTCACATACCACATATGGATCCACCAGTGTCATTGAAATGTGTGTTATCTTCAGACCACACATGGATCCACCAGTGTCATTGCATGTGTGTTCTTTTACTAACAACTGTAGTCATTTCATGTGTGTTCTTTTCACATACCACATATGGATCCACCAGAGTCATTGAAATGTGTGTTCTCTTCAGAGACCACACATGGATCCACCAGTGTCATTGCATGTGTGTTCTTTTCACTAAGAGATTCATTGCATGTTTGTTCTTTTCACATACCACATATGGATCCACATGTGTCATTGCATGTTGGTTCTTTTTACTAACAACAACTAGAGTCATTTCATGTGTGTTCTTTTCACATAGCACATATGGATCCACCAGTGTCATTGAAATGTGTGTTCTCTTCAGAGACCACATGGATCCTGATGTCATTGCATGTGTGTTCTTTTCACATACCACATATGGATCCACCAGTGTCATTGAAATGTGTTGTCTCTTAAGAGACCATACATGGATCCACCAGTGTCATTGCATGTGTGCTCTTTTTACTAACAACAACTAGAGTCATTGCATGTGTGTTCTCTTCAGAGACCACACATGGATCCACCAGTGTCATTGCATGTGTGTTCTTTTTACTAACAACAATTGGAATCATTTGATGTGTGTTCTTTTCACATACCACATATGGATCCACCAGAGTCATTGAAATGTGTGTTCTCTTCAGAGACCACACATGGATCCACCAGTGTCATTGCATGTGTGTTCTTTTCACTAAGAACAACCAGATTCATTGCATGTTTGTTCTTTTCACATACCACATATGGATCCACAAGTGTCATTGCATGTTGGTTCTTTTTACTAACAACAACTAGAGTCATTTCATGTGTGTTCTTTTCACATAGCACATATGGATCCACCAGTGTCATTGAAATGTGTGTTCTCTTCAGAGACCACACATGGATCCACCAGTTTCATTGCATGTGTGTTCTTTTTACCAACAACAACTGGAGTCATTGGATGTTTGTTCTTTTCACATACCACATATGGATCCACCAGTGTCATTGCATGTGTGCTCTTTTCACAATCCACCTATGGATCCAACAGTGTCATTTCATGTGTGTTCTTTTCACATTGCACATATGGATCCACCAATGTCATTGAAATGTGTGTTCTCTTAAGATACCATACATGGATCCACCAGTGTCATTGCATGTGTGCTCTTTTTACTAACAACAACTAGAGTCATTGCATGTGTGTTCTCTTCAGAGACCACACATGGATCCACCAGTGTCATTGCATGTGTGTTCTTTTTACTAACAACAACATGAGTCATTGCATGTGTGTTCTTTTCACAGACCACATATGGATCCACCAGTGTCATTGCATGTGTTCTCTTTTCACAATCCACCTATGGATCCACCAGTGTCATTGCATGTGTGTTCTTTTACTAACAACAACCAGAGTCATTGAATGTGTGTTCTTTTCACATACCACATATGGATCCACCAGTGTCATTGCATGTGTGCTCTTTTCACAATCCACCTATGGATCCACCAGTGTTATTTCATGTGTGTTCTTTTCACATACCACATATGGATCCACCAGAGTCATTGAAATTTTTGTTCTCTTCAGAGACCACACATGGATCCACCAGTTTCATTGAAATGTGTGTTCTCTTGAGAGACCACACATGGATCCACTAGTGTCATTCCATGTGTGTTCTTTTTACTAACAACAACTGGAGTCATTGCATGTGTGTTCTTTTCACATACCACATATGGATCCACTAGTGTCATTGTATGTGTGCTCTTTTCATAATCCACCTATGGATCCACCGGTGTCATTTCATGTGTGTTCTTTTCACATACCACATATGGATCCACTAGTATCATTGAAATGTGTGTTCTCTTCAGAGACCACACATGGATCCACCAGTGTCCATGCATGTGTGTTCTTTTTACTAACAACAACTGGAGTCATTGCATGTGTGTTCTTTTCACATACAACATATGGATCCACTAGTGTCATTGCATGTGTGCTCTTTTCAGAATCCACCTATGGATCCACCAGTGTTAATGCATGTGTGTTCTTTTTACTAACAACAACCAGAGTCATTTCATGTGTGTTCTTTTCACATACCACATATGGATCCACCAGTGTCATTGAAATGTGTGTTCTCTTCAGAGACCACACATGGATCCACCTGTGTCATTGCATGTGTGTTCTTTTTACTAACAACAACCAGAGTCATTTCATGTGTGTTCTTATCACATACCACATATGGATCCACCAGTATCATTGAAATGTGTGTTCTCTTCAGAGACCACACATGGATCCACCAGTGTCATTGCATGTGTGTTCTTTTTACTAACAACAACTGGAGTCATTGCATGTGTGTTCTTTTCACATACCAATTATGGATCCACCAGAGTCATTGAAATGTGTGTTCTCTTCAGAGACCACACATGGATCCACCAGTGTCATTGCATGTGTGTTCTTTTCACTAAGAGATTCATTGCATGTTTGTTCTTTTCACATACCACATATGGATCCACATGTGTCATTGCATGTTGGTTCTTTTTACTAACAACAACTAGAGTCATTTCATGTGTGTTCTTTTCACATAGCACATATGGATCCACCAGTGTCATTGAAATGTGTGTTCTCTTCAGAGACCACACATGGATCCACCAGTGTCATTGCATGTGTGTTCTTTTTACTAACAACAACTGGAGTCATTGCATGTTTGTTCTTTTCACATACCACATATGGATCCACCAGTGTCATTGCATGTGTGCTCTTTTCACAATCCACCTATGGATCCAACAGTGTCACTTCATGTGTGTTCTTTTCACATACCACATATGGATCCACCAGTGTCATTGAAATGTGTGTTCTCTTAAGAGACCATACATGGATCCACCAGTGTCATTGCATGTGTGCTCTTTTTACTAATAACAACTAGAGTCATTGCATGTGTGTTCTCTTCAGAGACCACACATGGATCCACCAGTGTCATTACATGTGTGTTCTTTTTACTAACAACAACTGGAATCATTTCATGTGTGTTCTTTTCACATACCACATATGGATCCACCAGAGTCATTGAAATGTGTGTTCTCTTTAGAGACCACACATGGATCCACCAGTGTCATTGCCTGTGTGTTCTTTTCACTAAGAACAACCAGATTCATTGCATGTTTGTTCTTTTCACATACCACATTTGGATCCACAAGTGTCATTGCATGTTGGTTCTTTTTACTAACAACAACTAGAGTCATTTCATGTGTGTTCTTTTCACATAGCACATATGGATCCACCAGTGTCATTGAAATGTGTGTTCTCTTCAGAGACCACACATGGATCCACCAGTTTCATTGCATGTGTGTTCTTTTTACCAACAACAACTGGAGTCATTGCATGTTTGTTCTTTTCACATACCACATATGGATCCACTAGTGTCATTGTATGTGTGCTCTGTTCATAATCCACCTATGGATCCACCGGTGTCATTTCATGTGTGTTCTTTTCACATACCACATATGGATCCACTAGTATCATTGAAATGTGTGTTCTCTTCAGAGACCACACATGGATCCACCAGTGTCCATGCATGTGTGTTCTTTTTACTAACAACAACTGGAGTCATTGCATGTGTGTTCTTTTCACATACAACATATGGATCCACTAGTGTCATTGCATGTGTGCTCTTTTCAGAATCCACCTATGGATCCACCAGTGTTAATGCATGTGTGTTCTTTTTACTAACAACAACCAGAGTCATTTCATGTGTGTTCTTTTCACATACCACATATGGATCCACCAGTGTCATTGAAATGTGTGTTCTCTTCAGAGACCACACATGGATCCACCTGTGTCATTGCATGTGTGTTCTTTTTACTAACAACAACCAGAGTCATTTCATGTGTGTTCTTATCACATACCACATATGGATCCACCAGTATCATTGAAATGTGTGTTCTCTTCAGAGACCACACATGGATCCACCAGTGTCATTGCATGTGTGTTCTTTTTACTAACAACAACTGGAGTCATTGCATGTGTGTTCTTTTCACATACCACATATGGATCCACCAGAGTCATTGAAATGTGTGTTCTCTTCAGAGACCACACATGGATCCACCAGTGTCATTGCATGTGTGTTCTTTTCACTAAGAGATTCATTGCATGTTTGTTCTTTTCACATACCACATATGGATCCACATGTGTCATTGCATGTTGGTTCTTTTTACTAACAACAACTAGAGTCATTTCATGTGTGTTCTTTTCACATAGCACATATGGATCCACCAGTGTCATTGAAATGTGTGTTCTCTTCAGAGACCACACATGGATCCACCAGTGTCATTGCATGTGTGTTCTTTTTACTAACAACAACTGGAGTCATTGCATGTTTGTTCTTTTCACATACCACATATGGATCCACCAGTGTCATTGCATGTGTGCTCTTTTCACAATCCACCTATGGATCCAACAGGGTCACTTCATGTGTGTTCTTTTCACATACCACATATGGATCCACCAGTGTCATTGAAATGTGTGTTCTCTTAAGAGACCATACATGGATCCACCAGTGTCATTGCATGTGTGCTCTTTTTACTAATAACAACTAGAGTCATTGCATGTGTGTTCTCTTCAGAGACCACACATGGATCCACCAGTGTCATTACATGTGTGTTCTTTTTACTAACAACAACTGGAATCATTTCATGTGTGTTCTTTTCACATACCACATATGGATCCACCAGAGTCATTGAAATGTGTGTTCTCTTTAGAGACCACACATGGATCCACCAGTGTCATTGCCTGTGTGTTCTTTTCACTAAGAACAACCAGATTCATTGCATGTTTGTTCTTTTCACATACCACATTTGGATCCACAAGTGTCATTGCATGTTGGTTCTTTTTACTAACAACAACTAGAGTCATTTCATGTGTGTTCTTTTCACATAGCACATATGGATCCACCAGTGTCATTGAAATGTGTGTTCTCTTCAGAGACCACACATGGATCCACCAGTTTCATTGCATGTGTGTTCTTTTTACCAACAACAACTGGAGTCATTGCATGTTTGTTCTTTTCACATACCACATATGGATCCACCAGTGTCATTGCATGTGTGCTCTTTTCACAATCCACCTATGGATCCAACAGTGTCATTTCATGTGTGTTCTTTTCACATACCACATATGGATCCACCAGTGTCATTGAAATGTGTGTTCTCTTAAGATACCATACATGGATCCACCAGTGTCATTGCATGTGTGCTCTTTTTACTAACAACAACTAGAGTCATTGCATGTGTGTTCTCTTCAGAGACCACACATGGATCCACCAGTGTCATTGCATGTGTGTTCTTTTTACTAACAACAACATGAGTCATTGCATGTGTGTTCTTTTCACATACCACATATGGATCCACCAGTGTCATTGCATGTGTGCTCTTTTCACAATCCACCTATGGATCCACCAGTGTCATTGCATGTGTGTTCTTTTACTAACAACAACCAGAGTCATTGCATGTGTGTTCTTTTCACATACCACATATGGATCCACCAGTGTCATTGCATGTGTGCGCTTTTCACAATCCACCTATGGATCCACCAGTGTCATTTCATGTGTGTTATTTTCAGATACCACATATGGATCCACCAGAGTCATTAAAAATTTTGTTCTCTTCAGAGACCACACATGGATCCACCAGTATCATTGAAATGTGTGTTCTCTTCAGAGACCACAATTGGACCCACCAGTGTCATTGCATGTGTGTTCTTTTTACTAACAACCAGAGTCATTGAAATGTGTGTTCTCTTGGAGACCACACATGGATCCTGATGTCATTGCATGTGTGTTCTTTTCACTAACAACAACCAGAGTCATTTCATGTGTGTTCTTTTCACATACCACATATGGATCCACTAGTGTCATTGCTTGTGTGTTCTTTTTACTAACAACAACTGGAGTCATTTCATGTGTGTTATTTTCACATACCACATATGGATCCACCAGTGTCATTGAAATGTGTGTTATCTTCAGAGACCACACATGGATCCACCAGTGTCATTGCATGTGTGTTCTTTTTACTAACAACAACTGGAGTCATTTCATGTGTGTTCTTTTCACATACCACATATGGATCCACCAGAGTCATTGAAATGTGTGTTCTCTTCAGAGACCACACATGGATCCACCAGTGTCATTGCATGTGTGTTCTTTTCACTAAGAGATTCATTGCATGTTTGTTCTTTTCACATACCACATATGGATCCACATGTGTCATTGCATGTTGGTTCTTTTTACTAACAACAACTAGAGTCATTTCATGTGTGTTCTTTTCACATAGCACATATGGATCCACCAGTGTCATTGAAATGTGTGTTCTCTTCAGAGACCACACATGGATCCACCAGTGTCATTGCATGTGTGTTCTTTTCACATACCACATATGGATCCACCAGTGTCATTGAAATGTGTTGTCTCTTAAGAGACCATACATGGATCCACCAGTGTCATTGCATGTGTGCTCTTTTTACTAACAACAACTAGAGTCATTGCATGTGTGTTCTCTTCAGAGACCACACATGGATCCACCAGTGTCATTGCATGTGTGTTCTTTTTACTAACAACAATTGGAATCATTTGATGTGTGTTCTTTTCACATACCACATATGGATCCACCAGAGTCATTGAAATGTGTGTTCTCTTCAGAGACCACACATGGATCCACCAGTGTCATTGCATGTGTGTTCTTTTCACTAAGAACAACCAGATTCATTGCATGTTTGTTCTTTTCACATACCACATATGGATCCACAAGTGTCATTGCATGTTGGTTCTTTTTACTAACAACAACTAGAGTCATTTCATGTGTGTTCTTTTCACATAGCACATATGGATCCACCAGTGTCATTGAAATGTGTGTTCTCTTCAGAGACCACACATGGATCCACCAGTTTCATTGCATGTGTGTTCTTTTTACCAACAACAACTGGAGTCATTGGATGTTTGTTCTTTTCACATACCACATATGGATCCACCAGTGTCATTGCATGTGTGCTCTTTTCACAATCCACCTATGGATCCAACAGTGTCATTTCATGTGTGTTCTTTTCACATACCACATATGGATCCACCAATGTCATTGAAATGTGTGTTCGCTTAGGATACCATACATGGATCCACCAGTGTCATTGCATGTGTGCTCTTTTTACTAACAACAACTAGAGTCATTGCATGTGTGTTCTCTTCAGAGACCACACATGGATCCACCAGTGTCATTGCATGTGTGATCTTTTAACAAACAACAACATGAGTCATTGCATGTGTGTTCTTTTCACAGACCACATATGGATCCACCAGTGTCATTGCATGTGTTCTCTTTTCACAATCCACCTATGGATCCACCAGTGTCATTGCATGTGTGTTCTTTTACTAACAACAACCAGAGTCATTGAATGTGTGTTCTTTTCACATACCACATATGGATCCACCAGTGTCATTGCATGTGTGCTATTTTCACAATCCACCTATGGATCCACCAGTGTTATTTCATGTGTGTTCTTTTCACATACCACATATGGATCCACCAGAGTCATTGAAATTTTTGTTCTCTTCAGAGACCACACATGGATCCACCAGTGTCATTGAAATGTGTGTTCTCTTGAGAGACCACACATGGATCCACTAGTGTCATTGCATGTGTGTTCTTTTTACTAACAACAACTGGAGTCATTGCATGTGTGTTCTTTTCACATACCACATATGGATCCACTAGTGTCATTGTATGTGTGCTCTTTTCATAATCCACCTATGGATCCACCGGTGTCATTTCATGTGTGTTCTTTTCACATACCACATATGGATCCACCAGTATCATTGAAATGTGTGTTCTCTTCAGAGACCACACATGGATCCAGATGTCCATGCATGTGTGTTCTTTTTACTAACAACAACTGGAGTCATTGCATGTGTGTTCTTTTCACATACAACATATGGATCCACTAGTGTCATTGCATGTGTGCTCTTTTCAGAATCCACCTATGGATCCACCAGTGTTAATGCATGTGTGTTCTTTTTACTAACAACAACCAGAGTCATTTCATGTGTGTTCTTTTCACATACCACATATGGATCCACCAGTGTCATTGAAATGTGTGTTCTCTTGAGAGACCACACATGGATCCACTAGTGTCATTGCATGTGTGTTCTTTTTACTAACAACAACCAGAGTCATTTCATGTGTGTTCTTTTCACATACCACATATGGATCCACCAGTATCATTGAAATGTGTGTTCTCTTCAGAGACCACACATGGATCCACCAGTGTCATTGCATGTGTGTTCTTTTTACTAACAACAACTGGAGTCATTGCATGTGTGTTCTTTTCACATACCACATATGGATCCACTAGTGTCATTGCATGTGTGCTCTTTTCACAATCGACCTATGGATCCACCAGTGTTAATGCATGTCTGTTCTTTTTACTAACAACAACAAGAGTCATTTCATGTGTGTTATTTTCACATACCACATATGGATCCACCAGTGTCATTGAAATGTGTGTTCTCTTCAGAGACCACACATGGATCCACTAGTGTCATTGCATGTGTGTTCTTTTTACTAACAACAACCAGAGTCATTGCATGTGTGTTCTTTTCACATACCACATATGGATCCACCAGTGTCATTGCATGTGTGCTCTTTTCACAATCCACCTATGGATCCACCAGTGTCATTGCATGTGTGTTGTTTTACTAACAACAACCAGAGTCATTGCATGTGTGTTCTTTTCACATACCACATATGGATCCACCAGTGTCATTGCATGTGTGCTCTTTTCACAATCCACCTATGGATCCACCAGTGTCATTTCATGTGTGTTCTTTTCACATACCACATATGGATCCACCAGTGTCATTGAAATGTGTGTTCTCTTCAGAGACCACACATGGATCCACCAGTGTCATTGAAATGTGTGTTCTCTTCAGAGACCACACATGGATCCACCAGTGTCATTGCATGTGTGTTCTTTTTACTAACAACAACTGGAGACATTCCATATGTGTTCTTTTCACATACCACATATGGATCCACCAGAGTCATTGAAATGTGTGTTCTCTTCAGAGACCACACATGGATCCACCTATGTCATTACATGTGTGTTCTTTTCACTAAGAACAACCAGATTCATTGCGTGTGTGTTCTTTTCACATACCACATATGGATCCACAAGTGTGATTGCATGTTGGTTCTTTTTACTAACAACAACTAGAGTCATTTCATGTCTGTTCTTTTAACATAGAACATATGGATCCACCAGTGTCATTGAAATGTGTGTTCTCTTCAGAGACCAGACATGGATCCACCAGTGTCATTGCATGTGTGTTCTTTTTACTAACAACAACTGGAGTCATTGCATGTGCGTTCTTTTCACATACCACATATGGATCCACTAGTGTCATTGCACGTGTGCTCTTTTCACAATCCACCTATGGATCCAACAGTGTCATTTCATGTGTGTTCTTTTCACATACCACATATGGATCCACCAGTGTCATTGAAATGTGTGTTCTCTTAAGAGACCATACATGGATCCACCAGTTTCATTGCATGTGTGCTCTTTTTACTAACAACAACTAGAGTCATTGCATGCGTGTTCTCTTCAGAGACCATACATGGATCCACCAGTGTCATTGCATGTGTGTTCTTTTTTGTAACAACTGGAGTCATTGCATGTGTGTTCTTTTACTAACAACAACCAGAGTCATTGCATGTGTGTTCTTTTCACATACCACATATGGATCCACCAGTGTCATTGCATGTGTGCTCTTTTCACAATCCACTTATGGATCCACCAGTGTCATTGCATGTGTGTTCTTTTAGTAACAAAAACCATAGTCATTGCATGTGTGTTCTTTTCACATACCACATATGGATCCACCAGTGTCATTGCATGTGTGCTCTTTTCACAATCCACCTATGGATCCACCAGTGTCATTTCATGTGTGTTCTTTTCACATACCACATATGGATCCACCAGAGTCATTGAAATTTTTGTTCTCTTCAGAGACCACACATGGATCCACCAGTGTCATTGAAATGTGTGTTCTCTTCAGAAACCACACATGGACCCACTAGTGTCATTGCATGTGTGTTCTTTTTACTAACAACCAGAGTCATTGAAATGTATGTTCTCTTCAGAGACCACACATGGATCCACCAGTGTCATTGCATGTGTGTTCTTTTCACTAACAACAACCAGAGTCATTTCATGTGTGTTCTTTTCATACCACATATGGATCCACCAGTGTCATTGCTTGTGTGTTCTTTTTACTAACAACAACTGGAGTCATTTCATGTGTGCTCTTTTCACATACCACATATGGATCCACCAGTGTCATTGAAATGTGTGTTCTCTTCAGAGACCACACATGGATCCACCAGTGTCATTGCATGTGTGTTCTTTTTACTAACAACAACATGAGTCATTGCATGTGTGTTCTTTTCACATACCACATATGGATCCACTAGTGTCATTGCATGTGTGATCTTTTCACAATCACCTATGGATCCACCAGTGTCATTGCATGTGTGCTCTTTTTACTAACAACAACCAGAGTCATTGCATGTGTGTTCTCTTCAGAGACCACACATGGATCCACCAGTGTCATTGCATGTGTGTTCTTTTTACTAACATCAACCAGAGTCATTGCATGTGTGCTCTTTTCACATACCACATATGGATCCACCAGTGTCATTGCATGTGTGTTCTTTTCACAATCCACCTATGGATTCACCAGTGTCATTGCATGTGTGCTCTTTTTACTAACAACAACCAGAGTCATTGCATGTGTGTTCTCTTCAGAGACTAAACATGGATCCACTAGTGTCATTGCATGTGTGCTCTTTTCACAATCCACCTATGGATCCACCAGTGTCATTGCATGTGTGTTCTTTTACTAACAACAACCAGAGTCATTGCATGTGTGTTCTTTTCACATACCACATATGGATCCACCAGTGTCATTGCATGTGTGCTCTTTTCACAATCCACCTATGGATCCACCAGTGTCATTTCATGTGTGTTATTTTCAGATACCACATATGGATCCACCAGAGTCATTAAAAATTTTGTTCTCTTCAGAGACCACACATGGATCCACCAGTATCATTGAAATGTGTGTTCTCTTCAGAGACCACACATGGACCCACCAGTGTCATTGCATGTGTGTTCTTTTTACTAACAACCAGAGTCATTGAAATGTGTGTTCTCTTCAGAGACCACACATGGATCCACCAGTGTCATTGCATGTGTGTTCTTTTCACTAACAACAACCAGAGTCATTTCATGTGTGTTCTTTTCACATACCACATATGGATCCACCAGTGTCATTACTTGTGTGTTCTTTTTACTAACAACAACTGGAGTCATTTCATGTGTGTTATTTTCACATACCACATATGGATCCACCAGTGTCATTGAAATGTGTGTTCTCTTCAGAGACCACACATGGATCCACCAGTGTCATTGCATGTGTGTTCTTTTTACTAACAACAACTGGAGTCATTTCATGTGTGTTCTTTTCACATACCATATATGGATCCACCAAAGTCATTGAAATGTGTGTTCTCTTCAGAGACCACAGATGGATCCACTATTGTCATTGCATGTGTGTTCTTTTCACTAAGAACAACCAGATTCATTGCATGTTTGTTCTTTTCACATACCACATATGGATCCACAAGTGTCATTGCATGTTGGTTCTTTTTACTAACAACAACAAGAGTCATTTCATGTGTGTTCTTTTCACATAGCACATATGGATCCACGAGTGTCATTGAAATGTGTGTTCTCTTCAGAGACCACACATGGATCCACCAGTGTCATTGCATGTGTGTTCTTTTTACTAACAACAACTGGAGTCATTGCATGTTTGTTCTTTTCACATACCATATATGGATCCACCAGTGTCATTGCATGTGTGCTCTTCTCACAATCCACCTATGGATCCAACAGTGTCATTTCATGTGTGTTCTTTTACATACCACATATGGATCCACCAGTGTCATTGAAATGTGTGTTCTCTTAAGAGACCATACATGGATCCACCAGTGCCATTGCATGTGTGCTCTTTTTATTAACAACAACTAGAGTCAATGCACGTGTGTTCTCTTGAGACCACACATGGATCCCTGATGTCATTGCATGTGTTCTTTTTACTAACAACAACATGAGTCATTGCATGTGTGTTCTTTTCACATACCACATATGGATCCACCAGTGTCATTGCATGTGTGCTCTTTTCACAATCAACCTATGGATCCACCAGTGTCATTGCATGTGTGTTCTTTTACTAACAACAACCAGAGTCATTGCATGTGTGTTCTTTTCACATACCACATATGGATCCACCAGTGTCATTGCATGTGTGCTCTTTTCATAATCCACCTATGGATCCACCAGTGTTATTTCATGTGTGTTCTTTTCACATACCACATATGGATTCACCAAAGTCATTGAAATTTTTGTTCTATTCAGAGACCACACATGGATCCACCAGTGTCATTGAAATGCGTGTTCTCTTCAGAGACCACACATGGACCCACCAGTGTCATTGCATGTGTGTTCTTTTTACTAACAACCAGAGTCATTGAAATGTGTGTTCTCTTCAGAGACAACACATGGATCCACCAGTGTCATTGCATGTGTGTTCTTTTCACTAACAACAACCAGAGTCATTTCATGTGTGTTATTTTCACATACCACATATGGATCCACCAGAGTCATTGAAAATTTTGTTCTCTTCAGAGACCACACATGGATCCACCAGTGTCATTGAAATGTGTGTTCTCTTCAGAGACCACACATGGACCCACCAGTGTCATTGCATGTGTGTTCTTTTTACTAACAACCAGAGTCATTGAAATGTGTGTTCTCTTCAGAGACCACACATGGATCCACCAGTGTCATTGCATGTGTTATCTTTTCACTAACAACAACCAGAGTCATTTCATGTGTGTTCTTTTCACATACCATATATGGATCCACCAGTCTCATTGCTTGTGTGTTCTTTTTACTAACAACAACTGGAGTTATTTCATGTGTGTTATTTTCACATACCACATATGGATCCACCAGTGTCATTGAAATGTGTGTTCTCTTCAGAGACCACACATGGATCCACCAGTGTCATTGCATGTGTGTTCTTTTTACTAACAACAACTGGAGTCATTTCATGTGTGTTCTTTTCACATACCATATATGGATCCACCAAAGTCATTGAAATGTGTGTTCTCTTCAGAGACCACAGATGGATCCACTAGTGTCATTGCATGTGTGTTCTTTTCACTAAGAACAACCAGATTCATTGCATGTTTGTTCTTTTCACATACCACATATGGATCCACAAGTGTCATTGCATGTTGGTTCTTTTTACTAACAACAACTAGAGTCATTTCATGTGTGTTCTTTTCACATAGCACATATGGATCCACCAGTGTCTTTGAAATGTGTGTTCTCTTCAGAGACCACACATGGATCCACCAGTGTCATTGCATGTGTGTTCTTTTTACTAACAACAACTGGAGTCATTGCATGTTTGTTCTTTTCACATACCACATATGGATCCACCAGTGTCATTGCATGTGTGCTCTTCTCACAATCCACCTATGGATCCAACAGTGTCATTTCATGTGTGTTCTTTTACATACCACATATGGATCCACCAGTGTCATTGAAATGTGTGTTCTCTTAAGAGACCATACATGGATCCACCAGTGCCATTGCATGTGTGCTCTTTTTACTAACAACAACTAGAGTCATTGCACGTGTGTTCTCTTCAGAGACCACACATGGATCCACCAGTGTCATTGCATGTGTGTTCTCTTTACTAACAACAACATGAGTCATTGCATGTGTGTTCTTTTCACATACCACATATGGATCCACCAGTGTCATTGCATGTGTGCTCTTTTCACAATCAACCTATGGATCCACCAGTGTCATTGCATGTGTGTTCTTTTACTAACAACAACCAGAGTCATTGCATGTGTGTTCTTTTCACATACCACATATGGATCCACCAGTGTCATTGAATGTGTGCTCTTTTCACAATCCACCTATGGATCCACCAGTGTTATTTCATGTGTGTTCTTTTCACATAACACATATGGATTCACCAAAGTCATTGAAATTTTTGTTCTATTCAGAGACCACACATGGATCCACTAGTGTCATTGAAATGCGTGTTCTCTTCAGAGACCACACATGGACCCACCAGTGTCATTGCATGTGTGTTCTTTTTACTAACAACCAGAGTCATTGAAATGTGTGTTCTCTTCAGAGACCACACATGGATCCACCAGTGTCATTGCATGTGTGTTCTTTTCACTAACAACAACCAGAGTCATTTCATGTGTGTTCTTTTCACATACCACATATGGATCCACCAGTGTCATTGCTTGTGCGTTCTTTTTACTAACAACAACTGGAGTCATTTCATGTGTGTTCTTTTCACATACCACATATGGATCCACCAGTGTCATTGAAATGTGTGTTCTCTTCAGAGACCACACATGGATCCACCAGTGTTATTGCATGTGTGTTCTTTTTACTAACAACAACATGAGTCATTGCATGTGTGTTCTTTTCACATACCACATATGGATCCACCAGTGTCATTGCATGTTTGCTCTTTTCACATTCCACCTATGGATCCACCCGTGTCATTGCATGTGTGTTCTTTTACTAACAACAACCAGAGTCATTGCATGTGTGTTCTTTTCACATACCACATATGGATCCACCAGTGTCATTGCATGTGTGCTCTTTTCACAATCCACCTATGGATCCACCAGTGTCATTTCATGTGTGTTCTTTTCACATACCACATATGGATCCACCAGAGTCATTGAAATTTTTGTTCTCTTCAGAGACCACACATGGATCCACCAGTGTCATTGAAATGTGTGTTCTCTTCAGAGACCACACATGGACCCACCAGTGTCATTGCATGTGTGTTCTTTTTACTAACAACCAGAGTCATTGAAATGTGTGTTCTCTTCAGAGACCACACATGGATCCACCAGTGTCATTGCATGTGTGTTCTTTTCACTAACAACAACCAGAGTCATTTCATGTGTGTTCTTTTCACATACCACATATGGATCCACCAGTGTCATTGCTTGTGTGTTCTTTTTACTAACAACAACTGGAGTCGTTTGATGTGTGTTCTTTTCACATACCACATATGGATCCACTAGTGTCATTGAAATGTGTGTTCTCTTCAGAGACCACACATGGATCCACCAGTGTCATTGCATGTGTGTTCTTTTTACTTACAACAACTGGAGTCATTTCATGTGTGTTCTTTTCACATACCACATATGGATCCACCAGAGTCATTGAAATGTGTGTTCTCTTCAGAGACCACACATGGATCCACCAGTGTCATTGCATGTGTGTTCTTTTCACTAAGAACAACCAGATTCATTGTATGTGTGTTCTTTTCACATACCACATATGGATCCACAAGTGTCATTGCATGTTGGTTCTTTTTACTAACAACAACTAGAGTCATTTCATGTGTGTTCTTTTCACATACCACATATGGATCCACCAGTGTCATTGAAATGTGTGTTCTCTTCAGAGACCACACATGGATCCACCATTGTCATTGCATGTGTGTTCTTTTCACTAACAACAACCAGAGTCATTTCATGTGTGTTCTTTTCACATACCACATATGGATCAACAAAGTGTCATTGCATGTTGGTTCTTTTTACTATCAACAACTAGAGTCATTTCATGTGTGTTCTTTTCACATACCACATATGGATCCACCAGTGTCATTGAAATGTGTGTTCTCTTCAGAGACCACACATGGATCCACCAGTGTCATTGCATGTGTGTTATTTTTACTAACAACAACTGGAGTCATTGCATGTGTGTTCTTTTCACATACCACATATGGATCCACTAGTGTCATTGCATGTGTGTTCTTTTAACAATCCACCTATGGATCCAACAGTGTCATTTCATGTGTGTTCTTTTCACATACCACATATGAATCCACCAGTGTCCTTGAAATGTGTGTTCTCTTAAGAGACCATTCATGGATCCACCAATGTCATTGCTTGTGTGTTCTTTTTACTAACAACAACTGGAGTCATTGCATGTGTGTTTTCTTCACATACAACATATGGATCCACCAGTGTCATTGCATGTGTGTTCTTTTTTGTAACAACAACTGGAATCATTGCATGTGTGTTCTTTTCACATACCACATATGGATCCACTAGTGTCATTGCATGTGTGCTCTTTTCAGAATCCACCTATGGATCCACCAGTGTCATTGCATGTGTGTTCTTTTACTAACAACAACCAGAGTCATTGCATGTGTGTTCTTTTCACATACCACATATGGATCCACCAGTGTCATTGCATGTTTGCTCTTTTCACAATCCACCTATGGATCCACCAGTGTTATTTCATGTGTGTTCTTTTCACATACCACATATAGATTCACCAGAGTCATTGAAACTTTTGTTCTCTTTAGAGACCACACATGGATCCACCAGTGTCATTGAAATGTGTGTTCTCTTGAGAGACCACACATGGACCCACCAGTGTCATTGCATGTGTGTTCTTTTTACTAACAACCAGAGTCATTGAAATGTGTGTTCTCTTCAGAGACCACACATGGATCCACCAGTGTCATTGCTTGTGTGTTCTTTTCACTAACAACAACCAGAGTCATTTCATGTGTGTTCTTTTCACATACCACATATGGATCCACCAGTGTCATTGCTTGTGTGTTCTTTTTACTAACAACAACTAGAGTCATTTTATGTGTGTTGTTTTCACATACCACATATGGATCCACAAGTGTCATTGAAATGTGTGTTCTCTTCAGAGACCACACATGGATCCACCAGTGTCATTGCATGTGTGTTCTTTTTACTAACAACAACATGAGTCATTGCATGTGTGTTCTTTTCACATACCACATATGGATCCACCAGTGTCATTGCATGTGTGCTCTTTTCACAATCCACCTAT
The DNA here is from genome assembly GCA_023614405.1 of Avena insularis. NCBI lineage: Eukaryota > Viridiplantae > Streptophyta > Magnoliopsida > Poales > Poaceae > Avena > Avena insularis. The sequence continues at coordinate 207,733 of JAJUPC010000153.1, forward strand.
GGATCCACCAGTGTCATTGCATGTGTGTTCTTTTACTAACAACAACCAGAGTCATTGCATGTGTGTTCTTTTCACATACCACATATGGATCCACCAGTGTCATTGCATGTGTGCTGTTTTCACAATCCACCTATGGATCCACCAGTGTCATTTCATGTGTGTTCTTTTCACATACCACATATGGATCCACCAGAGTCATTGAAATTTTTGTTCTCTTCAGAGACCACACATGGATCCACCAGTGTCATTGAAATGTGTGTTCTCTTCAGAGACCACACATGGACCCACCAGTGTCATTGCATGTGTGTTCTTTTGACTAACAACCAGAGTCATCGAAATGTGTGTTCTCTTCAGAGACCACACATGGACCCACCAGTGTTATTGCATGTGTGTTCTTTTTACTAACAACAACTAGAGTCATTGAAATGTGTGTTCTCTTCAGAGACCACACAAGGATCCACCAGTGTCATTGCATGTGTGTTCTTTTCACTAACAACAACTGGAGTCATTTCATGTGTGTTCTTTTCACATACCACATATGGATCCACCAGTGTCATTGAAATGTGTGTTCTCTTCAGAGACCACACATGGATCCACCAGTGTCATTGCATGTGTGTTCTTTTTACTAACAACAACTGGAGTCATTTCATGTGTGTTCTTTTCACATACCACATATGGATCCACAAGAGTCATTGAAATGTGTGTTCTCTTTAGAGACCACACATGGATCCACCGGTGTCATTGCATGTGTGTTCTTTTCACTAAGAACAACCAAATTCATTGTATGTGTGTTCTTTTCACATACCACATATGGATCCACAAGTGTCATTGCATGTTGGTTCTTTTTACTAACAACAACTAGAGTCATTTCATGTGTGTTCTTTTCACATACCACATATGGATCCACCAGTGTCATTGAAATGTGTGTTCTCTTCAGAGACCACACATGGATCCTGATGTTATTGCATGTGTGTTCTTTTTACTAACAACAACTGGAGTCATTTCATGTGTGTTCTTTTCACATACCACATATGGATCCACCAGAGTCATTGAAATGTGTGTTCTCTTCAGAGACCACACATGGATCCACCAGTGTCATTGCATGTGTGTTCTTTTCACTAAGAACAACCAGATTCATTGCATGTTTGTTCTTTTCACATACCACATATGGATCCACAAGTGTCATTGCATGTTGGTTCTTTTTACTAACAACAACTAGAGTCATTTCATGTGTGTTCTTTTCACATAGCACATATGGATCCACCAGTGTCATTGAAATGTGTGTTCTCTTCAGAGACCACACATGGATCCACCATTGTCATTGCATGTGTGTTCTTTTCACTAACAACAACCAGAGTCATTTCATGTGTGTTCTTTTCACATACCACATATGGATCAACAAAGTGTCATTGCATGTGTGTTCTTTTCACTAACAACAACCAGAGTCATTTCATGTGTGTTCTTTTCACATACCACATATGGATCCACCAGTGTCATTGAAATGTGTGTTCTCTTCAGAGACCACACATGGATCCACCAGTGTCATTGCATGTGTGTTCTTCTTACTAACAACAACTGGAGTCATTGCATGTGTGTTCTTTTCACATACCACATCTGGATCCACTAGTGTCATTGCATGTGTGCTCTTTTCACAATCCACCTATGGATCCAACAATGTCATTTCATGTGTGTTCTTTTCACATACCACATATGAATCCACCAGTGTCATTGAAATGTGTGTTCTCTTAAGAGACCATTCATGGATCCACCAATGTCATTGCTTGTGTGTTCTTTTTACTAACAACAACTGGAGTCATTGCATGTGTGTTCTCTTCACATACCACATATGGATCCACCAGTGTCATTGCATGTGTGTTCTTTTTTGTAACAACAACTGGAATCATTGCATGTGTGTTCTTTTCACATACCACATATGGATCCACCAGTGTCATTGCATGTGTGCTCTTTTCAGAATCCACCTATGGATCCACCAGTGTCATTGCATGTGTGTTCTTTTACTAACAACAACCAGAGTCATTGCATGTGTGTTCTTTTCACATACCACATATGGATTCACCAGAGTCATTGAAATTTTTGTTCTCTTCAGAGACCACACATGGATCCACCAGTGTCATTGAAATGTGTGTTCTCTTCATAGACCACACATGGACCCACCAGTGTCATTGCATGTGTGTTCTTTTTACTAACAACCAGAGTCATTGAAATGTGTGTTCTCTTCAGAGACCACACATGGATCCACCAGTGTCATCGCATGTGTGTTCTTTTCACTAACAACAACCAGAGTCATTTCATGTGTGTTCTTTTCACATACCACATATGGATCCACCAGTGTCATTGCTTGTGTGTTCTTTTTACTAACAACAACTAGAGTCATTTTATGTGTGTTGTTTTCACATACCACATATGGATCCACCAGTGTCATTGAAATGTGTGTTCTCTTTAGAGACCACACATGGATCTACCAGTGTCATTGCATGTGTGTTCTTTTTACTAACAACAACATGAGTCATTGCATGTGTGTTCTTTTCACATACCACATATGGATCCACCAGTGTGATTGCATGTGTGCTCTTTTCACAATCCACCTATGGATCCACCAGTGTCATTGCATGTGTGTTCTTTTACTAACAACAACCAGAGTCATTGCATGTGTGTTCTTTTCACATACCACATATGGATCCACCAATGTCATTGCATGTGTGCTCTTTTCACAATCCACCTATGGATCCACCAGTGTGATTTCATGTGTGTTCTTTTCACATACCACATATGGATTCACCAGAGTCATTGTAATTTTTGTTCTCTTCAGAGACCACACATGGATCCACCAGTGTCATTGAAATGTGTGTTCTCTTCATAGACCACACATGGACCCACCAGTGTCATTGCATGTGTGTTCTTTTTACTAACAACCAGAGTCATTGAAATGTGTGTTCTCTTCAGAGACCACACATGGATCCACCAGTGTCATTGCATGTGTGTTCTTTTCACTAACAACAACCAGAGTCATTTCATGTGTGTTCTTTTCACATACCACATATGGATCCACCAGTGTCATTGCTTGTGTGTTATTTTTACTAACAACAAGTGGAGTCATTTCATGTGTGTTCTTTTCACATACCACATATGGATCCACCAGTGTCATTGAAATGTGTGTTCTCTTCAGAGACCACACATGGATCCACCAGTGTCATTGCATGTGTTCTCTTTTTACTAACAACAACGGGAGTCATTTCATGTGTGTTCTTTTCACATACCACATATGGATCCACCAGAGTCATTGAAATGTGTGTTCTCTTCAGAGAACACAGATGGATCCACCAGTGTCATTGCATGTGTGTTCTTTTCACTAAGAACAACCAGATTCATTGCATGTTTGTTCTTTTCACATACCACATATGGATCCACAAGTGTCATTGCATGTTGGTTCTTTTTACTAACAACAACTAGAGTCATTTCATGTGTGTTCTTTTCACATAGCACATATGGATCCACCAGTGTCATTGAAATGTGTGTTCTCTTCAGAGACCACACATGGATCCACCAGTGTCATTGCATGTGTGTTCTTTTTACTAACAACAACTGGAGTCATTGCATGTTTGTTCTTTTCACATACCACATATGGATCCACCAGTGTCATCGCATCTATGCTCTTCTCACAATCCACCTATGGATCCAACAGTGTCATTTCATGTGTTTTCTTTTCCATACCACATATGGATCCACCAGTGTCATTGAAATGTGTGTTCTCTTAAGAGACCATACATGGATCCACCAGTGCCATTGCATGTGTGCACTTTTTACTGACAACAACTAGAGTCATTGCATGTGTGTTCTCTTCAGAGACCACACATGGATCCACCAGTGTCATTGCATGTGTGTTCTTTTTACTAACAACAACATGAGTCATTGCATGTGTGTTCTTTTCACATACCACATATGGATCCACCAGTGTCATTGCATGTGTTCTCTTTTCACAATCCACCTATGGATCCACCAGTGTCATTGCATGTGTGTTCTTTTACTAACAACAACCAGAGTCATTGCACGTGTGTTCTTTTCACATACCACATATGGATCCACCAGTGTCATTGCATGTGTGCTCTTTTCACAATCCACCTATGGATCCACCAGTGTTATTTCATGTGTGTTCTTTTCACATACCACATATGGATTCACCAGAGTCATTGAAATTTTTGTTCTCTTCAGAGACCACACATGGATCCACCAGTGTCATTGAAGTGTGTGTTCTCTTCAGAGACCACACATGGACCCACCAGTGTCATTGCATGTGTGTTCTTTTTACTAACAACCAGAGTCATTGAAATGTGTGTTCTCTTCAGAGACCACACATGGATCCACCAGTGTCATTGCATGTGTGTTATTTTCACTAACAACAACCAGAGTCATTTCATGTGTGTTCTTTTCACATACCACATATGGATCCACCAGTGTCATTGCTTGTGTGTTCTTTTTACTAACAACAACTGGAATCATTTCATGTGTGTTCTTTTCACATACCACATATGGATCCACCAGTGTCATTGAAATGTGTGTTCTCTTCAGAGACCACACATGGATCCACCAATGTCATTGCATGGGTGTTCTTTTTACTAACAACAACATGAGTCATTGCATGTGTGTTCTTTTCACATACCACATATGGATCCACCAGTGTCATTGCATGTGTTCTCTTTTCACAATCCACCTATGGATCCACCAGTGTCATTGCATGTGTGTTCTTTTACTAACAACAACCAGAGTCATTGCATGTGTGTTCTTTTCACATACCACATATGGATCCACCAGTGTCATTGCATGTGTGCTCTTTTCACAATCCACCTATGAATACACCAGTGTCATTTCATGTGTGTTCTTTTCACATACCACATATGGATCCACCAGAGTCATTGAAATTTTTGTTCTCTTCAGAGACCACACATGGATCCACCAGTGTCATTGAAATGTGTGTTCTCTTCAGAGAACACACATGGACCCACTAGTGTCATTGCATGTGTGTTCTTTTTACCAACAACCAGAGTCATTGAAATGTGTGTTCTCTTCAGAGACCACACATGGATCCACCAGTGTCATTGCATGTGTGTTCTTTTCACTAACAACAACCAGAGTCATTTCATGTGTGTTCTTTTCACATACCACATATGGATCCACCAATGTCATTGCTTGTGTGTTCTTTTTACTAACAACAACTGGAGTCATTTCATGTGTGTTCTTTTCACATACCACATATGGATCCACCAGTGTCATTGAAATGTGTGTTCTCTTCAGAGACCACACATGGATCCACCAGTGTCATTGCATGTGTGTTCTTTTTACTAACAACAACTGGAGTCATTTCATGTGTGTTCTTTTCACATACCACATATGGATCCACCAGAGTCATTGAAATGTGTGTTCTCTTCAGAGACCACACATGGATCCACCAGTGTCATTGCATGTGTGTTCTTTTCACTAAGAACAACCAGATTCATTGTATGTGTGTTCTTTCCACATACCACATATGGATCCACAAGTGTCATTGCATGTTGGTTCTTTTTACTAACAACAACTAGAGTCATTTCATGTGTGTTCTTTTCACATACCACATATGGATCCACCAGTGTCATTGAAATGTGTGTTCTCTTCAGAGACCACACATGGATCCACCAATGTCATTGCATGTGTGTTCTTTTTACTAACAACAACTGGAGTCATTGCATGTGTGTTCTTTTCACATACCACATATGGATCCACTAGTGTCATTGCATGTGTGCTCTTTTCACAATCCACCTATGAATCCAACAGTATCATTTCATGTCTGTTCTTTTCACATAGCACATATGGATCCACAAGTGTCATTGAAATGTGTGTTCTCTTAATAGACCATTCATGGATCCACCAATGTCATTTCTTGTGTGTTCTTTTTACTAACAACAACTGGAGTCATTGCATGTGTGTTCTCTTCACATACCATATATGGATCCACCAGTGTCATTTCATGTGTGTTCTTTTTTGTAACAACAACCGGAATCATTGCATGTGTGTTCTTTTCACATACCACATATGGATCCACCAGTGTCATTGCATGTGTGCTCTTTTCAGAATCCACCTATGGATCCACCAGTGTCATTGCATGTGTGTTCTTTTACTAACAACAACCAGAGTCATTGCATGTGTGTTCTTTTCACATACCACATATGGATCCACCAGTGTCATTGCATGTGTGCTCTTTTCACAATCCACCTATGGATCCACCAGTGTCATTTCATGTGTGTTATTTTCACATACCACATATGGATCCACCAGAGTCATTAAAAATTTTGTTCTCTTCAGAGACCACACATGGATCCACCAGTATCATTGAAATGTGTGTTCTCTTCAGAGACCACACATGGACCCACCAGTGTCATTGCATGTGTGTTCTTTTTACTAACAACCAGAGTCATTGAAATGTGTGTTCTCTTCAGAGACCACACATGGATCCACCAGTGTCATTGCATGTGTGTTCTTTTCACTAACAACAACCAGAGTCATTTCATGTGTGTTCTTTTCACATACCACATATGGATCCACCAGTGTCATTGCTTGTGTGTTCTTTTTACTAACAACAACTGGAATCATTTCATGTGTGTTCTTTTCACATATCACATATGGATCCACCAGTGTCATTGAAATGTGTGTTCTCTTCAGAGACCACACATGGATCCACCAGTGTCATTGCATGGGTGTTCTTTTTACTAACAACAACATGAGTCATTGCATGTGTGTTCTTTTCACATACCACATATGGATCCACCAGTGTCATTGCATGTGTTCTCTTTTCACAATCCACCTATGGATCCACCAGTGTCATTGCATGTGTGTTCTTTTACTAACAACAACCAGAGTCATTGCATGTGTGTTCTTTTCACATACCACATATGGATCCACCAGTGTCATTGCATGTGTGCTCTTTTCACAATCCACCAGTGTCATTTCATGTGTGTTCTTTTCACATACCACATATGGATCCACTAGAGTCATTGAAATTTTTGTTCTCTTCAGAGACCACACATGGATCCACCAGTGTCATTGAAATGTGTGTTCTCTTCAGAGACCACACATGGACCCACTAGTGTCATTGCATGTGTGTTCTTTTTACCAACAACCAAAGTCATTGAAATGTGTGTTCTCTTCAGAGACCACACATGGATCCACCAGTGTCATTGCATGTGTGTTCTTTTCACTAACAACAACCAGAGTCATTTCATGTGTGTTCTTTTCACATACCACATATGGATCCACCAATGTCATTGCTTGTGTGTTCTTTTTACTAACAACAACTGGAGTCATTTCATGTGTGTTCTTTTCACATACCACATATGGATCCACCAGTGTCATTGAAATGTGTGTTCTCTTCAGAGACCATACATGGATCCACCAGTGTCATTGCATGTGTGTTCTTTTTACTAACAACAACGGGAGTCATTTCATGTGTGTTCTTTTCACATACCACATATGGATCCACCAGAGTCATTGAAATGTGTGTTCTCTTCAGAGACCACACATGGATCCACCAGTGTCATTGCATGTGTGTTCTTTTCACTAAGAACAACCAGATTCATTGTATGTGTGTTCTTTTCACATACCACATATGGATCCACAAGTGTCATAGCATGTTGGTTCTTTTTACTAACAACAACTAGAGTCATTTCATGTGTGTTCTTTTCACATACCACATATGGATCCACCAGTGTCATTGAAATGTGTGTTCTCTTCAGAGACCACACATGGATCCACCAATGTCATTGCATGTGTGTTCTTTTTACTAACAACAACTGGAGTCATTGCATGTGTGTTCTTTTCACATACCACATATGGATCCACTAGTGTCATTGCATGTGTGCTCTTTTCACAATCCACCTATGGATCCAACAATATCATTTCATGTCTGTTCTTTTCACATAGTACATATGGATCCACAAGTGTCATTGAATTGTGTGTTCTCTTAATAGACCATTCATGGATCCACCAATGTCATTGCTTGTGTGTTCTTTTTACTAACAACAACTGGAGTCATTGCATGTGTGTTCTCTTCACATACCACATATGGATCCACCAGTGTCATTGCATGTGTGTTCTTTTTTGTAACAACAACTGGAGTCATTGCATGTGTGTTCTTTTCACATACCACATATGGATCCACCAGTGTCATTGCATGTGTGCTCTTTTCAGAATCCACCTATGGATCCACCAGTGTCATTGCATGTGTGTTCTTTTACTAACAACAACCAGAGTCATTGCATGTGTGTTCTTTTCACATACCACATATGGATCCACCAGTGTCATTGCATGTGTGCTCTTTTCACAATCCACCTATGGATCCACCAGTGTTATTTTATGTGTGTTCTTTTCACATACCACATATGGATTCACCAGAGTCATTGAAATTTTTGTTCTCTTCAGAGACCACACATGGATCCACCAGTGTCATTGAAATGTGTGTTCTCTTCAGAGACCACACATGGACCCACCAGTGTCATTGCATGTGTGTTCTTTTTACTAACAACCAGAGTCATTGAAATGTGTGTTCTCTTCAGAGACCACACATGGATCCACCAGTGTCATTGCATGTGTGTTCTTTTCACTAACAACAACCAGAGTCATTTCATGTGTGTTCTTTTCACATACCACATATGGATCCACCAGTGTCATTGCTTGTGTGTTCTTTTTACTAACAACAACTAGAGTCATTTTATGTGTGTTGTTTTCACATACCACATGTGGATCCACCAGTGTCATTGAAATGTGTGTTCTCTTTAGAGACCACACATGGATCCACCAGTGTCATTGCATGTGTGTTCTTTTTACTAACAACAACATGAGTCATTGCATGTGTGTTCTTTTCACATACCACATATGGATCCACCAGTGTCATTGCATGTGTGCTCTTTTCACAATCCACCTATGGATCCACCAGTGTCATTGCATGTGTGTTCTTTTACTAACAACAACCAGAGTCATTGCATGTGTGTTCTTTTCACATACCACATATGGATCCACCAATGTCATTGCATGTGTGCTCTTTTCACAATCCACCTATGGATCCACAAGTGTGATTTCATGTGTGTTCTTTTCACATACCACATATGGATTCACCAGAGTCATTGAAATTTTTGTTCTCTTCAGAGACCACACATGGATCCACCAGTGTCATTGAAATGTGTGTTCTCTTCAGAAACCACACATGGACCCACCAGTGTCATTGCATGTGTGTTCTTTTTACTAACAACCAGAGTCATTGAAATGTGTGTTCTCTTCAGAGACCACACATGGATCCACTAGTGTCATTGCATGTGTGTTCTTTTCACTAACAACAACCAGAGTCATTTCATGTGTGTTCTTTTCACATACCACATATGGATCCACCAGTGTCATTGCTTGTGTGTTCTTTTTACTAACAACAACTAGAGTCATTTCATGTGTGTTCTTTTCACATACCACATATGGATCCACCAGTGTCATTGAAATGTGTGTTCTCTTTAGAGACCACACATGGATCCAACAGTGTCATTGCATGTGTGTTCTTTTTACTAACAACAACTGGATTCATTTCATGTGTGTTCTTTTCACATACCACATATGGATCCACCAGTGCCATTGAAATGTGTGTTCACTTCAGAGACCACACATGGATCCACCAGTGTCATTGCATGTGTGTTTTTTTACTAACAACAACTGGAGTAATTGCATGTGTGTTCTCTTCAGAGACCACACATGGACCCACCAGTGTCATTGCATGTGTGTTCTTTTTACTAAGAACCAGAGTCATTGAAAGGTGTGTTCTCTTCAGAGACCACACATGGATCCACCAGTGTCATTGCATGTGTGTTCTTTTCACTAACAACAACCAGAGTCATTTCATGTGTGTTCTTTTCACATACCACATATGGATCCACCAGTGTCATTGCTTGTGTGTTCTTTTTACTAACAACAACTGGAGTCATTTCATGTGTGTTCTTGTTGGGGGGATAACCCCGGGTAGGGTCACTCCGGGGTATAAGGGCCGAGCTAGCCGAGGTTCGGCAAGGTCAAAGCGGATGCTGGCCGAGTCACCTCAAGGCAGGCCGGATCACGGAGTAACCCGGACCAGGGAGGTCGCCTAACATTGTCTCGTCCGACTCAAGGAGTGAGTCGGAGGCACGTGTCTAGCTTATATGCAGGAACAGGTGTGGCCGGATCAACTGTGATCCGGATCCTCGTTTGGATTCTAGGAGAAGGAAGGAATATCTCTGGTAAAAAAGAAGGCCCGGTGCGTACTGGATGAGCGAGTAAAGCAAGGGCAGGACCACGGGATCGTGGCCGACAAGGGTGACGACGCTCACGTCGGCTGACGCAGGCGCTGCAGAGGCAACGTCGCTAAAGCAAGAGTGACGTGGGGGAAAAGCACCCCTGTCAGGTTACTAGTTTGGGAGGCGGCATATTCTTAGGAATATGCCTCCACGTATGCCCTAGGCCAGGACCGAACCACCCCTATATAAGGGGGGTTGGGGTCAGTAAGGGGTTGGGTCTTTTCGGATCTGAGCAAGGGAAATACTTGTGGGTCTTGAGTTCTAGGACTAGAGGATAGGCAAGAGTAAGAGAGCCACTTCTTCCTCCTCTAGTCAAAACAGCTCGAGGAGCACTTGTAGGCTTGGAGACTGAACATCAATACAAAGCTTCTGTGTAGAGAATCACTCTACTATCCCTCCCTGGATTCCCCTAGCGCATATTAGTCCCCACCTTCAGCCTATCCATGGCATCTGCCGTGACACCACCACGACAGCGCGCCACTGGGGCTAGCGACGCTAGGGGTGAAGATCCGGATGGAAATTTCATCGCACCGTGAACGACGCCTCCGGCTCGTTCGGTAGCCGCGCGCTGGACTACGTCAGCGACAACGTTGGATGCTTCGGCACACGCCCCCTTCCACGCAACGGCGTCTTCGTCAAGCTTGGAGCGCACAAGGTCTATGTAGCGTGGACGTGTCTGGCGTTCATCCGCGTCGCGTCATCGATGCGGGGGAACCACCCCTCACTGTGGCTCGTGGGGCGCGTATCGCCCGTTCCCTGGGCCATGCAGAGGTGATGATGACCGCACCGAGCGCGGGCGTGAGCAGGGATCCAGCGCTAGACCCGGGGGCAACACCCAAAGCACCAAGGAAAGCTAGGGGTCCTCCGCTGGAGAGGCCCGAGAACATGCTGAGGGAAGCTATGGATAGCTTGGCTAACCCGGTGACGGCAGTGGTAGATCCAGCTCAGCCACGAGCCGAGCTAGAGGAGACCCGGCGAAAGATACTGGAGGGCGCAAAGAAAATAGCAGCGGCTCAGCAGTCGTTGAACATGACGCTGCGTGAGTACGCGAAAGCGAACAAGGTTGATGCAGTGAGGGTAAAAGGGAGAAACCTCATAAGTGAGATGAACAGAGAGGGTGATGATGGACCAGAAGGGTCGGAAAACTGTCTGTCTGTGGGGTTGCCGAAGTATAGTACCCCGGCGAAGAACCTCAGAGCAGCAGATGCCACGGCGTCCAAGCTAGAGGGTCTGACGGGTGAAGCTCGCCAAAGACAGCAAGACCGGGTTAACGAGCTGGTTCGGATCGCGAACAGGCAGAATGAGGAGCTGTTGAGAAGTAATCCGGAGAGAGTTGGAGCTTCTAAAATCGTCCATTCGGTGATGGGTAACCTAGAGAAATCCGCTGGAGCCGCATCATCACCTCATGGTGGCCCTAGAAGAGAAGAGGTAGTAACCTCGGCCAGACGGAACAAGCAAATCGTCCCGTATGACCCAAAGCGTGCGGGAAAGGAAAAAGAGATACGGAAAAACGACGATCGACGAAGTGTGAGCCGAGGTAACCATGATCAAGGCAATGCCGGTCAAGGGAACACCGCCAATGGCAACACCAGACAGCGAAACTCCGCAGGAGCAGATCAACCGCCGCAGCGGAATGCACCAAGGCAAGAGCAAAGTGTCGGCCGTGGTATGTAATAGAGAGGACCACAACGGGAGCAAAACCGATACAATGATGGAGACTCGAAGATGATGAATGCGGGATACACAAGACCGGACTATCATGTGATAGGGTCGAGATTGGGAAGCAGAGAGTTGATGCCGGATGACGCTAGGCTAAAATTAGACCGCTTGTATAGGTCGGAACAGATCGAATGTCAAGGTCCTCCGGGTCCAGCGTGCTTCGGACCCCGGATCATGAAGGAACCGCCGGTACCCAATTTCCAATTACCCAGGGGCACGAAGACATATGACGGCAGTACAAAGCCGGAGGATTGGCTAATAAACTACGCAACAGCTGTGAAAATTGCAACTGGCAACTTGAGGTGGGCATGCGATATGTACCCCAAATGTTGGAAGGTCCAGCTAGGGTTTGGCTGAATAATTTGCCACCGGAAGCATCAACTGGATAGATTTTGAAGAGATGTTCATCAGCAACTTCTCAGGCACGACGAGACCGAATGCACGCAGACCACGCAATGTGCAAGCAGAGATCTAACAAAATGGATCGTGAATTCTTGACCCGGTGGTGTACCGTGAAAACTCGTGTGAGGGAGTCATAGAGTCACAGGCTATAGCATGGTTTGCACAAGGATGTAGATATGGTAGCGAGTTGTGGATGAAATTGCAAAGGAAAATGCCAGTCACGTTGGCAGAGATGATCCGGATCGCGGATTCTTATGCTTTGGGTGATCCAACTCAACCTAGGATCGCCTCGAACGAGTCAAATGACGAGTACTATCCGAGGGACGAATCCGGGTCATCCCGGATGAACGATTACAGGGGAAAAAGGAGAGACGATAGACCGGATCATCGGTATGGCTCGCAACAAGTTGCGGCCGTGAATCAAGACCAGCATGGGGCAGGGAGCAACCAACGCCAGAAAACGGGAGGGCAATGGACTCCTCGAAACGATGGCAAGAAAACATGGACTCCGGAGCAGAAGAAGCAATGGCAAGAAAAGAAAGATCATCCGAGGTATACCTACGAGTCAATGTTGGACCAGCCGTGCAAGTTTCACACGCCGAATCCGAGCAGCCCGGCGGGTCACACGACGAGACAATGTGAGTGGATGCGCAAGAAAGAGCAAGGTGGTTCGGGGAATGCTCAGGCACCTTGGAATGATCAACCTCGGCAGGAGTTACCCCGGCAGCAATTGTTCTCCGGAGCAAACACGCAGCAACTGATGTTGCCTCCCCCTCAGCCGAGGTATGACAACAGTGAGAGAAGGGATGCAGTGCATCAGGTGGAAAACCAGCAACAACCGGATCAGAGATACTCCGAAAACGAGGGAAGAAATGAGTACAGGGAACATCACCAGAGCTATTGTGTGTTCACAACAGAAGAAACAGATAGGAAGAGCTTGCAGCGCCGACATATGGAGGTTAACGCGGTTATGCCTGCAGTGATGAGGTACATGTCTTGGTCGGACCAGGAAATTACCTGGAGCATCAAAGATCACCCCAAGCTTATGCCAAGTCCGGCTCAGATGCACTAGTGTTGGATCCGACGTTCATTGGACCAAACATTAATGTGAGGTTCTCCAAGGTACTGATCGACAATGGCGAGCATTAACATCATGTATGCGGATACGATGCTAAGTTGGGCATCTCGGAGAACATGCTCCGTGCCACGAGAACAACTTTTCACGGTATCGCGTGCCCGGCATATCGTGAGAACCCATAGGCAACGTCCGGGTCGACGTGTTCTCGGTACAAGGGATAATCGCCAAACCGAAAATCTGAGTTCGGTGGTAAACCCGGAGAGCGCCAGATCATGCATTACTCGGAGACCAGCGCTACAAATTCATGGCAAGTTGCCATGTTAGTTATCGGAAGATGAAGTTGCCGGCCAAATGGTGCAATTACTATCGCTAGATTTACGACGCTCTATTGAGTGAGCTTCAGCCGGGTCTAACTTAGCCGAGTCACCGTAATTGCCCAAGAGAAAAGAAAATCCAAGAAGTGACGCATTAGCTCGGTCCAAGCAAGATATGCTTGGCGTTAAGTAACCCGCATGGAAGCGTTTCATTTCAAGCCGCGAAGGACACCAAGAAGATACCGGTGGATAACGTGTTTCCGGAGCGCACCGTGACAATTGGAGCCGGATTAACTAACAAATAGGAAAGCGAGCTCGTCAACTTCCTTCGTGAGAATCGGGATATTTTTGCTTGGTCCACACAGGACTTGCAAGGTGTTCCGAGGGAGTTGGCCGAGCACTCTTTGAATGTAAGACCCGGAGCAAGGCCGGTGAAGCAGCCTCTCCGACGCTTCGCCGAAGATAGGAGAAAGGTCATTAGTAACGAGATAGCTCGGTTGCTAGCAGCAGGATTTATCATGGAAGTGCTATATCCGGATTGGCTCTCTAACCTGGTACTGGTAGAAAAGAAGAAGGAGGATCTGAACGTGGTAGTGGTTTGGCGTATGTGTATCGATTATACGAACCTGAACAAGGCATGTCCGAAAGATCCATTTCCGCTGCCAAGGATAGATCAGGTCATCGACTCTACCGCGGGATGTGAATTGTTGTCATTTATTGACGCCTATTCTGGTTTCCACCAGATACCCCTGAACCCGGACGATCAAATAAAAACTGCTTTTATTACCCCGTACGGGGCTTATTGCTATCACACTATGCCGTTTGGTTTACGAAACGCCGGAGCAACGTACCAAAGGTGTATGCAAATGTGTCTGCACGATCAAATAGGTCAAAATGTGCAAGTTTACATGGACGATGTGGTTATCAAGACCAAGGAAAGCGCAACGCTCCTTGACGACATAGGGCAAACATTCGCGAACTTGAGGAGATTCCGGATGAAGCTTAACCCGGAGAAATGTACCTTCGGTGTCCCGGCTGGGAAATTACTCGGATTTCTCGTCTCTAGCCGAGGTATCGAGGTTAATCCAACTAAGATCCGAGCCATCGAACGAATGGAACTGCCGAAGTGTCTCAACGACGTCCAGAAGTTCACCGGATGCCTGGCGTCGCTGAGTCGGTTTGTATGTCGGTTAGGGGAAAAGGCACTGCCTCTCTACCAACTCATGAAAAAATCACATAAATTCGTTTGGACGCCGCAGGCCGATGAAGCTTTTGCCCACTTAAAAAATATGTTGGCCACTGCACCAGTGTTAGCTTCTCCACTGTCGAAGGAGCCAATGTTGCTCTACATAGCCGCAACCAACCGAGTTGTAAGTGCAGTGATTGTAGTGGAACGAGATGAAGAGGGTAAGTCGGTGCAGAGGCCAGTGTATTACTTGAGCGAGCTATTGTCTGTCTCAAAACAGAACTACCCGCATTTTCAAAAGGTGGCATACGGAGTTTATATGGCGGCAAAGAAGTTAAAGCACTACTTTGAAGAGCATCCCATCAAAGTGATATGCGAAGCCCCCATATCCGAGATAATGGGTAACAAAGATGCGAACGGCAGAATCGCGAAATGGGCAATTGAGCTAGCACCATACGCACCCCAATACGATAGAAGAGAAGCGATCAAGTCCCAGGCTGTAGCGGACTTTTTCGTGGATTGGGCCGAGGTACAATACGAACCACCGCCACCGGATCCGAACTACTGGAGGATGCACTTCAACGGATCGAAGACCAAAGCCGGATTAGGTGCCGGGGTTGTGCTCACCTCGCCAAAGAAGGATCATCTCAAGTACGTGTTGCAGATCCATTTCGCGGCATCAAACAATGTCGCCGAGTACGAGGCTCTCGTGCATGTTCTAAAAGTGGCAAAGGAAATCGGCATACGTCGAATAATCTGCTTTGGCGACTCGGATCTAGTAATACAACAGGTGTCCGGAGTGTGGGACGCCCTGGATCCAAACATGGCATTATACAGATTTCATGTGCAGAAAATATCGGGTTACTTTGAGGGATGCGAGTTTCATCATGTACCTCGCGTGGAAAATGAAGCTACCGACATGCTGTCAAAGCTCGGCTCGACCCGACAGGCAATTCCACCGGGTGTTGCATTGGAGCACCTCAGAAAGCCATCTATCAGGCCGTCCCCAGAAACCGATTCAATCTTTGTCCCGGAAAACGCGGAATCCGGAGCTGAGCCCATGAACATTGAATTGGGAAGTAGTACGCCGAACCCGGGGAATACCTCGGCAAACCCGGGGAATATCTCGGCAAACCTGGGGACTACCTCACCAGACCCGGGGACTGTTTGGCGTGATCCGGCTGAAGTTATGCCGGTGGATCAGATGGAAATTGACGAGGAGATGTTCCCTGCGAGAGCAGTACCAGCTTGGGCGCTGCCTATATACCAGTTCTTGAAAGATAGAATGTTACCCACTGAGGAAGTGCTAGCCAGGCAAACTCAGGAGAGGGCCAAAGCTTACACAATCATCAATTCCGAGCTGTACAAGCGAAGTGTAACCAATATCCTCCAGCGGTGCGTTGATCCGGAAGAAGGACTTGACATCCTCCGAGATATACACCAAGGAGAATGCGGGCATCACGCCTCATCACGGGCCTTAGTGGCAAAGGCATTCCGCATGGATTTTATCGCCAAGCGCCTTGGAGCAAGCGGAGGATCTAGTGAGAAAATGCAATGGTTGCCAAAGGTATGCCAACAAGACACATATGCCTATGTCGGAACTCAAAACCATACCAATTACATGGCCATTTGCTGTGTGGTGCTTGGATATGGTTGGCCCGTTCAAACCAGCCAAAGGGAACATGACGCACCTTCTGGTCATGGTGGACAAGTTTACAAAATGGATCGAAGTGAAGCCTATAAGAAAGTGTGATGGAGCTACAACTGTGACATTTCTCAAAGACATCATCTTGAGATACGGTTATCCTCACAGTATCATAACTGATAACGACACCAATTTTGCTGAAGGAGCATTTGCACGATTCTGCCGAGATAAGAAAATCCGACTCGACATAGCCTTGGTAGCCCACCCCGCATCGAACGGACAAGTGGAAAGATCCAACGGATTAGTGCTATCCGGGATAAAACCCCGGCTCATTGAGCCGCTGCAAAGATCAGCGGGGTGCTGGATAGAAGAACTACCCGGTATTGTGGAGTTTAAGAACAACTCGATCGATCAACGGCTACACGCCGTTCTTTCCGTATATGGGGCGAAGTTGTATTACCAAATGACATAGAGCATGATTCGCTTAGGGTCACCCAATACACAGTAATCCGGTGCAAGAAGCCCGCAAAATGATGTTGATCTGCTGAAGAAGCGAGAGAACTGGCACCGCCATATATCAGCAAAATCTCCGACGCTATCATAGCCGGAAAGTGTGCCCCCGAGTCTTCCGGGAAGGCGATCTGGTGCTCCGGTTGGTACAGCGTACCACTGGCATGCATAAATTATCCCCCCCTTGGGAAGGACCATTTATCGTGAGCAAAGCATTGCACAATGACTCTTACTATCTCATAGATGCAAAGCCACAAGAAAAGAACAAGGCGGATAGGTCCGGAGAGGAATCCAAGCGACCGTGGAATGTAGCACTACTTCGTCCGTTCAACACTTAGCTAAAGAGTGTATGTACCCGAGTCATCCTCATATGTCGGTATGTATGTCGGCAATGAGCCTATCAATGAAATAGCTGGGCCTCGAGCAGTAACTCGGGGACTGCCTTAATAAATGATTGTGGTTATTTTTTATGCATTAGCTGGAATGACTGCTTCCTAACCCGGATTAGTAATGTGTGAGCACCAAAAACCCAACCTTTCGACTCGCTGCTGTCCAACAAGAATTGGCTTCATGGCGAGCAAGGGAACAAGTTTGGAATTGCGTGGCACATGAAAAACGACTAAGGAAACGAGTTTATTCGAGCTAATGTTTGTTTTTCAGACTAACCCTGTATTTATTTTCAAGTTACTATGCTGAATTATTTTGAGCTAAACCTAAAAGTTTCTAAGTATTGTTAAAACAATTTTTGAAGCTTGGGTTCGTAAGTCGTAAAACCGAATCAAGGTAGACACGGACCGAGCCAGAGAATTGGACGAACAAGAAAATGAAACTCGAGGACTACGCCCAAGTTAATCCGGCATAGAAATGTACTAGCAAAATATCACATATCCAGCATACAAGTGGACCCGGCATACCGGGGATCTGATAAATTTTCAAGTTTTTTAGAATTAAGGAGCAGCAGGAGGAGGAAGTTCGGCGTCATCATCACTGTCTTCGATATCTGAAGCAGCATATTCTCCGTCATCGCCCGACCCATCCTCCATGTTCTCCATCTGTTCCTCCTCGCCGGATTCCAGAAAGCTCGGCCCCTCAACCCAGTCATGGACTAGAGAATATTCGATGAGGCTATAGGCGCAAGCCTGGCGCCGAGCTACCCACTCCGGATCATCAGTCCATTTGGATCCGGCGCCGACGGTGAGAAGGCTCGATCGATTTTCTCGTACCATGAAAGGATATGATGGAGAAGGGTATCCGCGGCACGCCTGCGGATTCCCTCCAGAGGTCGAGTTGAGTCTCAATCTCCATTAGCTTGTTCGCAAGAAGTGTGACCCTTTCCGGAGCGTCCTCGCTTGGCCAGAATGCGTTGAAGATCCGGACCGCAACGTCGAGGAGATCCTTGCCATAGTTCTTGATAGTTTCCACCGGCCGACACGCTAACCAACAGGTCCTCCGTGTCTAAAGGATACTCTCACCATCGAGAAATGGGAGTACCCTCTCCAAAACTTGGCAACGGCAGCACCGGGTAATAGCGTACCCTCCGGAAAGTTATCGAAAATAGGACAGGGAGGATGCTGAAGCACCAGCATATGAGTTAACCCGGAAAACTGCGCCGGGCAAGAGAAAGAAACTTACGTGAGATATGGTAATGGATCCGGGTCAACTCCTGGATACAACTATCGTGTCTCTGCCGAAGTTGTTCAAGCTCGGCGAGCGCCGACCCAAGCCGGACTTCGGATTCCTTGAGCAGATCCTGGTCCTTGGAGATCTGAAGGGTAAAGCGCTCACGCTCTTCGGTGTAGTTCTGGACAACTTTCTGGAGCTCGGTTTTGTGTTGGGACTTCATCGTCTCCATCTCGGCCTTGAGTTTGGCTATTTCGTCATCCTTCTTCTTCAACTCGGCTTGATGTTGTCCTGCTTGTTTGAGCAAATGCAGCATCATATCAGGCACGGGCACACTATCCTCAAGCGATGCTGAAATGATGTGTTGACCCGGCAAAGCTGAGGAGTGAATGTTTGCCGAGCCAAGAAAAAGAAAGAATGGAGAGCACAACGATGTTGACCGAAAGGGGACATACCTCGGATTTCCTCCAAGTTTTTTCGCATAATCTTGTTTTCAGCCTCCACCCCAGCTGCAAAAAACGAATAAGGAGGTTAATCTGGCAGAAACAAACGGAACGATGAGGTGTTAAGACAGGAAATTACCCCTCTTTTCATGCTCCGCGCCAAGTGCAATGTGTTTTGCGCGCAAGGTCTTATGGGTATCAAGCAGGCGCTGAAACTCGGCGCTCCAACGGTTGGTAGTTACCTGACAAAGGCACAGGCGTGTAAAATTAGGTGTGTGCATATTCAAAGTGTACAAGATCCGGGCCAAGCGGAACTTAACCGGCTCTAGGTGTGTGCATATTTGAAGTGTGCAAAATCCGGGCCAAGCAGAACTTAACCCGGCTCTAGGTGTGTGCATATTCGAAGTATACAAGATCCGGGCCAAGCGGAACTTAACCCGGCTCTAGGTGTGTACATATTTGAAGTTTACATGCAGCTACGTTGATCTTCTAAGGAGCATCCGGCGAATAACAGTTACTCACGGAGGCTCGGGGACTAATGGTTATTATCTACAGCATGTAAAGAAGAAACAACGTACCTCCATCATACGCCCAGCGAGGTTAATGGCCTTGGCGGCGGTATTCATCTGAGCGGAAAATTCAGCTGGGCCAAACTTTTCCGGGAGATCGTCGTTGTAGACGAACTCCGCCTTATTCCAGTTCATGACAAACTCGATGAGGCTCGGAGGATACCGCTCGCCAGTGGGCATGTGAGGTGCCACCAAGCCCTTGGCGTGAGCTTCCTTCCTTTCAATCAGGGCAAGAGCCGGGCTAGTGTGAAGAACCATCTGCTGCGAATCAGCTGGCTCGGCGGGAGGATCCGTCGAGCCTGATGACTTCTTCTTTGGAAGCATCGACGACAAGGTTCGCTGACCTCGGCGGAGGTGAACTTGCCTTTGGCCTTGGAGGAAGTGACCGCAGTGGATTTGCCCCGGAAACCGCTGGAGTGGGTCTCGCCGAGCTTGAGATGACTCAGACGAGGATGAGCTTGGCGCAGGAGCTTTGGTGGTCGGGCGTTGAGCTGCTGTTGGTTTCTTGAACGAACGGACAAAGCTGGTTCGGTGGCTGGTGCTGGAGCTGCTACTGGGGCTGGAGTTGCGGTAGACTTAATTGTTGCTGGTTGCGGAAATGCCGAAGTGCCGGACGCCATCGCCTCGGCCGATCCGACCCCTCCCGATCCGAGGTCGCGTCCCTCTGAAGGAGGTACTACAGAACCCGGAGCGGCCGCAGAGCCTTCCGGAATAGGGCTCTGGGTGTGACTCGTCATCACGAGGAGGGGAAGACTAGACCAAGAGGGGAGGATATGCTCGATCCGGCCGAGGGACCTCCATAGAGCCCGCAAGAGAAAATAATGTCGAGGAAATTACCCGGCAGGGAGAAGTGTGTTGCAATAATGTCGAGCAAACTTACGATCCGAGGTCTCGCCCTTAGGTTTCCGGCCCTCCTTGCCGGGCTTTGCCTACCCGTTTGGAGGCGTCTTGTCTCAACCTTCTTTTGCCTTTTGGAAGGCTGAGAAGGTCCAGAAGAAGAACTCGACGCGGTTCCGCGTTTCTTCTTTGACGCCGCCGGAGCAGGCTTGCCCGTGGCAAGGGGAGGATCCTCGTGGATGTGCCCACCGGGGTTAGCTGATGCCGGGTAAGCAAAAGACAGAGGGACAGCCTCAACGGGTTCAATCACATCGATATCCGAGTCATCCTCATCGTCGGGACAATCTCTAAGAGAAGAGAATTTACCACTGGGTCGTCTGGTGGCATCGGGGGTGGGGAGGAACATCTCCTGGTCCGGCTCCTCCTCGTCCGGAATTTCTCGGTCCGGGGCCCACTTAAGGGTCGGATCCGGGCCATCCTCGAGGGTTTGCTGGAGAAACAGCTGAGAAAAAAGCACAAGGGGCAAAGTCAAGAATGTGATAAGAGCCGACATGAAATTGATCCGAGACAAGTTTACCCCGCGAAGCTTACCGCGGGAGGGAGCCTGTCACGGCAGTAATGCTCGATTCCCCACGTCCATTCGGCGGAGAAGTCCTTATGGGTGGTGAAAAGAGCCTTGACCCGGCGGAAGATCTCCGTATTGCTCAACTCGAATGAGGAGGTTCGGTTGGGGTCGTGACTAAAGCTCATATGGCACAACTTGTGAGTGCGCCGCTGAAGGGGAGAGATTCGGTTGCACACGAACGTGATCATGGCATCCTCGTTGCGCAATCTGAGCTTCTTCAGCTCCGCAAACCTTTTGTTCACTTGGTTGGCCAGGTCGAGGCTTCTTGGCAACCTCCTCCCAAAAATCCGTGCTGGGGGACCCGGAGCATAGGGCAAGAACGGATCAAATCTTCCGTGCCTTCATTCCGGACGTAGAAGAAGGTCTGGGCCCACCCTTTGCAGGAGTCAAGCCCGGTGACCCGGGGAAAGATTGAAGACCTCCGGGGCGAGATCGAGGCAGCTCCGAACTGAGTTAGCTGTTTGTCCTCCGACTCGACATGGATATTGGGGAGCACGTTGTGACGGAGGCCAAAGAACTGGATCCACAACTCCTTCATAGGCCATAGCCCGGTGTAGCCCTCAATCGAAGAAACGAAAGCGGACAGAGAGGTGATGGCGTTCGCCGGGAGATGATGTGGTTGCAAGTGATAGGTCCGGATCCAGTCTCGGAAGAAATCACTCACTGGAAACCCGAATCCTCGTTGGAAATGGGATAAGAAAACAACAAATTCGCCCGGATTGGGTGAGGGGGCCAGCTCCGAGGAGGGGAGGCGCCAGCGGCGGGATGCGCCGGGTCCGGCAGAGCTAAGAGAGGTCATCCTCGCAGACCCAGGAGACGGCCCACGCGCCGCGGTCCGCCGCGCAGGCGTCCTCCTCCATATCTTGTTCAACAACGGCGATCTCTTCCTCCGTCATCTCAATTACGGTGTCTTCGTTGGAGCTGGCGGCGGCGGAGCCTTGCGGTCTAGACTGACGAGGACCCGTGGCTGAACAGAGGCGCATCACTGATTGCGGTGCGAAGGAACAAAGAAAATGCGGCGCGGCGACCTGCAACGGCATCGCGGGCGCGGCTATAAGAAGAAGAAGGAAGAAAGCGAGGGGCGTGGAGATGGAAAAGTTCTAAGGGGCACGCCCCTCCCCTATTTAACCGCCCCCAGTCCTCAACGAGTGGGATCGTGCTGCGCAGGAAAACCACACGATGTGGCCGTGTATCACTAACGTCGACCAATCAGAGAGGAGCCACACCGGAGGCCGCGGAGTGAATGTGATCCAATGACACGACGTGCAGTTGCGGTAAACAAGGAGACGGGCGTGACGTAACCCCCGCACAGTAATCATCGACATTTATCGCGCGGTTACGCGAGCCCTTAAAGTAAGGCAACGTAATGATTAACCGTTCGGGTTGGCGTATGAGAGAAGGAAGCACGGCCTGGATCCGAGCCACGGTGGTAACCCGGCCGGCGAGTGAAAACTTGAACCGTGCGGAGGGAAAGTAAAACCAAACGATCCGAGCCAAAGTGGTGATCCGGCCGGCAAGTGACAACTTGGAGCGTGCGAAGGGAACACAAATCCATATAATCCGGGACGAAAGTCCGAAGCTTGGATACGATTGAAACTGATGTGGCCTTAGCGACCAAGGCCGCCAAGGCCGCACCAGCTTCGGGGACTAATGTTGGGGGGATAACCCCGGGTAGGGTCACTCCGGGGTATAAGGGCCGAGCTAGCCGAGGTTCGGCAAGGTCAAAGCGGATGCTGGCCGAGTCACCTCAAGGCAGGCCGGATCACGGAGTAACCCGGACCAGGGAGGTCGCCTAACATTGTCTCGTCCGACTCAAGGAGTGAGTCGGAGGCACCTGTCTAGCTTATATGCAAGAAAAGGTGTGGCCGGATCAACTGTGATCCGATCCTCGTTTGGCTTCTAGAAGAAGGAAGGAATATCTCTGGTCAAAAAGAAGGCCCGGTGCGTACTGGATGAGCGAGTAAAGCAAGGGCAGGACCACCAGATCGTGGTCGACAAGGGTGACGACGCTCACGTCGGCTGACGCGGGCGCTGCAGAGGCAACGTCGCTAAAGCAAGAGTGACGTGGGGGAAAAGCACCCCTGTCGGGTTACTAGTTTGGGAGGCGGCATATTCTTAGGAATATGCCTCCACGTATGCCCTAGGCCAGGACCGAACCACCCCTATATAAGGGGGGTTGGGGTTCTAGTAAGGGGGTTGGGTCTTTTCGGATACAGAGCAAGGGAAATACTTGTGGGTCTTGAGTTCTAGGACTAGAGGATAGGCAAGAGTAAGAGAGCCACTTCTTCCTCCTCTAGTCAAAACAGCTCGAGGAGCACTTGTAGGCTTGGAGACTGAACATCAATACAAAGCTTCTGTGTAGAGAATCGCTCTACTATCCCTCCCTGGATTCCCCTAGCGCATATTAGTCCCCACCTTCAGCCTATCCATGGCATCTGCCGTGACACCACCACGCCAGTTATTTTCACATACCACATATGGATCCACCAGTGTCATTAAAATGTATGTTCTCTTCAGAGACCACACATGGATCCACCAGTGTCATTGCATGTGTGTTCTTTTTACTAACAACAACATGAGTCATTGCATGTGTGTTCTTTTCACATACCACATATGGATCCACCAGTGTCATTGCATGTGTGCTCTTTTCACAATCCACCTATGGATCCACCAGTGTCATTGCATGTGTGTTCTTTTACTAACAACAACCAGAGTCATTGCATGTGTGTTCTTTTCACATACCACATATGGATCCACCAGTGTCATTGCATGTGTGATCTTTTCACAATCCACCTATGGATCCACCAGTGTCATTTCATGTGTGTTCTTTTCACATACCACATATGGATCCACAAGAGTCATTGAAATTTTTGTTCTATTCAGAGACCACACATGGATCCACCAGTGTCATTGAAATGTGTGTTCTCTTCAGAGACCACACATGGACCCACCAGTGTCATTGCATGTGTGTTCTTTTTACTAACAACCAGAGTCATTGAAATGTGTGTTCTCTTCAGAGACCACACATGGATCCACCAGTGTCATTGCATGTGTGTTCTTTTCACTAACAACAACCAGAGTCATTTCATGTGTGTTCTTTTCACATACCACATATGGATCCACCAGTGTCATTGCTTGTGTGTTCTTTTTACTAACAACAACTGGAGTCATTTCATGTGTGTTCTTTTCACATACCACATATGGATCCACCAGTGTCATTGAAATGTGTGTTCTCTTCAAAGACCACACATGGATCCACCAGTGTCATTGCATGTGTGTTCTTTTTACTAACAACAACTGGAGTCATTTCATGTGTGTTCTTTTCACATACCACATATGGATCCACCAGAGTCATTGAAATGTGTGTTCTCTTCAGAGACCACACATGGATCCACCAGTGTCATTGCATGTGTGTTCTTTTCACTAAGAACAACCAGATTCATTGCATGTGTGTTCTTTTCACATACCACATATGGATCCACAAGTTTCATTGCATGTTGGTTCTTTTACTAACAACAACTAGAGTCATTTCATGTGTGTTCTTTTCACATACCACATATGGATCCACCAGTGTCATTGAAATGTGTGTTCTCTTTAGAGACCACACATGGATCCACCAGTGTCATTGCATGTGTGTTCTTTTTACTAACAACAACTGGAGTCATTGCATGTGTGTTCTTTTCACATACCACATATGGATCCACCAGTGTCATTGCATGTGTGATCTTTTCACAATCCACCTATGGATCCAACTGTGTCATTGCATGTGTGTTCTTTTCACATACCACATATGGATCCACCAGTGTCATTGAAATGTTTGTTCTCTTAAGAGACCATACATGGATCCACCAATGTCATTGCTTGTGTGTTCTTTTTACTAACAACAACTGGAGTCATTGCATGTGTGCTCTCTTCACATACCACATATGGATCCTCCAGTGTCATTGCATGTGTGTTCTTTTTACTATCAATAACTGGAGTCATTTCATGTGTGTTATTTTCACATACCACATATGGATCCACCAGTGTCATTGAAATGTGTGTTGTCTTTAGAGACCACACATGGATCCACAAGTGTCATTGCATGTGTGTTCTTTTCACTAATAACAACCAGAGTCATTGCATGTGTGTTCTTTTCACATACCACATATGGATCCACGGGTGTCATTGCATGTTGGTTCTTTTTACTAACAACAACTAGAGCCATTGCATGTGTGTTCTCTTTAGAGACCACACATGGATCCACCAAAGGTCATTGCATGTGTGTTCTTTTTTGTAACAACAACTAGAGTCATTGCATGTGTGTTCTTTTCACATACCACATATGGATCCACCAGTGCCATTGAAATGTGTGTTCTCTTCAGAGACCACAGATGGATCCACCAGTGTCATTGCATGTGTGTTCTTTTTACTAACAACAACTAGAGTCATTGCATGTGTGTTCTTCTCACATACCACATATGGATCCACCAGTGTCATTGCATGTGTGATCTTTTCACAATCCACCTATGGATCCACCAGTGTCATTGCATGTGTGTTATTTTTACTAACAACAACTGGAGTCATTGCATGTGTGTTCTTTTCACATACCACATATGGATCCACCATTTTCATTGCATGTATGTTCTTTTCACAATCCACCTATGGATCCACCAGTGTCATTGCTTGTGTGCTCTTTTACTAACAACAACTAGAGTCATTGCATGTGTGTTCTCTTCAGAGACCACACATGGATCCACCTGATGTCATTGCATGTGTGTTCTTTTTTGTAACAACAACTGGAGTCATTGCATGTGTGTTCTTTTCACATATCATATATGGATCCACCAGTGTCATTGCATGTGTGCTCTTTTCACAATCCACCTATGGATCCACCAGTGTCATTGCATGTGTGTTCTTTTACTAACAACAACCAGAGTCATTGCATGTGTGTTCGTTTCACATACCACATATGGATCCACCACTGTCATTGCATGTGTGCTCTTTTCACAATCCACCTATGGATCCACCAGTCTCATTTCATGTGTGTTCTTTTCACATACCACATATGGAGCCACCAGAGTCATTGAAATTTTAGTTCTCTTCAGAGACCACACAGGGATCCACTAGTTTCATTGAAATGTGTGTTCTCTTCAGAGACCACACATGGACCCACCAGTGTCATTGCATGTGTGTTCTTTTTACTAACAACCAGAGTCATTGAAATGTGTGTTCTATTCAGAGACCACACATGGATCCACCGGTGTCATTGCATGTGTGTTCTTTTCACTAACAACAACCAGAGTCATTTCATGTGTGTTCTTTTCACATACCACATATGGATCCACCAGTGTCATTGCTTGTGTGTTATTTTTACTAACAACAACTGGAGTCATTTCATGTGTGTTCTTTTCACATACCACATAAGGATCCACCAGTGTCATTGAATTGTGTGTTCTCTTTAGAGACCACACATGGATCCACCAGTGTCATTGCATGTGTGTTATTTTTACTAACAACAACTGGAGTCATTTCATGTGTGTTCTTTTCACATACCACATATGGATCCACCAGAGTCATTGAAATGTGTGTTCTCTTCAGAGACCACACATGGATGCACCAGTGTCATTGCATGTGTGTTCTTTTCACTAAGAACAACCAGATTCATTGCATGTGTGTTCTTTTCAAATACCACATATGGATCCACAAGTTTCATTGCATGTTGGTTCTTTTTACTAACAACAACTAGAGTCATTTCATGTGTGTTCTTTTCACATACCACATATGGATCCACCAGTGTCATTGAAATGTGTGTTCTCTTTAGAGACCACACATGGATCCACCAGTGTCATTGCATGTGTGTTCTTTTTACTAACAACAACTGGAGTCATTGCATGTGTGTTCTTTTCACATACCACATATGGATCCACCAGTGTCATTGCATGTGTGATCTTTTCACAATCCACCTATGGATCCAACTGTGTCATTGCATGTGTGTTCTTTTCACATACCACATATGGATCCACCAGTGTCATTGAAATGTTTGTTCTCTTAAGAGACCATACATGGATCCACCAATGTCATTGCTTGTGTGTTCTTTTTACTAACAACAACTGGAGTCATTGCATGTGTGCTCTCTTCACATACCACATATGGATCCTCCAGTGTCATTGCATGTGTGTTCTTTTTACTATCAATAACTGGAGTCATTTCATGTGTGTTATTTTCACATACCACATATGGATCCACCAGTGTCATTGAAATGTGTGTTGTCTTTAGAGACCACACATGGATCCACAAGTGTCATTGCATGTGTGTTCTTTTCACTAATAACAACCAGAGTCATTGCATGTGTGTTCTTTTCACATACCACATATGGATCCACGGGTGTCATTGCATGTTGGTTCTTTTTACTAACAACAACTAGAGCCATTGCATGTGTGTTCTCTTTAGAGACCACACATGGATCCACCAGTGTCATTGCATGTGTGTTCTTTTTTGTAACAACAACTGGAGTCATTGCATGTGTGTTCTTTTCACATACCACATATGGATCCACCAGTGCCATTGAAATGTGTGTTCTCTTCAGAGACCACAGATGGATCCACCAGTGTCATTGCATGTGTGTTCTTTTTACTAACAACAACTAGAGTCATTGCATGTGTGTTCTTCTCACATACCACATATGGATCCACCAGTGTCATTGCATGTGTGATCTTTTCACAATCCACCTATGGATCCACCAGTGTCATTGCATGTGTGTTATTTTTACTAACAACAACTGGAGTCATTGCATGTGTGTTCTTTTCACATACCACATATGGATCCACCATTTTCATTGCATGTATGTTCTTTTCACAATCCACCTATGGATCCACCAGTGTCATTGCTTGTGTGCTCCTTTTACTAACAACAACTAGAGTCATTGCATGTGTGTTCTCTTCAGAGACCACACATGGATCCACCAGTGTCATTGCATGTGTGTTCTTTTTTGTAACAACAACTGGAGTCATTGCATGTGTGTTCTTTTCACATATCATATATGGATCCACCAGTGTCATTGCATGTGTGCTCTTTTCACAATCCACCTATGGATCCACCAGTGTCATTGCATGTGTGTTCTTTTACTAACAACAACCAGAGTCATTGCATGTGTGTTCGTTTCACATACCACATATGGATCCACCACTGTCATTGCATGTGTGCTCTTTTCACAATCCACCTATGGATCCACCAGTCTCATTTCATGTGTGTTCTTTTCACATACCACATATGGAGCCACCAGAGTCATTGAAATTTTAGTTCTCTTCAGAGACCACACAGGGATCCACTAGTTTCATTGAAATGTGTGTTCTCTTCAGAGACCACACATGGACCCACCAGTGTCATTGCATGTGTGTTCTTTTTACTAACAACCAGAGTCATTGAAATGTGTGTTCTATTCAGAGACCACACATGGATCCACCAGTGTCATTGCATGTGTGTTCTTTTCACTAACAACAACCAGAGTCATTTCATTTGTGTTCTTTTCACATACCACATATGGATCCACCAGTGTCATTGCTTGTGTGTTATTTTTACTAACAACAACTGGAGTCATTTCATGTGTGTTCTTTTCACATACCACATAAGGATCCACTAGTGTCATTGAATTGTGTGTTCTCTTTAGAGACCACACATGGATCCACCAGTGTCATTGCATGTGTGTTATTTTTACTAACAACAACTGGAGTCATTTCATGTGTGTTGTTTTCAAATACCACATATGGATCCACCAGAGTCATTGAAATGTGTGTTCTCTTCAGAGACCACACATGGATCCACCAGTGTCATTGCATGTGTGTTCTTTTCACTAAGAACAACCAGATTCATTGCATGTGTGTTCTTTTCAAATACCACATATGGATCCACAAGTGTCATTGCATGCTGGTTCTTTTTACTAACAACAACTAGAGTCATTTCATGTGTGTTCTTTTCACATACCACATATGGATCCACCAGTGTCATTGAAATGTGTGTTCTCTTTAGAGACCACACAAGGATCCAACAGTGTCATTGCATGTGTGTTCTTTTTAGTAACAACAACTGGTGTCATTGCATGTGTGTTCTTCTCACATACCACATATGGATCCACCAGTGTCATTGCATGTGTGATCTTTTCACAATCCAACTATGGATCCACCAGTGTCATTGCATGTGTGTTATTTTTACTAACAACAACTGGAGTCATTGCATGTGTGTTCTTCTCACATACCACATATGGATCCACCAGTGTCATTGCATGTGTGATCTTTCCACAATCCACCTATGGATCCACCAGTGTCATTGCATGTGTGTTATTTTTACTAACAACAACTGGAGTCATTGCATGTGTGTTCTTCTCACATACCACATATGGATCCACCAGTGTCATTGCATGTGTGATCTTTTCACAATCCACCTATGGATCCACCAGTGTCATTGCATGTGTGTTATTTTTACTAACAACAAATGGATTCATTGCATGTGTGTTCTTTTCACATACCACATATGGATCCACCAGTTTCATTGCATGTTTGTTCTTTTCACAATCCACCTATGGATTCACTAGTGTCATTGCATGTGTGCTCTTTTTACTAACAACAACTAGAGTCATTACATGTGTGTTCTCTTCAGAGACCACACATGGATCCACCAGTGCCATTGCATGTGTGTTCTTTTTTGTAACAACAACTGGAGTCATTGCATGTGTGTTCTTTTCACATACCACATATGGATCCACCAGTGTCATTGCATGTGTGCTATTTTCACAATCCACCTATGGATCCACCAGTGTCATTGCATGTGTGTTCTTTTTACTAACAACAAGAGTAATTGCATGTGTGTTCTTTTCACATACCACATATGGATCCACCGGTGTCATTGCATGTGTGTGCTTTTCACAATCCACCTATGGATCCACCAGTGTCATTGCATGTGTGCTCTTTTTACTAACAACAACCAGAGTCATTGCATGTGTGTTCTCTTCAGAGACCACACATGGATCCACCAGTGTCATTACATGTGTGTTCTTTTTACTAACAACAACTGGAGTCATTGTATGTGTGTTCTTCTCACATACCACATATGGATCCACCAGTGTCATTGCATGTGTGATCTTTTTACAATCCACCTATGGATCCACCAGTGTCATTGCATGTGTGTTATTTTTACTAACAACAACTGGAGTCATTGCATGTGTGTTCTTCTCACATACCACATATGGATCCACCAGTGTCATTGAAATGTGTGTTCTCTTCAGAGACCACACATGGATCCACCAGTGTCATTGCATGTGTGTTCTTTTCACTAAGAACAACCAGATTCATTGCATGTGTGTTCTTTTCACATACCACATATGGATCCACAAGTGTCATTGCATGCTGGTTCTTTTTACTAACAACAACTCGAGTCATTTCATGTGTGTTCTTTTCACATACCACATATGGATCCACTAGTGCCATTGAAATATGTGTTCTCTTCAGAGACCACACATGGATCCACCAGTGTCATTGCATGTGTGTTCTTTTTACTAACAACAACTGGAGTCATTTCATGTGTGTTCTTTTCACATACCACATCTGGATCCACCAGTGCCATTGAAATGTGTGTTCTCTTCAGAGACCACACATGGATCCACCAGTGTCATTGCATGTGTGTTCTTTTTACTAACAACAACTGGAGTCATTGCATGTGTGTTCTTCTCACATACCACATATGGATCCACCAGTGTCATTGCATGTGTGATGTTTTCACAATCCACCTATGGATGCACCAGTGTCATTGCATGTGTGTTATTTTTACTAACAACAACTGGAGTCATTGCATGTGTGTTCTTTTCACATACCACATATGGATCCACCAGTTTAATTGCATGTGTGTTCTTTTCACAATCCACCTATGGATCCACCAGTGTCATTGCATGTGTGCTCTTTTTACTAACAACAACTAGAGTCATTGCATGTGTGTTCTCTTCAGAGACCACACATGGATCCACCAGTGTCATTGCATGTGTGTTCTTTTTTGTAACAACAACTGGAGTCATTGCATGTGTGTTCTTTTGACATACCACATATGGATCCACCAGTGTCATTGCATGTGTGCTCTTTTCACAATCCACCTATGGATCCACCAGTGTCAAGACATGTGTGTTCTTTTTACTAACAACAACAAGAGTAATTGCATGTGTGTTCTTTTCACATACCACATATGGATCCACCGGTGTCATTGCATGTGTGTGCTTTTCACAATCCACCTATGGATCCACCAGTGTCATTGCATGTGTGCTCTTTTTACTAACAACAACCAGAGTCTTTGCATGTGTGTTCTCTTCAGAGACCACACATGGATCCAACAGTGTCATTGCATGTGTGTTCTTTTTACTAACAACAACTGGAGTCATTGCATGTGTGTTCTTCTCACATACCACATATGGATCCACCAGTGTCACTGCATGTGTGATCTTTTCACAATCCACCTATGGATCCACCAGTGTCATTGCAAGTGTGTTATTTTTACTAACAACAACTGGAGTCATTGCATGTGTGTTCTTCTCACATACCACATATGGATCCACCAGTGTCATTGCATGTG
The DNA here is from genome assembly GCA_023614405.1 of Avena insularis. Taxonomy (NCBI): domain Eukaryota; kingdom Viridiplantae; phylum Streptophyta; class Magnoliopsida; order Poales; family Poaceae; genus Avena; species Avena insularis. The sequence goes on from JAJUPC010000153.1 coordinate 239,623, forward strand.
TGATCTTTTCACAATCCACCTATGGATCCACCAGTGTCATTGCATGTGTGTTATTTTTACTAACAACAACCAGAGTCATTGCATGTGTGTTCTTTTCACATACCACATATGGATCCACCAGTTTCATTGCATGTGTGTTCTTTTCACAATCCACCTATGGATCGACCAGTGTCATTGCATGTGTGCTCTTTTTACTAACAACAACTAGAGTCATTGCATGTGTGTTGTCTTCAGAGACCACACATGGATCCACCAGTGTCATTGCATGTGTGTTCTTTTTTGTAACAACAACTGGAGTCATTGCATGTGTGTTCTTTTCACATACCACATATGGATCCACCAGTGTCATTGCATGTGTGCTCTTTTCACAGTCCACCTATGGATCCACTAGTGTCATTGCATGTGTGTTCTTTTTACTAATAACAACTGGAGTAATTGCATGTGTGTTCTTTCACATACCACATATGGATCCACCGGTGTCATTGCATGTGTGTGCTTTTCACAATCCACCTATGGATCCACCAGTGTCATTGCATGTGTGCTCTTTTTACTAACAACAACCAGAGTCATTGGATGTGTGTTCTCTTCAGAGACCACACATGGATCCACCAGTGTCATTTCATGTGTGTTCTTTTCACATACCACATATGGATCAACCAGTGTCAATTAAATGTGTGTTCTCTTCAGAGACCATACATGGATCCACCAGTGTCATTGCATGTGTGTTCTTTTTAGTAACGACAACTGGAGTCATTGCATGTGTGTTCTTCTCACATACCACATATGGATCCACCAGTGTCATTGCATGTGTGATCTTTTCACAATCCACCTATGGATCCACCAGTGTCATTGCATGTGTGTTATTTTTACTAACAACAACTGGAGTCATTGCATGTGTGTTCTTTTCACATACCACATATGGATCCACCATTTTCATTGCATGTGTGTTCTTTTCACAATCTACCTATGGATCCACCAGTGTCATTGCATGTGTGCTCCTTTTACTAACAACAACTAGAGTCATTGTATGTGTGTTCTCTTCAGAGACCACACATGGATCCACCAGTGTCATTCCTTGTGTGTTCTTTTTACTAACAACAACTGGAGTCATTTCATGTGTGTTCTTTTCACATACCACATATGGATCCACCAGTGTCATTGAATTGTGTGTTCTCTTTAGAGACCACACATGGATCCACCAGTGTCATTGCATGTGTGTTCTTTTTACTAACAACAACTAGAGTCATTTCATGTGTGTTGTTTTCAAATACCACATATGGATCCACCAGAGTCATTGAAATGTGTGTTCTCTTCAGAGACCACACATGGATCCACCAGTGTCATTGCATGTGTGTTCTTCTCACTAAGAACAACCAGATTCATTGCATGTGTGTTCTTTTCAAATACCACATATGGATCCACAAGTGTCATTGCATGCTGGTTCTTTTTACTAACAACAACTAGAGTCATTTCATGTGTGTTCTTTTCACATACCACATATGGATCCACCAGTGTCATTGAAATGTGTGTTCTCTTTAGAGACCACACATGGATCCAACAGTGTCATTGCATGTGTGTTCTTTTTAGTAACAACAACTGGAGTCATTTCATGTGTGTTCTTTTCACATACCACATATGGATCCACCAGTGCCATTGAAATGTGTGTTCTCTTAGAGACCACAAATGGATCCACCAGTGTCATTGCATGTGTGTTCTTTTTACTAACAACAACTGGAGTCATTGCATGTGTGTTCTTCTCACATACCTCATATGGATCCACCAGTGTCATTGCATGTGTGATCTTTTCACAATCCAACTATGGATCCACCAGTGTCATTGCATGTGTGTTATTTTTACTAACAACAACTGGAGTCATTGCATGTGTGTTCTTCTCACATACCACATATGGATCCACCAGTGTCATTGCATGTGTGATCTTTTCACAATCCACCTATGGATCCACCAGTGTCATTGCATGTGTGTTATTTTTACTAACAACAACTGGATTCATTGCATGTGTGTTCTTTTCACATACCACATATGGATCCACCAGTTTCATTGCATGTGTGTTCTTTTCACAATCCACCTATGGATCCACCACTGTCATTGCATGTGTGCTCTTTTTACTAACAACAACTAGAGTCATTGCATGTGTGTTCTCTTCAGAGACCACACATGGATCCACCAGTGTCATTCCATGTGTGTTCTTTTTTGTAACAACAACTGGAGTCATTGCATGTGTGTTCTTTTCACATACCACATATGGATCCACCAGTGTCATTGCATGTGTGCTATTTTCACAATCCACCTATGGATCCACCAGTGTCATTGCATGTGTGTTCTTTTTACTAACAACAACAAGAGTAATTGCATGTGTGTTCTTTTCACATATCACATATGGATCCACCGGTGTCATTGCATGTGTGTGCTTTTCACAATCCACCTATGGATCCACCAGTGTCATTGCATGTGTGCTCTTTTTACTAACAACAACCTGAGTCATTGCATGTGTGTTCTCTTTAGAGACCACACATGGATCCACCAGTGTCATTGCATGTGTGTTCTTTTTACTAACAACAACTGGAGTCATTGCATGTGTGTTCTTCTCACATACCACATATGGATCCACCAGTGTCATTGCATGTGTGATCTTTTCACAATCCACCTATGGATCCACCAGTGTCATTGCATGTGTTTTATTTTTACTAACAACAACTGGAGTCATTGCATGTGTGTTCTTCTCACATACCACATATGGATCCACCAGTGTCATTGAAATGTGTGTTCTCTTCAGAAACCACACATGGATCCACCAGTCTCATTGCATGTGTGTTCTTTTTACTAACAACAACTGGAGTCATTTCATGTGTGTTGTTTTCAAATACCACATATGGATCCACCAGAGTCATTGAAATGTGTGTTCTCTTCAGAGACCACACATGGATCCACCAGTGTCATTGCATGTGTGTTCTTTTCACTAAGAACAACCAGATTCATTGCATGTGTGTTCTTTTCACATACCACATATGGATCCACAAGTGTCATTGCATGCTGGTTCTTTTTACTAACAACAACTAGAGTCATTTCATGTGTGTTCTTTTCACATACCACATATGGATCCACCAGTGCCATTGAAATGTGTGTTCTCTTCAGAGACCACACATGGATCCACCAGTGTCATTGCATGTGTGTTCTTTTTACTAACAACAACTGGAGTCATTTCATGTGTGTTCTTTTCACATACCACATCTGGATCCACCAGTGCCATTGAAATGTGTGTTCTCTTCAGAGACCACACATGGATCCACCAGTGTCATTGCATGTGTGTTCTTTTTACTAACAACAACTGGAGTCATTGCATCTGTGTTCTTCTCACATACCACATATGGATCCACCAGTGTCATTGCATGTGTGATCTTTTCACAATCCACCTATGGATGCACCAGTGTCATTGCATGTGTGTTATTTTTACTAACAACAACTGGAGTCATTGCATGTGTGTTCTTTTCACATACCACATATGGATCCACCAGTTTCATTGCATGTGTGTTCTTTTCACAATCCACCTATGGATCCACCAGTGTCATTGCATGTGTGCTCTTTTTACTAAGAACAACTAGAGTCATTGCATGTGTGTTCTCTTCAGAGACCACACATGGATCCACCAGTGTCATTGCATGTGTGTTCTTTTTTGTAACAACAACTGGAGTCATTGCATGTGTGTTCTTTTCACATACCACATGTGGATCCACCAGTGTCATTGCATGTGTGATCTTTTCACAATCCACCTATGGATCCACCAGTGTCATTGCATGTGTGTTCTTTTTATGAACAACAACAAGAGTAATTGCATGTGTGTTCTTTTCACATACCACATATGGATCCACCTGTGTCATTGCATGTGTGTGCTTTTCACAATCCACCTATGGATCCACCAGTGTCATTGCATGTGTGCTCTTTTTACTAACAACAACCAGAGTCATTGCATGTGTGTTCTCTTCAGAGACCACACATGGATCCAACAGTGTCATTGCATGTGTGTTCTTTTTACTAACAACAACTAGAGTCATTGCATGTGTGTTCTTCTCACATACCACATATGGATCCACCAGTGTCATTGCATGTGTGATCTTTTCACAATCCACCTATGGATCCACCAGTGTCATTGCAAGTGTGTTATTTTTACTAACAACAACTGGAGTCATTGCATCTGTGTTCTTCTCACATACCACATATGGATCCACCAGTGTCATTGCATGTGTGATCTTTTCACAATCCACCTATGGATGCACCAGTGTCATTGCATGTGTGTTATTTTTACTAACAACAACTGGAGTCATTGCATGTGTGTTCTTTTCACATACCACATATGGATCCACCAGTTTCATTGCATGTGTGTTCTTTTCACAATCCACCTATGGATCCACCAGTGTCATTGCATGTGTGCTCTTTTTACTAAGAACAACTAGAGTCATTGCATGTGTGTTCTCTTCAGAGACCACACATGGATCCACCAGTGTCATTGCATGTGTGTTCTTTTTTGTAACAACAACTGGAGTCATTGCATGTGTGTTCTTTTCACATACCACATGTGGATCCACCAGTGTCATTGCATGTGTGATCTTTTCACAATCCACCTATGGATCCACCAGTGTCATTGCATGTGTGTTCTTTTTATGAACAACAACAAGAGTAATTGCATGTGTGTTCTTTTCACATACCACATATGGATCCACCTGTGTCATTGCATGTGTGTGCTTTTCACAATCCACCTATGGATCCACCAGTGTCATTGCATGTGTGCTCTTTTTACTAACAACAACCAGAGTCATTGCATGTGTGTTCTCTTCAGAGACCACACATGGATCCAACAGTGTCATTGCATGTGTGTTCTTTTTACTAACAACAACTAGAGTCATTGCATGTGTGTTCTTCTCACATACCACATATGGATCCACCAGTGTCATTGCATGTGTGATCTTTTCACAATCCACCTATGGATCCACCAGTGTCATTGCAAGTGTGTTATTTTTACTAACAACAACTGGAGTCATTGCATCTGTGTTCTTCTCACATACCACATATGGATCCACCAGTGTCATTGCATGTGTGATCTTTTCACAATCCACCTATGGATGCACCAGTGTCATTGCATGTGTGTTATTTTTACTAACAACAACTGGAGTCATTGCATGTGTGTTCTTTTCACATACCACATATGGATCCACCAGTTTCATTGCATGTGTGTTCTTTTCACAATCCACCTATGGATCCACCAGTGTCATTGCATGTGTGCTCTTTTTACTAACAACAACTAGAGTCATTGCATGTGTGTTCTCTTCAGAGACCACACATGGATCCACCAGTGTCATTGCATGTGTGTTCTTTTTTGTAACAACAACTGGAGTCATTGCATGTGTGTTCTTTTCACATACCACATGTGGATCCACCAGTGTCATTGCATGTGTGCTCTTTTCACAGTCCACCTATGGATCCACCAGTGTCATTGCATGTGTGTTCTTTTTACGAACAACAACAAGAGTAATTGCATGTGTGTTCTTTTCACATACCACATATGGATCCACCGGTGTCATTGCATGTGTGTGCTTTTCACAATCCACCTATGGATCCACCAGTGTCATTGCATGTGTGCTATTTTTACTAACAACAACCAGAGTTGTTGCATGTGTGTTCTCTTCAGAGACCACACATGGATCCAACAGTGTCATTGCATGTGTGTTCTTTTTACTAACAACAACTGGAGTCATTGCATGTGTGTTCTTCTCACATACCACATATGGATCCACCAGTGTCATTGCATGTGTGATCTTTTCACAATCCACCTATGGATCCACCAGTATCATTGCAAGTGTGTTATTTTTACTAACAACAACTGCAGTCATTGCATGTGTGTTCTTCTCACATACCACATATGGATCCACCAGTGTCATTGCATGTGTGATCTTTTCACAATCCACCTATGGATCCACCAGTGTCATTGCATGTGTGTTATTTTTACTAACAACAACCAGAGTCATTGCATGTGTGTTCTTTTCACATACCACATATGGATCCACCAGTTTCATTGCATGTGTGTTCTTTTCACAATCCACCTATGGATCCACCAGTGTCATTGCATGTGTGCTCTTTTTACTAACAACAACTAGAGTCATTGCATGTGTGTTGTCTTCAGAGACCACACATGGATCCACCAGTGTCATTGCATGTGTGTTCTTTTTTGTAACAACAACTGGAGTCATTGCTTGTGTGTTCTTTTCACATACCACATATGGATCCACCAGTGTCATTGCATGTGTGCTCTTTTCACAGTCCACCTATGGATCCACTAGTGTCATTGCATGTGTGTTCTTTTTACTAACAACAACTGGAGTAATTGCATGTGTGTTCTTTTCACATACCACATATGGATCCACTGGTGTCATTGCATGTGTGTGCTTTTCACAATCCACCTATGGATCCACCAGTGTCATTGCATGTGTGCTCTTTTTACTAACAACAACCAGAGTCATTGCATGTGTGTTCTCTTCAGAGACCACACATGGATCCACCAGTGTCATTTCATGTGTGTTCTTTTCACATACCACATATGGATCCACCAGTGTCATTGAAATGTGTGTTCTCTTCAGAGACCATACATGGATCCACCAGTGTCATTGCATGTGTGTTCTTTTTAGTAACGACAACTGGAGTCATTGCATGTGTGTTCTTCTCACATACCACATATGGATCCACCAGTGTCATTGCATGTGTGATCTTTTCACAATCCACCTATGGATCCACCAGTGTCATTGCATGTGTGTTATTTTTACTAACAACAACTGGAGTCATTGCATGTGTGTTCTTTTCACATACCACATATGGATCCACCATTTTCATTGCATGTGTGTTCTTTTCACAATCTACCTATGGATCCACCAGTGTCATTGCATGTGTGCTCCTTTTACTAACAACAACTAGAGTCATTGCATGTGTGTTCTCTTTAGAGACCACACATGGATCCACCAGTGTCATTGCATGTGTGTTCTTTTTTGTAACAACAACTGGAGTCATTGCATGTGTGTTCTTTTCACATACCACATATGGATCCACCAGTGTCATTGCATGTGTGCTCTTTTCACAATCCACCTATGGATCCACCAGTGTCATTGCATGTGTGCTCTTTTTACTAACAACAACGAGAGTCATTGCATGTGTGTTCTCTTCAGAGACCACACATGGACCCACCAGTGTCATTGCATGTGTGTTCTTTTCACAGTCCACCTATGGATCCAGCAGTGTCATTGCATGTGTGTTTTTTCACTAAGAACAACCAGATTCATTGCATGTGTGTTCTTTTCACATACCACATATGGATCCACAAGTGTCATTGCATGTGTGTTCTTTTCACTAAGAACAACCAGATTCATTGCATGTGTGTTCTTTTCACATACCACATATGGATCCACAAGTGTCATTGCATGCTGGTTCTTTTTACTAACAACAACTAGAGTCATGTCATGTGTGTTCTTTTCACATACCACATATGGATCCACCAGTGCCATTGAAATGTGTGTTCTCTTCAGAGACCACACATGGATCCACCAGTGTCATTGCATGTGTGTTCTTTTTACTAACAACTGGAGTCATTTCATGTGTGTTCTTTTCACATACCACATCTGGATCCACCAGTGCCATTGAAATGTGTGTTCTCTTCAGATACCACACATGGATCCACCAGTGTCATTGCATGTGTGTTCTTTTTACTAACAACAATTGGAGTCATTGCATGTGTGTTCTTCTCACATACCACATATGGATCCACCAGTGTCACCTCATGTGTGATCTTTTCACAATCCACCTATGGATGCACCAGTGTCATTGCATGTGTGTTATTTTTACTAACAACAACTGGAGTCATTGCATGTGTGTTCTTTTCACATACCACATATGGATCCACTAGTTTCATTGCATGTGTGTTCTTTTCACAATCCACCTATGGATCCACCAGTGTCATTGCATGTGTGCTCTTTTTACTAACAACAACTAGAGTCATTGCATGTGTGTTCTCTTCAGAGACCACACATGGATCCACCAGTGTCATTGCATGTGTGTTCTTTTTTGTAACAACAACTGGAGTCATTGCATGTGTGTTCTTTTCACATACCACATATGGATCCACCAGTGTCATTGCATGTGTGCTCTTTTCACAATCCACCTATGGATCCACCAGTGTCATTGCATGTGTGTTCTTTTTACTAACAACAACAAGAGTAATTGCATGTGTGTTCTTTTCACATACCACATATGGATCCACTGGTGTCATTCCATGTGTGTGGTTTTCACAATCCACCTATGGATCCACCATTTTCATTGCATGTGTGTTCTTTTCTCAATCTACCTATGGATCCACCAGTGTCATTGCATGTGTGCTCATTTTACTAACAACAACTAGAGTCATTGCATGTGTGTTCTCTTCAGAGACCACACATGGATCCACCAGTGTCATTGCATGTGTGTTCTTTTTTGTAACAACAACTGGAGTCATTGCATGTGTGTTCTTTTCACATACCACATATGGATCCACCAGTGTCATTGCATGTGTGCTCTTTTCACAATCCACCTATGGATCCACCAGTGTCATTGCATGTGTGCTCTTTTTACTAACAACAACGAGAGTCATTGCATGTGTGTTCTCTTCAGAGACCACAGATGGACCCACCAGTGTCATTGCATGTGTGTTCTTTTCACAATCCACCTATGGATCCAGCAGTGTCATTGCATGTGTGTTCTTTTCACTAAGAACAACCAGATTCATTGCATGTGTGTTCTTTTCACATACCACATATGGATCCACAAGTGTCATTGCATGCTGGTTCTTTTTACTAACAACAACTAGAGTCATTTCATGTGTGTTCTTTTCACATACCACATATGGATCCACTAGTGCCATTGAAATGTGTGTTCTCTTCAGAGACCACACATGGATCCACCAGTGTCATTGCATGTGTGTTCTTTTTACTAACAACAACTGGAGTCATTTCATGTGTGTTCTTTTCACATACCACATCTGGATCCACCAGTGCCATTGAAATGTGTGTTCTCTTCAGAGACCACACATGGATCCACCAGTGTCATTGCATGTGTGTTCTTTTTACTAACAACAATTGGAGTCATTGCATGTGTGTTCTTCTCACATACCACATATGGATCCACCAGTGTCACTGCATGTGTGATCTTTTCACAATCCACCTATGGATGCACGAGTGTCATTGCATGTGTGTTATTTTTACTAACAACAACTGGAGTCATTGCATGTGTGTTCTTTTCACATACCACATATGGATCCACCAGTGTCATTGCATGTGTGCTCTTTTCACAATCCACCTATGGATCCACCAGTGTCATTGCATGTGTGTTCTTTTTACTAACAACAACAAGAGTAATTGCATGTGTGTTCTTTTCACATACCACATATGGATCCACCGGTGTCATTGCATGTGTGTGCTTTTCAAAATCCACCTATGGATCCACCAGTGTCATTGCATGTGTGCTCTTTTTACAAACAACAACCAGAGTCATTGCATGTGTGTTCTCTTCAGAGACCACACATGGATCCAACAGTGTCATTGCATGTGTGTTCTTTTTACTAACAACAACTGGAGTCATTGAATGTGTGTTCTTCTCACATACCACATATGGATCCACCAGTGTCATTGCATGTGTGATCTTTTCACAATCCACCTATGGATCCACCAGTGTCATTGCAAGTGTGTTATTTTTACTAACAACAACTGGAGTCATTGCATGTGTGTTCTTCTCACATACCACATATGGATCCACCAGTGTCATTGCATGTGTGATCTTTTCACAATCCACCTATGGATCCACCAGTGTCATTGCATGTGTGTTATTTTTACTAACAACAACCAGAGTCATTGCATGTGTGTTCTTTTCACATACCACATATGGATCCACCAGTTTCATTGCATGTGTGTTCTTTTCACAATCCACCTATGGATCCACCAGTGTCATTGCATGTGTGCTCTTTTTACTAACAACAACTAGAGTCCTTGCATGTGTGTTGTCTTCAGAGACCACACATGGATCCACCAGTGTCATTGCATGTGTGTTCTTTTTTGTAACAACAACTGGAGTCATTGCTTGTGTGTTCTTTTCACATACCACATATGGATCCACCAGTGTCATTGCATGTGTGCTCTTTTCATAGTCCACCTATGGATCCACTAGTGTCATTGCATGTGTGTTCTTTTTACTAACAACAACTGGAGTAATTGCATGTGTGTTCTTTTCACATACCACATATGGATCCACCGGTGTCATTGCATGTGTGTGCTTTTCACAATCCACCTATGGATCCACCAGTGTCATTAAATGTGTGCTCTTTTTACTAACAACAACCAGAGTCATTGCATGTGTGTTCTCTTCAGAGACCACACTTGGATCCACCAGTGTCATTTCATGTGTGTTCTTTTCACATACCACATATGGATCCACCAGTGTCATTGAAATGTGTGTTCTCTTCAGAGACCATACATGGATCCACCAGTGTCATTGCATGTGTGTTCTTTTTAGTAACGACAACTGGAGTCATTGCATGTGTGTTCTTCTCACATACCACATATGGATCCACCAGTGTCATTGCATGTGTGATCTTTTCACAATCCACCTATGGATCCACCAGTGTCATTGCATGTGTGTTATTTTTACTAACAACAACTGGAGTCATTGCATGTGTGTTCTTTTCACATACCACATATGGATCCACCATTTTCATTGCATGTGTGTTCTTTTCACAATCTACCTATGGATCCACTAGTGTCATTGCATGTGTGCTCCTTTTACTAACAACAACTAGAGTTATTGCATGTGTGTTCTCTTCAGAGACCACACATGGATCCACCAGTGTCATTGCATGTGTGTTCTTTTTTGTAACAACAACTGGAGTCATTGCATGTGTGTTCTTTTCACATACCACATATGGATCCACCAGTGTCATTGCATGTGTGCTCTTTTCACAATCCACCTATGGATCCACCATTGTCATTGCATGTGTGTTCTTTTACTAACAACAACCAGAGTCATTGCATGTGTGTTCTTTTCACATACCACATATGGATCCACCAGTGTCATTGCATGTGTGCTCTTTTCACAATCCACCTATGGATCCACCAGTGTCATTGCATGTGTGTTCTTTTTACGAACAACAACAAGAGTAATTGCATGTGTGTTCTTTTCACATACCACATATGGATCCACCCGTGTCATTGCATGTGTGTGCTTTTCATAATCCACCTATGGATCCACCAGTGTCATTGCATGTGTGCTCTTTTTACTAACAACAACCAGAGTCATTGCATGTGTGTTCTCTTCAGAGACCACACATGGATCCAACAGTGTCATTGCATGTGTGTTCTTTTTACTAACAACAACTGGAGTCATTGCATGTGTGTTCTTCTCACATACCACATATGGATCCACGAGTGTCATTGCATGTGTGATCTTTTCACAATCCACCTATGGATCCACCAGTGTCATTGCAAGTGTGTTATTTTTACTAACAACAACTGGAGTCATTGCATGTGTGTTCTTCTCACATACCACATATGGATCCACCAGTGTCATTGCATGTGTGATCTTTTCACAATCCACCTATGGATCCACCAGTGTCATTGCATGTGTGTTATTTTTACTAACAACCAGAGTCATTGCATGTGTGTTCTTTTCACATACCACATATGGATCCACCAGTGTCATTGCATGTGTGTTATTTTCACAATCCACCTATGGATCCACCAGTGTCATTGCATGTGTGCTCTTTTTACTAACAACAACTAGAGTCATTGCATGTGTGTTGTCTTCAGAGACCACACATGGATCCACCAGTGTCATTGCATGTGTGTTCTTTTTTGTAACAACAACTGGAGTCATTGCTTGTGTGTTCTTTTCACATACCACCTATGGATCCACCAGTGTCATTGCATGTGTGCTCTTTTCACAGTCCACCTATGGATCCACTAGTGTCATTGCATGTGTGGTCTTTTTACTAACAACAACAGGAGTCATTGCATGTGTGTTCTTTTCACATACCACCTATGGATCCACCAGTGTCATTGCATGTGTGCTCTTTTCACAATCCACCTATGGATCCACCAGTGTCATTGCATGTGTGCTCTTTTTACTAACAACAACCAGAGTCATTGCATGTGTGTTCTCTTCAGAGACCACACATGGATCCTGATGTCATTTCATGTGTGTTATTTTCACATACCACATATGGATCCACCAGTGTCATTGAAATGTGTTCTCTTCAGAGACCATACATGGATCCACCTGTCATTGCATGTGTGTTCTTTTTAGTAACGACAACTGGAGTCATTGCATGTGTGTTCTTCTCACATACCACATATGGATCCACCAGTGTCATTGCATGTGTGATCTTTTCACAATCCACCTATGGATCCACCAGTGTCATTGCATGTGTGTTATTTTTACTAACAACAAATGGAGTCATTGCATGTGTGTTCTTTTCACATACCACATATGGATCCACCATTTTCATTGCATGTGTGTTCTTTTCACAATCTACCTATGGATCCACCAGTGTCATTGCATGTGTGCTCCTTTTACTAACAACAACTAGAGTCATTGCATGTGTGTTCTCTTTAGAGACCACACATGGATCCACCAGTGTCATTGCATGTGTGTTCTTTTTTGTAACAACAACTGGAGTCATTGCATGTGTGTTCTTTTCACATACCACATATGGATCCACCAGTGTCATTGCATGTGTGCTCTTTTCACAATCCACCTATGGATCCACCAGTGTCATTGCATGTGTGCTCTTTTTACTAACAACAACGAGAGTCATTGCATGTGTGTTCTCTTCAGAGACCACACATGGACCCACCAGTGTCATTGCATGTGTGTTCTTTTCACAATCCACCTATGGATCCAGCAGTGTCATTGCATGTGTGTTCTTTTCACTAAGAACAACCAGATTCATTGCATGTGTGTTCTTTTCACATACCACATATGGATCCACAAGTGTCATTGCATGCTGGTTCTTTTTACTAACAACAACTAGAGTCATGTCATGTGTGTTCTTTTCACATACCACATATGGATCCACCAGTGCCATTGAAATGTGTGTTCTCTTCAGAGACCACACATGGATCCACCAGTGTCATTGCATGTGTGTTCTTTTTACTAACAACTGGAGTCATTTCATGTGTGCTCTTTTCACATACCACATCTGGATCCACCAGTGCCATTGAAATGTGTGTTCTCTTCAGATACCACACATGGATCCACCAGTGTCATTGCATGTGTGTTCTTTTTACTAACAACAACTGGAGTCATTGCATGTGTGTTCTTCTCACATACCACATATGGATCCACCAGTGTCACTGCATGTGTGATCTTTTCACAATCCACCTATGGATGCACCAGTGTCATTGCATGTGTGTTATTTTTACTAACAACAACTGGAGTCATTGCATGTGTGTTCTTTTCACATACCACATATGGATCCACTAGTTTCATTGCATGTGTGTTCTTTTCACAATCCACCTATGGATCCACCAAAGGTCATTGCATGTGTGCTCTTTTACTAACAACAACTAGAGTCATTGCATGTGTGTTCTTTCAGAGACCACACATGGATCCACCAATGTCATTGCATGTGTGTTCTTTTTGTAACAACAACTGAGTCATTGCATGTGTGTTCTTTTCACATACCACATATGGATCCACCAGTGTCATTGCATGTGTGCTCTTTTCACAATCCACCTATGGATCCACCAGTGTCATTGCATGTGTGTTCTTTTTACTAACAACAACAAGAGTAATTGCATGTGTGTTCTTTTCACATACCACATATGGATCCACCGGTGTCATTGCATGTTTGTGCTTTTCACAATCCACCTATGGATCCACCATTTTCATTGCATGTGTGTTCTTTTCACAATCTACATATGGATCCACCAGTGTCATTGCATGTGTGCTCCTTTTACTAACAACAACTAGAGTCATTGCATGTGTGTTCTCTTCAGAGACCACACATGGATCCACCAGTGTCATTGCATGTGTGTTCTTTTTTGTAACAACCACTGGAGTCATTGCATGTGTGTTCTTTTCACATACCACATATGGATCCACCAGTGTCATTGCATGTGTGCTCTTTTCACAATCCACCTATGGATCCACCAGTGTCATTGCATGTGTGCTCTTTTTACTAACAACAACGAGAGTCAATGCATGTGTGTTCTCTTCAGAGACCACACATGGACCCACCAGTGTCATTGCATGTGTGTTCTTTTCACAATCCACCTATGGATCCAGCAGTGTCATTGCATGTGTGTTCTTTTCACTAAGAACAACCAGATTCATTGCATGTGTGTTCTTTTCACATACCACATATGGATCCACAAGTGTCATTGCATGCTGGTTCTTTTTACTAACAACAACTAGAGTCATTTCATGTGTGTTCTTTTCACATACCACATATGGATCCACCAGTGCCATTGAAATGTGTGTTCTCTTCAGAGACCACACATGGATCCACCAGTGTCATTGCATGTGTGTTATTTTTACTAACAACAACTGGAGTCATTGCATGTGTGTTCTTTTCACATACCACATATGGATCCACTAGTTTCATTGCATGTGTGTTCTTTTCACAATCCACCTATGGATCCACCAGTGTCATTGCATGTGTGCTCTTTTTACTAACAACAACTAGAGTCATTGCGTGTGTGTTCTCTTCAGAGACCACACATGGATCCACCAGTGTCATTGCATGTGTGTTCTTTTTTGTAACAACAACTGGAGTCATTGCATGTGTGTTCTTTTCACATACCACATATGGATCCACCAGTGTCATTGCATGTGTGCTCTTTTCACAATCCACCTATGGATCCACCAGTGTCATTGCATGTGTGTTCTTTTTACTAACAACAACAAGAGTAATTGCATGTGTGTTCTTTTCACATACCACATATGGATCCACCGGTGTCATTGCATGTTTGTGCTTTTCACAATCCACCTATGGATCCACCATTTTCATTGCATGTGTGTTCTTTTCACAATCTACCTATGGATCCACCAGTGTCATTGCATGTGTGCTCCTTTTACTAACAACAACTAGAGTCATTGCATGTGTGTTCTCTTCAGAGACCACACATGGATCCACCAGTGTCATTGCATGTGTGTTCTTTTTTGTAACAACCACTGGAGTCATTGCATGTGTGTTCTTTTCACATACCACATATGGATCCACCAGTGTCATTGCATGTGTGCTCTTTTCACAATCCACCTATGGATCCACCAGTGTCATTGCATGTGTGCTCTTTTTACTAACAACAACGAGAGTCAATGCATGTGTGTTCTCTTCAGAGACCACACATGGACCCACCAGTGTCATTGCATGTGTGTTCTTTTCACAATCCACCTATGGATCCAGCAGTGTCATTGCATGTGTGTTCTTTTCACTAAGAACAACCAGATTCATTGCATGTGTGTTCTTTTCACATACCACATATGGATCCACAAGTGTCATTGCATGCTGGTTCTTTTTACTAACAACAACTAGAGTCATTTCATGTGTGTTCTTTTCACATACCACATATGGATCCACCAGTGCCATTGAAATGTGTGTTCTCTTCAGAGACCACACATGGATCCACCAGTGTCATTGCATGTGTGTTCTTTTTACTAACAACAACTGGAGTCATTTCATGTGTGTTCTTCTCACATACCACATCTGGATCCACCAGTGCCATTGAAATGTGTGTTCTCTTGAGAGACCACACATGGATCCACCAGTGTCATTGCATGTGTGTTCTTTTTACTAACAACAACTGGAGTCATTGCATGTGTGTTCATCTCACATACCACATATGGATCCACCAGTGTCATTGCATGTGTGATCTTTTCACAATCCACCTATGGATCCACCAGTGTCATTGCATGTGTGTTATTTTTACTAACAACAACCAGAGTCATTGCATGTGTGTTCTTTTCACATACCACATATGGATCCACCAGTTTCATTGCATGTGTGTTCTTTTCACAATCCACCTATGGATCCACCAGTGTCATTGCATGTGTGCTCTTTTTACTAACAACAACTAGAGTCATTGCATGTGTGTTGTCTTCAGAGACCACACATGGATCCACCAGTGTCATTGCATGTGTGTTCTTTTTTGTAACAACAACTGGAGTCATTGCTTGTGTGTTCTTTTCACATACCACATATGGATCCACCGGTGTCATTGCATGTGTGTGCTTTTCACAATCCACCTATGGATCCACCAGTGTCATTGCATGTGTGCTCTTTTTACTAACAACGACCAGAGTCATTGCATGTGTGTTCTCTTCAGACACCACACATGGATCCACCAGTGTCATTGCATGTGTGTTCTTTTCATAATCCACCTATGGATCCACCAGTGTCATTGCATGTGTGCTCTTTTTACTAACAACAACCAGAGTCATTGCATGTGTGTTCTCTTTAGAGACCACACATGGATCCACCAGTGTCATTTCACGTGTGTTCTTTTCACATACCACATATGGATCCACCAGTGTCATTGAAATGTGTGTTCTCTTCAGAGACCATACATGGATCCACCAGTGTCATTGCATGTGTGTTCTTTTTAGTAACGACAACTGGAGTCATTGCATGTGTGTTCTTCTCACATACCACATATGGATCCACCAGTGTCATTGCATGTGTGATCTTTTCACAATCCACCTATGGATCCACCAGTGTCATTGCATGTGTGTTCTCTTCAGAGACCACACATGGATCCACCAGTGTCATTGCATGTGTGTTCTTTTTACTAACAACAACTGGAGTCATTTCATGTGTGTTGTTTTCACATACCACATATGGATCCACCAGTGTCATTGCATGTGTGTTCTTTTCACAATCCACCTATGGATCTACCAGTGTCATTGCATGTGTGCTCTTTTCACTAACAACAACCAGAGTCATTGCATGTGTGTTCTCTTCAGAGACCACACATGGATCCTCGAGTGTTATTGCATGTGTGTTCTTTTTACTAACAACAACTAGAGTCATTTCATGTGTGTTCTTTTCACATACCACATATGGATCCACCAGTGTCATTGAAATGTGTGTTCTCTTCAGAGACCACACATGGATCTACCAGTGTTATTGCATGTGTGTTCTTTTTACTAACAACAACTGGAGTCATTTCATGTGTGTTCTTTTCACATACCACATATGGATCCACCAATGCCATTGAAATGTGTGTTCTCTTCAGAGACCACACATGGATCCACCAGTGTCATTGCATGTGTGTTCTTTTTACTAACAACAACTGGAGTCATTGCATGTGTGTTCTTCTCACATACCACATATGGATCCACCAGTGTCATTGCATGTGTGATCTTTTCACAATCCACCTATGGATCCACCAGTGTCATTGCATGTGTGTTATTTTTACTAACAACAACTGGATTCATTGCGTGTGTGTTCTTTTCACATACCACATATGGATCCACCAGTTTCATTGCATGTGTTCTTTTCACAATCCACCTATGGATCCACCAGTGTCATTGCATGTGTGCTCTTTTTACTAACAACAACTAGAGTCATTGCATGTGTGTTCTCTTCAGAGACCACACATGGATCCACCAGGGTCATTGCATGTGTGTTCTTTTTTGTAACAACAACTGGAGTCATTGCATGTGTGTTATTTTCACATACCACATATGGATCCACCAGTGTCATTGCATGTGTGCTCTTTTCACAATCCACCTATGGATCCACCAGTGTCATTGCATGTGTGTTCTTTTTACTAACAACAACAAGAGTAATTCCTTGTGTGTTCTTTTCACATACCACATATGGATCCACCGGTGTCATTGCATGTGTGTGCTTTTCACAATCCACCTATGGATCCACCAGTGTCATTGCATGTGTGCTCTTTTTACTAACAACATTGCATGTGTGTTCTCTTCAGAGACCACACATGGATCCACCAGTGTCATTGCATGTGTGTTCTTTTTACTAACAACAACTGGAGTCATTGCATGTGTGTTCTTCTCACATACCACATATGGATCCACCAGTGTCATTGCATGTGTGATATTTTCACAATCCACCTATGGATCCACCAGTGTCATTGCATGTGTGTTATTTTTACTAACAACAACTGGAGTCATTGCATGTGTGTTCTTCTCACATACCACATATGGATCCACCAGTGTCATTGCATGCGTGATCTTGTCACAATCCACCTATGGATCCACCAGTGTCATTGCATGTGTGTTATTTTTACTAACAACAACTGGAGTCATTGCATGTGTGTTCTTTTCACATACCATATATGGATCCACCAGTTTCATTGCATGTGTGTTCTTTTCACAATCCACCTATCGATCCACCAGTGTCATTGCATGTGTGTTATTTTTACTAACAACAACTGGAGTCATTGCATGTGTGTTCTTTTCACATACCACATATGGATCCACCGGTGTCATTGCATGTGTGTGCTTTTCACAATCCACCTATGGATCCACCAGTGTCATTGCATGTGTGCTCTTTTTACTAACAACGACCAGAGTCATTGCATGTGTGTTCTCTTCAGACACCACACATGGATCCACCAGTGTCATTGCATGTGTGTTCTTTTCATAATCCACACATGGATCCACCAGCGTCATTGCATGTGTGCTCTTTTTACTAACAACAACCAGAGTCATTGAAATGTGTGTTCTCTTCAGAGACCACACATGGATCCACTAGTGTCATTGCATGTGTGTTCTTTTCACTAACAACAACCAGAGTCATTTCATGTGTGTTCCTTTCACATACCACGTATGGATCCACCAGTGTCATTGCTTGTGTGCTCTTTTTACTAACAACAACTCGAGTCATTTCATGTGTGTTCTTTTCACATACCACATATGGATCCACCAGTG
This sequence comes from Avena insularis, assembly GCA_023614405.1. Lineage (NCBI taxonomy): Eukaryota > Viridiplantae > Streptophyta > Magnoliopsida > Poales > Poaceae > Avena > Avena insularis. The sequence goes on from JAJUPC010000153.1 coordinate 258,595, forward strand.
TCATTGAAATGTGTGTTCTCTTCAGAGACCACACATGGATCCACCAGTGTCATTGCATGTGTGTACTTTTTACTAACAACAACTGGAGTCATTGCATGTGTGTTCTTTCTACATATGGATCCACCAGTGTCATTGCATGTGTGTTCTTTTCACAATCCACGTATGGATCCACCAGTGTCATTGCATGTGTGTTCTTTTTACTAACAACAACAAGAGTAATTGCATGTGTGTTCTTTTCACATACCACATATGGATCCACCGGTGTCATTGCATGTGTGTGCTTTTCACAATCCACCTATGGATCCACCAGTGTCATTGCGTGTGTGCTCTTTTTACTAACAACCAGAGTCATTGCATGTGTGTTTTCTTCAGAGACCACACATGGATCCACCAGTGTCATTGCATGTGTGTTCTTTTTACTAACAACAACTAGAGTCATTGCATGTGTGCTCTTCTCACATACCACATATGGATCCACCAGTGTCATTGCATGTGTGATATTTTCACAATCCACCTATGGATCCACCAGTGTCATTGCATGTGTGTTATTTTTACTAACAACAACTGGAGTCATTACATGTGTGTTCTTCTCACATACCACATATGGATCCACCAGTGTCATTGCATGTGTGATCTTGTCACAATCCACCTATGGATCCACCAGTGTCATTGCATGTGTGTTATTTTTACTAACAACAACTGGAGTCATTGCATGTGTGTTCTTTTCACATACCACATATGGATCCACCAGTTTCATTGCATGTGTGTTCTTTTCACAATCCACCTATGGATCCACCAGTGTCATTGCATGTGTGCTCTTTTTACTAACAACAACTAGAGTCATTGCATGTGTGTTCTCTTCAGAGACCACACATGGATCCACCAGTGTCATTGCATGTGTGTTCTTTTTTGTAACAACAACTAGAGTCATTGCATGTGTGTTCTTTTCACATAGCACATATGGATGCACCAGTGTCATTGCATGTGTGCTCTTTTCACCATCCACCTATGGATCCACCAGTGTCATTGCATGTGTGTTCTTTTTACTAACAACGAGAGTCATTGCATGTGTGTTCTTTTCACATACCACATATGGATCCACCAGTGTCATTGCATGTGTGCTCTTTTCACAATCCACATATGGATCCACCAGTATCATTGCATGTGTGCTCTTTTTACTAACAACAACCAGAGTCATTGCATGTGTGTTTTCTTCAGAGACCACACATGGATCCACCAATGTCATTGCATGTGTGTTATTTTTACTAACAACAACTGGAGTCATTGCATGTGTGTTCTTCTCACATACCACATATGGATCCACCAGTGTCATTGCATGTGTGATATTTTCACAATCCACCTATGGATCCACCAGTGTCATTGCATGTGTGTTATTTTTACTAACAACAACTGGAGTCATTGCATGTGTGTTCTTCTCACATACCACATATGGATCCACCAGTGTCATTGCATGTGTGATCTTGTCACAATCCACCTATGGATCCACCAGTGTCATTGCATGTGTGTTATTTTTACTAACAACAACTGGAGTCATTGCATGTGTGTTCTTTTCACATACCACATATGGATCCACCAGTTTCATTGCATGTGTGTTCTTTTCATAATCCACCTATGGATCCACCAGTGTCATTGCATGTGTGCTCTTTTTACTAACAACAACTAGAGTCATTGCATGTGTGTTCTCTTCAGAGACAACACATGGATCCACCAGTGTCATTGCATGTGTGTTATTTTTTGTAACAACAACTGGAGTCATTGCATGTGTGTTCTTTTCACATACCACATATGGATCCACCAGTGTCATTGCATGTGTGCTCTTTTCACAATCCACCTATGGATCCACCAGTGTCATTGCATGTGTGTTCTTTTTACTAACAACTGGAGTAATTGCATGTGTGTTCTTTTCACATACCACATATGGATCCACCGGTGTCATTGCATGTGTGTGCTTTTCACAATCCATCTATGGATCCACCAGTGTCATTGCATGTGTGCTCTTTTTACTAACAACAACCAGAGTCATTGCATGTGTGTTCTCTTCAGAGACCACACATGGATCCACCAGTGTCATTGCATGTGTGTTCTTTTCATAATCCACACATGGATACACCAGCGCCATTGCATGTGTGCTCTTTTTACTAACAACAACCAGAGTCATTGAAATGTGTGTTCTCTTCAGAGACCACACATGGATCCACCAGTGTCATTGCATGTGTGTTCTTTTCACTAACAACAACCAGAGTCATTTCATGTGTGTTCCTTTCACATACCACATATGGATCCACCAGTGTCATTGCTTGTGTGTTCTTTTTACTAACAACAACTGGAGTCATTTCATGTGTGTTCTTTTCACATACCACATATGGATCCACCAGTGTCATTGAAATGGGTGTTCTCTTCAGAGACCACACATGGATCCACTAGTGTCATTGCATGTGTGTTATTTTTACTAACATCAACCAGAGTCATTGCATGTGTGCTCTTTTCACATACCACATATGGATCCACCAGTGTCATTGCATGTTTGTTCTTTTCACAATCCACCTATGGATCCACCAGTGTCATTGCATGTGTGTTCTTTTTACTAACAACAACTAGAGTCATTACATGTGTGTTCTTCTCACATACCACATATGGATCCACCAGTGTCATTGCATGTGTGATATTTTCACAATCCACCTATGGATCCACCAGTGTCATTGCATGTGTGTTATTTTTAATAACAACAACTGGAGTCATTACATGTGTGTTCTTCTCACATACCACATATGGATCCACCAGTGTCATTGCATGTGTGATCTTGTCACAATCCACCTATGGATCCACCAGTGTCATTGCATGTGTGTTATTTTTACTAACAACAACTGGAGTCATTGCATGTGTGTTCTTTTCACATACCACATATGGATCCACCAGTTTCATTGCATGTGTGTTCTTTTCAGAATCCACCTATGGATCCACCAGTGTCATTGCATGTGCGCTCTTTTTACTAACAACAACTAGAGTCATTGCATGTGTGTTCTCTTCAGAGACCACACATGGATCCACCAGTGTCATTGCATGTGTGTTCTTTTTTGTAACAACAACTGGAGTCATTGCATGTGTGTTCTTTTCACATACCACATATGGATCCACTAGTGTCATTGCATGTGTGCTCTTTTCACAATCCACCTATGGATCCACCAGTGTCATTGCATGTGTGTTCTTTTTACTAACAACAACTGGAGTAATTGCATGTGTGTTCTTTTCACATACCACATATGGATCCACCGGTGTCATTGCATGTGTGTGATTTTCACAATCCACATATGGATCCACCAGTGTCATTGCATGTGTGCTCTTTTTACTAACAACAACCAGAGTCATTGCATGTGTGTTTTCTTCAGAGACCACACATGGATCCACCAGTGTCATTGCATGTGTGTTCTTTTTACTAACAACAACTAGAGTCATTGCATGTGTGCTCTTCTCACATACCACATATGGATCCACCAGTGTCATTGCATGCGTGATCTTTTCACAATCCACCTATGGATCCACCAGTGTCATTGCATGTGTGTTCTTTTTACTAACAACAACAAGAGTAATTCCTTGTGTGTTCTTTTCACATACCACATATGGATCCACCGGTGTCATTGCATGTGTGTGCTTTTCACAATCCACCTATGGATCCACCAGTGTCATTGCATGTGTGCTCTTTTTACTAACAACATTGCATGTGTGTTCTCTTCAGAGACCACACATGGATCCACCAGTGTCATTGCATGTGTGTTCTTTTTACTAACAACAACTGGAGTCATTGCATGTGTGTTCTTCTCACATACCACATATGGATCCACCAGTGTCATTGCATGTGTGATATTTTCACAATCCACCTATGGATCCACCAGTGTCATTGCATGTGTGTTATTTTTACTAACAACAACTGGAGTCATTGCATGTGTGTTCTTCTCACATACCACATATGGATCCACCAGTGTCATTGCATGCGTGATCTTGTCACAATCCACCTATGGATCCACCAGTGTCATTGCATGTGTGTTATTTTTACTAACAACAACTGGAGTCATTGCATGTGTGTTCTTTTCACATACCATATATGGATCCACCAGTTTCATTGCATGTGTGTTCTTTTCACAATCCACCTATCGATCCACCAGTGTCATTGCATGTGTGTTATTTTTACTAACAACAACTGGAGTCATTGCATGTGTGTTCTTTTCACATACCACATATGGATCCACCGGTGTCATTGCATGTGTGTGCTTTTCACAATCCACCTATGGATCCACCAGTGTCATTGCATGTGTGCTCTTTTTACTAACAACGACCAGAGTCATTGCATGTGTGTTCTCTTCAGACACCACACATGGATCCACCAGTGTCATTGCATGTGTGTTCTTTTCATAATCCACACATGGATCCACCAGCGTCATTGCATGTGTGCTCTTTTTACTAACAACAACCAGAGTCATTGAAATGTGTGTTCTCTTCAGAGACCACACATGGATCCACTAGTGTCATTGCATGTGTGTTCTTTTCACTAACAACAACCAGAGTCATTTCATGTGTGTTCCTTTCACATACCACGTATGGATCCACCAGTGTCATTGCTTGTGTGCTCTTTTTACTAACAACAACTCGAGTCATTTCATGTGTGTTCTTTTCACATACCACATATGGATCCACCAGTGTCATTGAAATGTGTGTTCTCTTCAGAGACCACACATGGATCCACCAGTGTCATTGCATGTGTACTTTTTACTAACAACAACTGGAGTCATTGCATGTGTGTTCTTTCTACATATGGATCCACCAGTGTCATTGCATGTGTGTTCTTTTCACAATCCACGTATGGATCCACCAGTGTCATTGCATGTGTGTTCTTTTTACTAACAACAACAAGAGTAATTGCATGTGTGTTCTTTTCACATACCACATATGGATCCACCGGTGTCATTGCATGTGTGTGCTTTTCACAATCCACCTATGGATCCACCAGTGTCATTGCGTGTGTGCTCTTTTTACTAACAACCAGAGTCATTGCATGTGTGTTTTCTTCAGAGACCACACATGGATCCACCAGTGTCATTGCATGTGTGTTCTTTTTACTAACAACAACTAGAGTCATTGCATGTGTGCTCTTCTCACATACCACATATGGATCCACCAGTGTCATTGCATGTGTGATATTTTCACAATCCACCTATGGATCCACCAGTGTCATTGCATGTGTGTTATTTTTACTAACAACAACTGGAGTCATTACATGTGTGTTCTTCTCACATACCACATATGGATCCACCAGTGTCATTGCATGTGTGATCTTGTCACAATCCACCTATGGATCCACCAGTGTCATTGCATGTGTGTTATTTTTACTAACAACAACTGGAGTCATTGCATGTGTGTTCTTTTCACATACCACATATGGATCCACCAGTTTCATTGCATGTGTGTTCTTTTCACAATCCACCTATGGATCCACCAGTGTCATTGCATGTGTGCTCTTTTTACTAACAACAACTAGAGTCATTGCATGTGTGTTCTCTTCAGAGACCACACATGGATCCACCAGTGTCATTGCATGTGTGTTCTTTTTTGTAACAACAACTAGAGTCATTGCATGTGTGTTCTTTTCACATACCACATATGGATGCACCAGTGTCATTGCATGTGTGCTCTTTTCACAATCCACCTATGGATCCACCAGTGTCATTGCATGTGTGTTCTTTTTACTAACAACAACTGGAGTAATTGCATGTGTGTTCTTTTCACATACCACATATGGATCCACCAGTGTCATTGCATGTGTGTGCTTTTCACAATCCACATATGGATCCACCAGTATCATTGCATGTGTGCTCTTTTTACTAACAACAACCAGAGTCATTGCATGTGTGTTCTCTTCAGAGACCACACATGGATCCACCAATGTCATTGCATGTGTGTTATTTTTACTAACAACAACTGGAGTCATTGCATGTGTGTTCTTCTCACATACCACATATGGATCCACCAGTGTCATTGCATGTGTGATATTTTCACAATCCACCTATGGATCCACCAGTGTCATTGCATGTGTGTTATTTTTACTAACAACAACTGGAGTCAGTGCATGTGTGTTCTTCTCACATACCACATATGGATCCACCAGTGTCATTGCATGTGTGATCTTGTCACAATCCACCTATGGATCCACCAGTGTCATTGCATGTGTGTTATTTTTACTAACAACAACTGGAGTCATTGCATGTGTGTTCTTTTCACATACCACATATGGATCCACCAGTTTCATTGCATGTGTGTTCTTTTCATAATCCACCTATGGATCCACCAGTGTCATTGCATGTGTGCTCTTTTTACTAACAACAACTAGAGTCATTGCATGTGTGTTCTCTTCAGAGACAACACATGGATCCACCAGTGTCATTGCATGTGTGTTATTTTTTGTAACAACAACTGGAGTCATTGCATGTGTGTTCTTTTCACATACCACATATGGATCCACCAGTGTCATTGCATGTGTGCTCTTTTCACAATCCACCTATGGATCCACCAGTGTCATTGCATGTGTGTTCTTTTTACTAACAACTGGAGTCATTGCATGTGTGTTCTTTTCACATACCACATATGGATCCACCAGTGTCATTACATGCGTGTTCTTTTCACAATCCATCTATGGATCCACCAGTGTCATTGCATGTGTGCTCTTTTTACTAACAACAACCAGAGTCATTGCATGTGTGTTCTCTTCAGAGACCACACATGGATCCACCAGTGTCATTGCATGTGTGTTCTTTTCATAATCCACACATGGATACACCAGCGCCATTGCATGTGTGCTCTTTTTACTAACAACAACCAGAGTCATTGAAATGTGTGTTCTCTTCAGAGACCACACATGGATCCACCAGTGTCATTGCATGTGTGTTCTTTTCACTAACAACAACCAGAGTCATTTCATGTGTGTTCCTTTCACATACCACATATGGATCCACCAGTGTCATTGCTTGTGTGTTCTTTTTACTAACAACAACTGGAGTCATTTCATGTGTTCTTTTCACATACCACATATGGATCCACCAGTGTCATTGAAATGGGTGTTCTCTTCAGAGACCACACATGGATCCACTAGTGTCATTGCATGTGTGTTATTTTTACTAACATCAACCAGAGTCATTGCATGTGTGCTCTTTTCACATACCACATATGGATCCACCAGTGTCATTGCATGTTTGTTCTTTTCACAATCCACCTATGGATCCACCAGTGTCATTGCATGTGTGTTCTTTTTACTAACAACAACTAGAGTCATTACATGTGTGTTCTTCTCACATACCACATATGGATCCACCAGTGTCATTGCATGTGTGATATTTTCACAATCCACCTATGGATCCACCAGTGTCATTGCATGTGTGTTATTTTTAATAACAACAACTGGAGTCATTACATGTGTGTTCTTCTCACATACCACATATGGATCCACCAGTGTCATTGCATGTGTGATCTTGTCACAATCCACCTATGGATCCACCAGTGTCATTGCATGTGTGTTATTTTTACTAACAACAACTGGAGTCATTGCATGTGTGTTCTTTTCACATACCACATATGGATCCACCAGTTTCATTGCATGTGTGTTCTTTTCAGAATCCACCTATGGATCCACCAGTGTCATTGCATGAGCGCTCTTTTTACTAACAACAACAAGAGTCATTGCATGTGTGTTCTCTTGAGACCACACATGGATCCACCATGTCATTGCATGTGTGTTCTTTTTTGTAACAACAACTGGAGTCATTGCATGTGTGTTCTTTTCACATACCACATATGGATCCACTAGTGTCATTGCATGTGTGCTCTTTTCACAATCCACCTATGGATCCACCAGTGTCATTGCATGTGTGTTCTTTTTACTAACAACAACTGGAGTAATTGCATGTGTGTTCTTTTCACATACCACATATGGATCCACCGGTGTCATTGCATGTGTGTGATTTTCACAATCCACATATGGATCCACCAGTGTCATTGCATGTGTGCTCTTTTTACTAACAACAACCAGAGTCATTGCATGTGTGTTTTCTTCAGAGACCACACATGGATCCACCAGTGTCATTGCATGTGTGTTCTTTTTACTAACAACAACTGGAGTCATTGCATGTGTGTTCTTCTCACATACCACATATGGATCCACCAGTGTCATTGCATGTGTGTTATTTTTACTAACAACAACTGGAGTCATTGCATGTGTGTTCTTCTCACATACCACATATGGAGCCACCAGTGTCATTGCATGTGTGATCTTGTCACAATCCACCTATGGATCCACCAGTGTCATTGCATGTGTGTTATTTTTACTAACAACAACTGGAGTCATTGCATTTGTGTTCTTTTCACGTACCACATATGGATCCACCAGTTTCATTGCATGTGTGTTCTTTTCAAAATACACCTATGGATCCACAAGTGTCATTGCATGTGCGCTCTTTTTACTAACAACAACTAGAGTCATTGCATGTGTGTTCTCTTCAGAGACCACACATGGATCCACAAGTGTCATTGCATGTGTGTTCTTTTGTGTAACAACAACTGGAGTCATTGCATGTGTGTTCTTGTCACATACCACATATGGATCCACCAGTGTCATTGGATGTGTGCTCTTTTCACAATCCACCTATGGATCCACCAGTGTCATTGCATGTGTGTTCTTTTTACTAACAACTGGAGTAATTGCATGTGTGTTCTTTTCACATACCACATATGGATCCACCGGTGTCATTGCATGTGTGTGCTTTTCACAATCCACCTATGGATCCACCAGTGTCATTGCATGTGTGTTATTTTTACTAACAACAACTGGAGCCATTGCATGTGTGTTCTTCTCACATACCACATATGGATCCACCAGTGTCATTGCATGTGTGATCTTGTCACAATCCACCTATGGATCCACCAGTGTCATTGCATGTGTGTTATTTTTACTAACAACAACTGGAGTCATTGCATGTGTGTTCTTTTCACATACCACATATGGATCCACCAGTTTCATTGCATGTGTGTTCTTTTCACAATCCACCTATGGATCCACCAGTGTCATTGCATGTGTGCTCTTTTTACTAACAACAACTAGAGTCGTTGCATGTGTGTTCTCTTTAGAGACCACACATGTATCCACCAGTGTCATTGCATGTGTGTTCTTTTTTGTAACAACAACTGGAGTCATTGCATGTGTGTTCTTTTCACATACCACATATGGATCCACCAGTGTCATTGCATGTGTGCTCTTTTCACAATCCACCTATGGATCCACCAGTGTCATTGCATGTGTGTTCTTTTTACTAACAACTGGAGTAATTGCATGTGTGTTCTTTTCACATACCACATATGGATCCACCGGTGTCATTGCATGTGTGTGCTTTTCACAATCCACCTATGGATCCACCAGTGTCATTGCATGTGTGCTCTTTTTACTAACAACAACCAGAGTCATTGCATGTGTGTTCTCTTCAGGGACCACACATGGATCCACCAGTGTCATCGCATGTGTGTTCTTTTCATAATCCAGACACGGATCCACCAGCGTCATTGCATGTGTGCTCTTTTTACTAACAACAACCAGAGTCATTGAAATGTGTGTTCTCTTCAGAGACCACACATGGATCCACCAGTGTCATTGCATGTGTGTTCTTTTCACTAATAACAACTAGAGTCATTTCATGTGTGTTCCTTTCACATACCACATATGGATCCACCAGTGTCATTGCTTGTGTGTTCTTTTTACTAACAACAACTGGAGTCATTTCATGTGTGTTCTTTTCACATACCACATATGGATCCACCAGTGTCATTGAAATGTTTGTTCTCTTCAGAGACCACACATGGATCCACCAGTGTCATTGCATGTGTGTTATTTTTACTAACATCAACCAGAGTCATTGCATGTGTGCTCTTTTCACATACCACATATGGATCCACCAGTGTCATTGCATGTCTGTTCTTTTCACAATCCACCTATGGATCCACCAGTGTCATTGCATGTGTGTTCTTTTTACTAACAACTACTAGAGTCATTACATGTGTGTTCTTCTCACATACCACATATGGATCCACCAGTGTCATTGCATGTGTGCTCTTTTCACAATCCACCTATGGATCCAACAGTGTCATTTATGTGTGTTCTTTTCACATACCACATATGGATCCACCAGTGTCATTGAAATGTGTGTTTTCTGCAGAGACCATACATGGATCCACAAGTGTCATTGCATGTGTGATATTTTCACAATCCACCTATGGATCCACCAGTGTCATTGCATGTGTGTTATTTTTACTAACAACAACTGGAGTCATTACATGTGTGTTCTTCTCTCATACCACATATGGATCCACCAGTGTCATTGCATTTGTGATCTTGTCACAATCCACCTATGGATCCACCAGTGTCATTGCATGTGTGTTATTTTTACTAACAACAACTGGAGTCATTGCATGTGTGTTCTTTTCACATACCACATATGGATCCACCAGTTTATTGCATGTGTGTTCTTTTCACAATCCACCTATGGATCCACCAGTGTCATTGCATTGTGCTCTTTTTACTAACAACAACTAGAGTCATTGCATGTGTGTTCTCTTCAGAGACCACACATGGATCCACCAGTGTCATTGCATGTGTGTTCTTTTTTGTAACAACAACTGGAATCATTGCATGTGTGTTCTTTTCACATACCACATATGGATCCACTAGTGTCATTGCATGTGTGCTCTTTTCACAATCCACCTATGGATCCACCAGTGTCATTGCATGTGTGTTCTTTTTACTAACAACAACTGGAGTAATTGCATGTGTGTTCTTTTCACATACCACATATGGATCCACCGGTGTCATTGCATGTGTGTGCTTTTTACAATCCACATATGGATCCACCAGTGTTATTGCATGTGTGCTCTTTTTACTAACAACAACCAGAGTCATTGCATGTGTGTTTTCTTCAGAGACCACACATGGATCCACCAGTGTCATTGCATGTGTGTTCTTTTTACTAACAACAACTGGAGTCATTGCATGTGTGTTCTTCTCACATACCACATATGGATCCACCAGTGTCATTGCATGTGTGTTATTTTTACTAACAACAACTGGAGTCATTGCATGTGTGTTCTTCTCACATACCACATATGGATCCACCAGTGTCATTGCATGTGTGATCTTGTCACAATCCACCTATGGATCCACCAGTGTCATTGCATGTGTGTTATTTTTACTAACAACAACTGGAGTCATTGCATTTGTGTTCTTTTCACGTACCACATATGGATCCACCAGTTTCATTGCATGTGTGTTCTTTTCAAAATACACCTATGGATCCACCAGTGTCATTGCATGTGTGCTCTTTTTACTAACAACAACTAGAGTCATTGCATGTGTGTTCTCTTCAGAGACCACACATGGATCCACAATTGTCATTGCATTGTGTTATTTTTTGTAACAACAACTGGAGTCATTGCATGTGTGTTCTTTTCACATACCACATATGGATCCACCAGTGTCATTGCATGTGTGCTCTTTTCACAATCCACCTATGGATCCACCAGTGTCATTGCATGTGTGTTCTTTTTACTAACAACTGGAGTAATTGCATGTGTGTTCTTTTCACATACCACATATGGATCCACCGGTGTCATTGCATGTGTGTGCTTTTCACAATCCACCTATGGATCCACCAGTGTCATTGCATGTGTGCTCTTTTTACTAACAACAACCAGAGTCATTGCATGTGTGTTCTCTTCAGAGACCACACATGGATCCACCAGTGTCATTGCATGTGTGTTCTTTTCATAATCCACACATGGATCCACCAGCGTCATTGCATGTGTGCTCTTTTTACTAACAACAACCAGAGTCATTGAAATGTGTGTTCTCTTCAGAGACCACACATGGATCCACCAGTGTCATTGCATGTGTGTTCTTTTCACTAACAACAAGTCATTTCATGTGTGTTCCTTTCACATACCACATATGGATCCACCAGTGTCATTGCTTGTGTGTTCTTTTTACTAACAACAACTGGAGTCATTTCATGTGTGTTCTTTTCACATACCACATATGGATCCACTAGTGTCATTGAAATGTGTGTTCTCTTCAGAGACCACACATGGATCCACCAGTGTCATTGCATGTGTGTACTTTTTACTAACAACAACTGGAGTCATTGCATGTGTGTTCTTTCTACATATGGATCCACCAGTGTCATTGCATGTGTGTTCTTTTCACAATCCACCTATGGATCCACCAGTGTCATTGCATGTGTGCTCTTTTTACTAACAAAAACCAGAGTCATTGCATGTGTGTTCTCTTCAGAGACCACACATGGATCCACCAGTGTCATTGCATGTGTGTTCTTTTCATAATCCACCTATGGATCCACCAGTGTCGTTGCATGTGTGCTCTTTTTACTAACAACAACCAGAGTCATTGCATGCGTGTTCTCTTCAGAGACTACACATGGATCTAGCAATGTCATTGCATGTGTGTTCTTTTTACTAACAACAACCAAAGTCATTGAAATGTGTGTTCTCTTCAGAGACCACACATGGATCCACCAGTGTCATTGCATGTGTGTTCTTTTCACTAACAACAACGGTAGTCATTTCATGTGTGTTCTTTTCACATACCACATATGGATCCACCAGTGTCATTGAAATGTGTGTTCACTTCGAAGACCACACATGGATCCACCAGTGTCATTACATGTGTGTTCTTTTTACTAACAACAACTGGATACATTGCATGTGTGTTCTTTTCACATACCACATATGGATCCACCAGTGTCATTGCATGTGTGCTCTTTTCATAATCCACCTACGGATCCACCAGTGTCATTTCATGTGGGTTATTTTCACATACCACATATGGAACCACCAGTGTCATTGAAATGTGTGTTCTCTTCAGAGACCACACATGGATCCACCAGTGTCATCGCATGTGTGTTATTTTTACTAACAACAACTGGAGTCATTGCATGTGTGTTCTTTTCACATACCACATATGGATCCACCAGTTTCATTGCATGTGTGTTCTTTTCACAATCCACCTATGGATCCACCAGTTTCATTGCATGTGTGCTCTTTTTACTAACAACTACTAGAGTCATTGCATGTGTGTTCTCTTCAGAGACCACACATGGATCCACCAGTGTCATTGCATGTGTGTTCTTTTTTGAAACAACAACTGGAGTCATTGCATGTGTGTTCTTTTCACATACCACATATGGATCCACCAGTGTCATTGCATGTGTGCTCTTTTCACAATCCACCTATGGATCCACCAGTGTCATTGCATGTGTGTTCTTTTTACTAACAACAACTGGAGTAATTGCATGTGTGTTCTTTTCACATACCACATATGGATCCACCGGTGTCATTGCATGTGTGTGCTTTTCACAATCCACATATGGATCCACCAGTGTCATTGCATGTGTGCTCTTTTTACTAACAACAACCAGAGTCATTGCATGTGTGTTTTCTTCAGAGACCACACATGGATCCACCAGTGTCATTGCATGTGTGTTCTTTTTACTAACAACAACCAGAGTCATTGAAATGTGTGTTCTCTTCAGAGACCACACATGGATCCACCAGTGTCATTGCATGTGTGTTCTTTTCACTAACAACAACGGTAGTCATTTCATGTGTGTTCTTTTCACATACCACATATGGATCCACCAGTGTCATTGAAATGTGTGTTCACTTCGAAGACCACACATGGATCCACCAGTGTCATTACATGTGTGTTCTTTTTACTAACAACAACTGGATACATTGCATGTGTGTTCTTTTCACATACCACATATGGATCCACCAGTGTCATTGCATGTGTGCTCTTTTCATAATCCACCTACGGATCCACCAGTGTCATTTCATGTGGGTTCTTTTCACATACCACATATGGAACCACCAGTGTCATTGAAATGTGTGTTCTCTTTAGAGACCACACATGGATCCACCAGTGTCATCGCATGTGTGTTATTTTTACTAACAACAACTGGAGTCATTGCATGTGTGTTCTTTTCACATACCACATATGGATCCACCAGTTTCATTGCATGTGTGTTCTTTTCACAATCCACCTATGGATCCACCAGTGTCATTGCATGTGTGCTCTTTTTACTAACAACAACTAGAGTCATTGCAAGTGTGTTCTCTTCAGAGACCACACATGGATCCACCAGTGTCATTGCATGTGTGTTCTTTTTTGTAACAACAACTGGAGTCATTGCATGTGTGTTCTTTTCACATACCACATATGGATCCACCAGTGTCATTGCATGTGTGCTCTTTTCACAATCCACCTATGGATCCACCAGTGTCATTGCATGTGTGTTCTTTTTACTAACAACAACTGGAGTAATTGCATGTGTGTTCTTTTCACATACCACATATGGATCCACCGGTGTCATTGCATGTGTGTGCTTTTCACAATCCACATATGGATCCACCAGTGTCATTGCATGTGTGCTCTTTTTACTAACAACAACCAGAGTCATTGCATGTGTGTTTTCTTCAGAGACCACACATGGATCCACCAGTGTCATTGCATGTGTGTTCTTTTTACTATAAACAACTGGAGTCACTGCATGTGTGTTCTTCTCACTTACCACATATGGATCCACCAGTGTCATTGCATGTGTGTTATTTTTACTAACAACAACTGGAGTCATTGCATGTGTGTTCTTCTCACCATACCACATATGGATCCACCAGTGTCATTGCATGTGTGATCTTGTCACAATCCACCTATGGATCCACCAGTGTCATTGCATGTGTGTTATTTTTACTAACAACAACTGGAGTCATTGCATTTGTGTTCTTTTCACGTACCACATATGGATCCACCAGTTTCATTGCATGTGTGTTCTTTTCAAAATACACCTATGGATCCACCAGTGTCATTGCATGTGTGCTCTTTTTACTAACAACAACTAGAGTCATTGCATGTGTGTTCTCTTCAGAGACCACACATGGATCCACAAGTGTCATTGCATGTGTGTTCTTTTTTGTAACAACAACTGGAGTCATTGCATGTGTGTTCTTTTCACATACCACATATGGATCCACCAGTGTCATTGCATGTGTGCTCTTTTCACAATCCACCTATGGATCCACCAGTGTCATTGCATGTGTGTTCTTTTTACTAACAACTGGAGTAATTGCATGTGTGTTGTTTTCACATACCACATATGGATCCACCGGTGTCATTGCATGTGTGTGCTTTTCACAATCCACCTATGGAACCACCAGTGTAATTTCTTGTGTTCTCTTTATACTAACCACAACCAGTCATTGCATGTGTGTTATCTTGAGAGACCATAGATGGATCCACCAGTGTCATTGCATGTGTGTTCTTTTTATAATCCACACATGGATCCACCAGCGTCATTGCATGTGTGCTCTTTTTACTAACAAAAACCAGAGTCATTGCATGTGTTTTCTCTTCAGAGACCACACATGGATCCACCAGTGTCATTGCATGTGTGTTCTTTTCACTAACAACAACCAGAGTCATTTCATGTGTGTTCCTTTCACATACCACATATGGATCCACCAGTGTCATTGCTTGTGTGTTCTTTTTACTAACAACAACTGGAGTCATTTCATGTGTGTTCTTTTCACATACCACATATGGATCCACTAGTGTCATTGAAATGTGTGTTCTCTTCAGAGACCACACATGGATCCACCAGTGTCATTGCATGTGTGTACTTTTTACTAACAACAACTGGAGTCATTGCATGTGTGTTCTTTCTACATATGGATCCACCAGTGTCATTGCATGTGTGTTCTTTTCACAATCCACCTATGGATCCACCAGTGTCATTGCATGTGTGCTCTTTTTACTAACAAAAACCAGAGTCATTGCATGTGTGTTCTCTTCAGAGACCACACATGGATCCACCAGTGTCATTGCATGTGTGTTCTTTTCATAATCCACCTATGGATCCACCAGTGTCGTTGCATGTGTGCTCTTTTTACTAACAACAACCAGAGTCATTGCATGCGTGTTCTCTTCAGAGACCACACATGGATCTAGCAATGTCATTGCATGTGTGTTCTTTTTACTAACAACAACCAGAGTCATTGAAATGTGTGTTCTCTTTAGAGACCACACATGGATCCACCAGTGTCATTGCATGTGTGTTCTTTTCACTAACAACAACGGTAGTCATTTCATGTGTGTTCTTTTCACATACCACATATGGATCCACCAGTGTCATTGAAATGTGTGTTCACTTCGAAGACTACACATGGATCCACCAGTGTCATTACATGTGTGTTCTTTTTACTAACAACAACTGGATACATTGCATGTGTGTTCTTTTCACATACCACATATGGATCCACCAGTGTCATTGCATGTGTGCTCTTTTCATAATCCACCTACGGATCCACCAGTGTCATTTCATGTGGGTTATTTTCACATACCACATATGGAACCACCAGTGTCATTGAAATGTGTGTTCTCTTCAGAGACCACACATGGATCCACCAGTGTCATCACATGTGTGTTATTTTTACTAACAACAACTGGAGTCTTGCATGTGTGTTCTTTTCACATACCACATATGGATCCACTAGTGTCATTGCTTGTGTGCTCTTTTCACAATCCACTTATGGATCCACTAGTGTCATTGCATTTGTTCTCTTTTCACAATCCACCTATGGATCCACCAGAGTCATATCATGTGTGCTCTTTTTACTAACAACAACTAAAGTCATGGCATGTGTGTTCTCTTCAGAGACCACACATGGATCCACCAGTGTCATTGCATGTGTGTTCTTTTCACAATCCACCTATGGATCCACCAGTGTCATTGCATGTGTGCTCTTTTTACTAACAACAACTAGAGTCATTGCATGTGTTTTCTCCTCAGAGACCACACATGGATCCGCCTGTGTCATTGCATGTGTGTTCATTTTAATAACAACAACCAGAGTCATTGAAATGTGTGTTATCTTCAGAGACCACACATGGATCCACCAGTGTCAATGCATGTGTGTTCTTTTCACTAACAACAACTAGAGTCATTTCATGTGTGTTCTTTTCACATACCACATATGGATACACCAGTGTCATTGCATGTCTGTTCTTTTCACAATCCACCTATGGATCCACCAGTGTCATTGCATGTGTGTTCTTTTTACTAACAACTACTAGAGTCATTACATGTGTGTTCTTCTCACATACCACAAATGGATCCACCAGTGTCATTGCATGTGTGATATTTTCACAATCCACTTATGGATCCACCAGTGTCATTGCATGTGTGTTATTTTTACTAACAACAACTGGAGTCATTACATGTGTGTTCTTCTCACATACCACATATGGATCCACCAGTGTCATTGCATTTGTGATCTTGTCACAATCCACCTATGGATCCACCAGTGTCATTGCATGTGTGTTATTTTTACTAACAACAACTGGAGTCATTGCATGTGTGTTCTTTTCACATACCACATATGGATCCACCAGTTTATTGCATGTGTGTTCTTTTCACAATCCACCTATGGATCCACCAGTGTCATTGCATGTGTGCTCTTTTTACTAACAACAACTAGAGTCATTGCATGTGTGTTCTCTTCAGAGACCACACATGGATCCACCAGTGTCATTGCATGTGTGTTCTTTTTTGTAACAACAACTGGAATCATTGCATGTGTGTTCTTTTCACATACCACATATGGATCCACTAGTGTCATTGCATGTGTGCTCTTTTCACAATCCACCTATGGATCCACCAGTGTCATTGCATGTGTGTTCTTTTTACTAACAACAACTGGAGTAATTGCATGTGTGTTCTTTTCACATACCACATATGGATCCACCGGTGTCATTGCATGTGTGTGCTTTTTACAATCCACATATGGATCCACCAGTGTGATTGCATGTGTGCTCTTTTTACTAACAACAACCAGAGTCATTGCATGTGTGTTTTCTTCAGAGACCACACATGGATCCACCAGTGTCATTGCATGTGTGTTCTTTTTACTAACAACAACTGGAGTCATTGCATGTGTGTTCTTCTCACATACCACATATGGATCCACCAGTGTCATTGCATGTGTGTTATTTTTACTAACAACAACTGGAGTCATTGCATGTGTGTTCTTCTCACATACCACATATGGATCCACCAGTGTCATTGCATGTGTGATCTTGTCACAATCCACCTATGGATCCACCAGTGTCATTGCATGTGTGTTATTTTTACTAACAACAACTGGAGTCATTGCATTTGTGTTCTTTTCACGTACCACATATGGATCCACCAGTTTCATTGCATGTGTGTTCTTTTCAAAATACACCTATGGATCCACCAGTGTCATTGCATGTGTGCTCTTTTTACTAACGACAACTAGAGTCATTGCATGTGTGTTCTCTTCAGAGACCACACATGGATCCACAAGTGTCATTGCATGTGTGTTCTTTTTTGTAACAACAACTGGAGTCATTGCATGTGTGTTCTTTTCACATACCACATATGGATCCACCAGTGTCATTGCATGTGTGCTCTTTTCACAATCCACCTATGGATCCACCAGTGTCATTGCATGTGTGTTCTTTTTACTAACAACTGGAGTAATTGCATGTGTGTTCTTTTCACATACCACATATGGATCCACCGGTGTCATTGCATGTGTGTGCTTTTCACAATCCACCTATGGATCCACCAGTGTAATTGCATGTGTGCTCTTTTTACTAACAACAACCAGTCATTGCATGTGTGTTCTCTTCAGAGACCATAGATGGATCCACCAGTGTCATTGCATGTGTGTTCTTTTTATAATCCACACATGGATCCACCAGCGTCATTGCATGTGTGCTCTTTTTACTAACAACAACCAGAGTCATTGAAATGTGTGTTCTCTTCATAGACCACACATGGATCCACCAGTGTCATTGCATGTGTGTTCTTTTCACTAACAACAAGTCATTTCATGTGTGTTCCTTTCACATACCACATATGGATCCACCAGTGTCATTGCTTGTGTGTTCTTTTTACTAACAACAACTGGAGTCATTTCATGTGTGTTCTTTTCACATACCACATATGGATCCACTAGTGTCATTGAAATATGTGTTCTCTTCAGAGACCACACATGGATCCACCAGTGTCATTGCATGTGTGTACTTTTTACTAACAACAACTGGAGTCATTGCATGTGTGTTCTTTCTACATATGGATCCACCAGTGTCATTGCATGTGTGTTATTTTCACAATCCACCTATGGATCCACCAGTGTCATTGCATGTGTGCTCTTTTTACTAACACAAACCCGAGTCATTGCATGTGTGTTCTCTTCAGAGACCACACATGGATCCACCAGTGTCATTGCATGTGTGTTCTTTTCATAATCCACCTATGGATCCACCAGTGTCGTTGCATGTGTGCTCTTTTTACTAACAACAACCAGAGTCATTGCATGCGTGTTCTCTTCAGAGACCACACATGGATCTAGCAATGTCATTGCATGTGTGTTCTTTTTACTAACAACAACCAGAGTCATTGAAATGTGTGTTCTCTTTAGAGACCACACATGGATCCACCAGTGTCATTGCATGTGTGTTCTTTTCACTAACAACAACGGTAGTCATTTCATGTGTGTTCTTTTCACATACCACATATGGATCCACCAGTGTCATTGAAATGTGTGTTCACTTCGAAGACTACACATGGATCCACCAGTGTCATTACATGTGTGTTCTTTTTACTAACAACAACTGGATACATTGCATGTGTGTTCTTTTCACATACCACATCTGGATCCACAGTGTCATTGCATGTGTGCTCTTTTCATAATCCACCTACGGATCCACAGTGTCATTTCATGTGGGTTATTTTCACATACCACATATGGAACCACCAGTGTCATTGAAATGTGTGTTCTCTTCAGAGACCACATGGATCCTGATGTCATCGCATGTGTGTTATTTTTACTAACAACAACTGGAGTCATTGCATGTGTGTTCTTTTCACATACCACATATGGATCCACCAGTTTCATTGCATGTGTGTTCTTTTCACAATCCACCTATGGATCCACCAGTGTCATTGCATGTGTGCTCTTTTTACTAACAACAACTAGAGTCATTGCATGTGTGTTCTCTTCAGAGACCACACATGGATCCTGATGTCATTGCATGTGTGTTCTTTTTGTAACAACAACTGGAGTCATTGCATGTGTGTTCTTTTCACATACCACATATGGATCCACCAGTGTCATTGCATGTGTGCTCTTTTCACAATCCACCTATGGATCCACCAGTGTCATTGCATGTGTGTTCTTTTTACTAACAACAACTGGAGTAATTGCATGTGTGTTCTTTTCACATACCACATATGGATCCACCGGTGTCATTGCATGTGTGTGCTTTTCACAATCCACATATGGATCCACCAGTGTCATTGCATGTGTGCTCTTTTTACTAACAACAACCAGAGTCATTGCATGTGTGTTTTCTTCAGAGACCACACATGGATCCACCAGTGTCATTGCATGTGTGTTCTTTTTACTAACAACAACCAGAGTCATTGAAATGTGTGTTCTCTTCAGAGACCACACATGGATCCACCAGTGTCATTGCATGTGTGTTCTTTTCACTAACAACAACGGTAGTCATTTCATGTGTGTTCTTTTCACATACCACATATGGATCCACCAGTGTCATTGAAATGTGTGTTCACTTCGAAGACCACACATGGATCCACCAGTGTCATTACATGTGTGTTCTTTTTACTAACAACAACTGGATACATTGCATGTGTGTTCTTTTCACATACCACATATGGATCCACCAGTGTCATTGCATGTGTGCTCTTTTCATAATCCACCTACGGATCCACCAGTGTCATTTCATGTGGGTTATTTTCACATACCACATATGGAACCACCAGTGTCATTGAAATGTGTGTTCTCTTCAGAGACCACACATGGATCCACCAGTGTCATCGCATGTGTGTTATTTTTACTAACAACAACTGGAGTCATTGCATGTGTGTTCTTTTCACATACCACATATGGATCCACCAGTTTCATTGCATGTGTGTTCTTTTCACAATCCACCTATGGATCCACCAGTGTCATTGCATGTGTGCTCTTTTTACTAACAACAACTAGAGTCATTGCATGTGTGTTCTCTTCAGAGACCACACATGGATCCACCAGTGTCATTGCATGTGTGTTCTTTTTTGTAACAACAACTGGAGTCATTGCATGTGTGTTCTTTTCACATACCACATATGGATCCACCAGTGTCATTGCATGTGTGCTCTTTTCACAATCCACCTATGGATCCACCAGTGTCATTGCATGTGTGTTCTTTTTACTAACAACAACTGGAGTAATTGCATGTGTGTTCTTTTCACATACCACATATGGATCCACCGGTGTCATTGCATGTGTGTGCTTTTCACAATCCACATATGGATCCACCAGTGTCATTGCATGTGTGCTCTTTTTACTAACAACAACCAGAGTCATTGCATGTGTGTTTTCTTCAGAGACCACACATGGATCCACCAGTGTCATTGCATGTGTGTTCTTTTTACTAACAACAACCAGAGTCATTGAAATGTGTGTTCTCTTCAGAGACCACACATGGATCCACCAGTGTCATTGCATGTGTGTTCTTTTCACTAACAACAACGGTAGTCATTTCATGTGTGTTCTTTTCACATACCACATATGGATCCACCAGTGTCATTGAAATGTGTGTTCACTTCGAAGACTACACATGGATCCACCAGTGTCATTACATGTGTGTTCTTTTTACTAACAACAACTGGATACATTGCATGTGTGTTCTTTTCACATACCACATATGGATCCACCAGTGTCATTGCATGTGTGCTCTTTTCATAATCCACCTACGGATCCACCAGTGTCATTTCATGTGGGTTATTTTCACATACCACATATGGAACCACCAGTGTCATTGAAATGTGTGTTCTCTTCAGAGACCACACATGGATCCACCAGTGTCATCACATGTGTGTTATTTTTACTAACAACAACTGGAGTCTTGCATGTGTGTTCTTTTCACATACCACATATGGATCCACTAGTGTCATTGCTTGTGTGCTCTTTTCACAATCCACTTATGGATCCACTAGTGTCATTGCATTTGTTCTCTTTTCACAATCCACCTATGGATCCACCAGAGTCATATCATGTGTGCTCTTTTTACTAACAACAACTAAAGTCATGGCATGTGTGTTCTCTTCAGAGACCACACATGGATCCACCAGTGTCATTGCATGTGTGTTCTTTTCACAATCCACCTATGGATCCACCAGTGTCATTGCATGTGTGCTCTTTTTACTAACAACAACTAGAGTCATTGCATGTGTTTTCTCCTCAGAGACCACACATGGATCCGCCTGTGTCATTGCATGTGTGTTCATTTTACTAACAACAACCAGAGTCATTGAAATGTGTGTTATCTTCAGAGACCACACATGGATCCACCAGTGTCAATGCATGTGTGTTCTTTTCACTAACAACAACTAGAGTCATTTCATGTGTGTTCTTTTCACATACCACATATGGATCCACCAGTGTCATTGCATGTCTGTTCTTTTCACAATCCACCTATGGATCCACCAGTGTCATTGCATGTGTGTTCTTTTTACTAACAACTACTAGAGTCATTACATGTGTGTTCTTCTCACATACCACAAATGGATCCACCAGTGTCATTGCATGTGTGATATTTTCACAATCCACTTATGGATCCACCAGTGTCATTGCATGTGTGTTATTTTTACTAACAACAACAGGAGTCATTACATGTGTGTTCTTCTCACATACCACATATGGATCCACCAGTGTCATTGCATTTGTGATCTTGTCACAATCCACCTATGGATCCAACAGTGTCATTGCATGTGTGTTATTTTTACTAACAACAACTGGAGTCATTGCATGTGTGTTCTTTTCACAATCCACCTATGGATCCACCAGTGTCATTGCATGTGTGCTCTTTTTACTAACAACAACTAGAGTCATTGCATGTGTGTTCTCTTCAGAGACCACACATGGATCCACCAGTGTCATTGCATGTGTGTTCTTTTTTGTAACAACAACTGGAATCATTGCATGTGTGTTCTTTTCACATACCACATATGGATCCACTAGTGTCATTGCGTGTGTGCTCTTTTCACAATCCACCTATGGATCCACCAGTGTCATTGCATGTGTGTTCTTTTTACTAACAACAACTGGAGTAATTGCATGTGTGTTCTTTTCACATACCACATATGGATCCACCGGTGTCATTGCATGTGTGTGCTTTTTACAATCCACATATGGATCCACCAGTGTGATTGCATGTGTGCTCTTTTTACTAACAACAACCAGAGTCATTGCATGTGTGTTTTCTTCAGAGACCACACATGGATCCACCAGTGTCATTGCATGTGTGTTCTTTTTACTAACAACAACTGGAGTCATTGCATGTGTGTTCTTTTCACATACCACATATGGATCCACCAGTGTCATTGCATGTGTGTTATTTTTACTAACAACAACTGGAGTCATTGCATGTGTGTTCTTCTCACATACCACATATGGATCCACCAGTGTCATTGCATGTGTGATCTTGTCACAATCCACCTATGGATCCACCAGTGTCATTGCATGTGTGTTATTTTTACTAACAACAACTGGAGTCATTGCATTTGTGTTCTTTTCACGTACCACATATGGATCCACCAGTTTCATTGCATGTGTGTTCTTTTCAAAATACACCTATGGATCCACCAGTGTCATTGCATGTGTGCTCTTTTTACTAACGACAACTAGAGTCATTGCATGTGTGTTCTCTTCACAGACCACACATGGATCCACAAGTGTCATTGCATGTGTGTTCTTTTTTGTAACAACAACTGGAGTCATTGCATGTGTGTTCTTTTCACATACCACATATGGATCCACCAGTGTCATTGCATGTGTGCTCTTTTCACAATCCACCTATGGATCCACCAGTGTCATTGCATGTGTGTTCTTTTTACTAACAACAACTGGAGTAATTGCATGTGTGTTCTTTTCACATACCACATATGGATCCACCGGTGTCATTGCATGTGTGTGCTTTTCACAATCCACATATGGATCCACCAGTGTCATTGCATGTGTGCTCTTTTTACTAACAACAACCAGAGTCATTGCATGTGTGTTTTCTTCAGAGACCACACATGGATCCACCAAAGGTCATTGCATGTGTGTTCTTTTACTACCAACACCCAGAGTCATTGAAATGTGTGTTCTCTTCAGAGACCACACATGGATCCACCAGTGTCATTGCATGTGTGTTCTTTTCACTAACAACAACGGTAGTCATTTCATGTGTGTTCTTTTCACATACCAAATATGGATCCACCAAAGTGTCATTGAAATGTGTTCACTTCAAGACCACACATGGATCCACCAATGTCATTACATGTGTGTTCTTTTACTAACAACAACTGGATACATTGCATGTGTGTTCTTTTCACATACCACATATGGATCCACCAGTGTCATTGCATGTGTGCTCTTTTCATAATCCACCTACGGATCCACCATAGTCATTTCATGTGGGTTATTTTCACATACCACATATGGAACCACCAGTGTCATTGAAATGTGTGTTGTCTTAAGAGACCACACATGGATCCACCAGTCATCGCATGTGTGTTATTTTTACTAACAACAACTGGAGTCATTGCATGTGTGTTCTTTTCACATACCACATATGGATCCACCAGTTTCATTGCATGTGTGTTCTTTTCACAATCCACCTATGGATCCACCAGTGTCATTGCATGTGTGCTCTTTTTACTAACAACAACTAGAGTCATTGCATGTGTGTTCTCTTCAGAGACCACACATGGATCCACCAGTGTGATTGCATGTGTGTTCTTTTTGTAACAACAACTGAGTCATTGCATGTGTGTTCTTTGCACATACCACATATGGATCCACCAGTGTCATTGCATGTGTGCTCTTTTCACAATCCACCTATGGATCCACCAGTGTCATTGCATGTGTGTTCTTTTTACTAACAACAACTGGAGTAATTGCATGTGTGTTCTTTTCACATACCACATATGGATCCACCGGTGTCATTGCATGTGTGTGCTTTTCACAATCCACATATGGATCCACCAGTGTCATTGCATGTGTGCTCTTTTTACTAACAACAACCAGAGTCATTGCATGTGTGTTTTCTTCAGAGACCACACATGGATCCACCAGTGTCATTGCATGTGTGTTCTTTTTACTAACAACAACCAGAGTCATTGAAATGTGTGTTCTCTTCAGACCACCTATGGATCCACCAGTGTCATTGCATGTGTGTTCTTTTCACTAACAACAACGGTAGTCATTTCATGTGTGTTCTTTTCACATACCACATATGGATCCACCAGTGTCATTGAAATGTGTGTTCACTTCGAAGACTACACATGGATCCACCAGTGTCATTACATGTGTGTTCTTTTTACTAACAACAACTGGATACATTGCATGTGTGTTCTTTTCACATACCACATATGGATCCACCAGTGTCATTGCATGTGCTCTTTTCATAATCCACCTACGGATCCACCAGTGTCATTTCATGTGGGTTATTTTCACATACCACATATGGAACCACCAGTGTCATTGAAATGTGTGTTCTCTTCAGAGACCACACATGGATCCACCAGTGTCATCACATGTGTGTTATTTTTACTAACAACAACTGGAGTCTTGCATGTGTGTTCTTTTCACATACCACATATGGATCCACTAGTGTCATTGCTTGTGTGCTCTTTTCACAATCCACTTATGGATCCACTAGTGTCATTGCATTTGTTCTCTTTTCACAATCCACCTATGGATCCACCAGAGGCATATCATGTGTGCTCTTTTTACTAACAACAACTAAAGTCATGGCATGTGTGTTCTCTTCAGAGACCACACATGGATCCACCAGTGTCATTGCATGTGTGTTCTTTTCACAATCCACCTATGGATCCACCAGTGTCATTGCATGTGTGCTCTTTTTACTAACAACAACTAGAGTCATTGCATGTGTTTTCTCCTCAGAGACCACACATGGATCCGCCTGTGTCATTGCATGTGTGTTCATTTTACTAACAACAACCAGAGTCATTGAAATGTGTGTTATCTTCAGAGACCACACATGGATCCACCAGTGTCAATGCATGTGTGTTCTTTTCACTAACAACAACTAGAGTCATTTCATGTGTGTTCTTTTCACATACCACATATGGATCCACCAGTGTCATTGCATGTCTGTTCTTTTCACAATCCACCTATGGATCCACCAGTGTCATTGCATGTGTGTTCTTTTTACTAACAACTACTAGAGTCATTACATGTGTGTTCTTCTCACATACCACAAATGGATCCACCAGTGTCATTGCATGTGTGATATTTTCACAATCCACTTATGGATCCACCAGTGTCATTGCATGTGTGTTATTTTTACTAACAACAACTAGAGTCATTACATGTGTGTTCTTCTCACATACCACATATGGATCCACCAGTGTCATTGCATTTGTGATCTTGTCACAATCCACCTATGGATCCACCAGTGTCATTGCATGTGTGTTATTTTTACTAACAACAACTGGAGTCATTGCATGTGTGTTCTTTTCACAATCCACCTATGGATCCACCAGTGTCATTGCATGTGTGCTCTTTTTACTAACAACAACTAGAGTCATTGCATGTGTGTTCTCTTCAGAGACCACACATGGATCCACCAGTGTCATTGCATGTGTGTTCTTTTTTGTAACAACAACTGGAATCATTGCATGTGTGTTCTTTTCACATACCACATATGGATCCACTAGTGTCATTGCATGTGTGCTCTTTTCACAATCCACCTATGGATCCACCAGTGTCATTGCATGTGTGTTCTTTTTACTAACAACAACTGGAGTAATTGCATGTGTGTTCTTTTCACATACCACATATGGATCCACCGGTGTCATTGCATGTGTGTGCTTTTTACAATCCACATATGGATCCACCAGTGTGATTGCATGTGTGCTCTTTTTACTAACAACAACCAGAGTCATTGCATGTGTGTTTTCTTCAGAGACCACACATGGATCCACCAGTGTCATTGCATGTGTGTTCTTTTTACTAACAACAACTGGAGTCATTGCATGTGTGTTCTTCTCACATACCACATATGGATCCACCAGTGTCATTGCATGTGTGTTATTTTTACTAACAACAACTGGAGTCATTGCATGTGTGTTCTTCTCACATACCACATATGGATCCACCAGTGTCATTGCATGTGTGATCTTGTCACAATCCACCTATGGATCCACCAGTGTCATTGCATGTGTTATTTTTACTAACAACAACTGGAGTCATTGCATTTGTGTTCTTTTCACGTACCACATATGGATCCACCAGTTTCATTGCATGTGTGTTCTTTTCAAAATACACCTATGGATCCACCAGTGTCATTGCATGTGTGCTCTTTTTACTAACGACAACTAGAGTCATTGCATGTGTTCTCTTCACTGACCACAAATGGATCCACAAGTGTCATTGCATGTGTGTTCTTTTTTGTAACAACAACTGGAGTCATTGCATGTGTGTTCTTTTCACATACCACATATGGATCCACCAGTGTCATTGCATGTGTGCTCTTTTCACAATCCACCTATGGATCCACCAGTGTCATTGCATGTGTGTTCTTTTTACTAACAACCTGAGTCATTGCCTGTGTGTTCTTTTCACATACTACATATGGATCCACCAGTGTCATTGCATGTGTGTGCTTTTCACAATCCACCTATGGATCCACCAGTGTAATTGCATGTGTGCTCTTTTTACTAACAACAACCAGTCATTGCATGTGTGTTCTCTTCAGAGACCATAGATGGATCCACCAGTGTCATTGCATGTGTGTTCTTTTTATAATCCACACATGGATCCACCAGCGTCATTGCATGTGTGCTCTTTTTACTAACAACAACCAGAGTCATTGAAATGTGTGTTCTCTTCATAGACCACACATGGATCCACCAGTGTCATTGCATGTGTGTTCTTTTCACTAACAACAACCAGAGTCATTTCATGTGTGTTCCTTTCACATACCACATATGGATCCCCCAGTGTCATTGCTTGTGTGTTCTTTTTACTAACAACAACTGGAGTCATTTCATGTGTGTTCTTTTCACATACCACATATGGATCCACTAGTGTCATTGAAATATGTGTTCTCTTCAGAGACCACACATGGATCCACCAGTGTCATTGCATGTGTGTACTTTTTACTAACAACAACTGGAGTCATTGCATGTGTGTTCTTTCTACATATGGATCCACCAGTGTCATTGCATGTGTGTTCTTTTCACAATCCACCTATGGATCCACCAGTGTCATTGCATGTGTGCTCTTTTTACTAACAAAAACAAGAGTGAGTGCATGCTTGTGTTTTCAGAGACCACACATGGATCCACCAGTGTCATTGCATGTGTGTTCTTTTCATAATCCACCTATGGATCCACCAGTGTCGTTGCATGTGTGCTCTTTTTACTAACAACAACCAGAGTCATTGCATGCGTGTTCTCTTCAGAGACCACACATGGATCTAGCAATGTCATTGCATGTGTGTTCTTTTTACTAACAACAACCAGAGTCATTGAAATGTGTGTTCTCTTTAGAGACCACACATGGATCCTGATGTCATTGCATGTGTGTTCTTTTCACTAACAACAACGGTAGTCATTTCATGTGTGTTCTTTTCACATACCACATATGGATCCACCGTGTCATTGAAATGTGTGTTCACTTGAAGACTACACATGGATCCACCAGTGTCATTACATGTGTGTTCTTTTTACTAACAACAACTGGATACATTGCATGTGTGTTCTTTTCACATACCACATATGGATCCACCAGTGTCATTGCATGTGTGCTCTTTTCATAATCCACCTACGGATCCACCAAAGGTCATTTCATGTGGGTTATTTTCACATACCACATATGGAACCACCCGTGTCATTGAAATGTGTGTTCTCTTCAGAGACCACACATGGATCCACCAGTGTCATCGCATGTGTGTTATTTTTACTAACAACAACTGGAGTCATTGCATGTGTGTTCTTTTCACATACCACATATGGATCCACCAGTTTCATTGCATGTGTGTTCTTTTCACAATCCACCTATGGATCCACCAGTGTCATTGCATGTGTGCTCTTTTACTAACAACAACTAGAGTCATTGCATGTGTTCTCTTTCAGAGACCACACATGGATCCACCAGTGTCATTGAATGTGTGTTCTTTATAGTAACAACAACTGGAGTCATTGCATGTGTGTTCTTTTCACATAACACATATGGATCCACCAGTGTCATTGCATGTGTGCTCTTTTCACAATCCACCTATGGATCCACCAGTGTCATTGCATGTGTGTTCTTTTTACTAACAACAACTGGAGTAATTGCATGTGTGTTCTTTTCACATACCACATATGGATCCACCGGTGTCATTGCATGTGTGTGCTTTTCACAATCCACATATGGATCCACCAGTGTCATTGCATGTGTGCTCTTTTTACTAACAACAACCCGAGTCATTGCATGAGTGTTATCTTCAGAGACCACACATGGAACCACCAGATGTCATTGCATGTGTGTTCTTTTTACTAACAACAACCAGAGTCATTGAAATGTGTGTTCTCTTCAGACCACACATGGATCCACCATGTCATTGCATGTGTTCTTTTCACTAACAACAACGGTAGTCATTTCATGTGTGTTCTTTTCACATACCACATATGGATCCACCAGTGTCATTGAAATGTGTGTTCACTTCGAAGACCACACATGGATCCACCAGTGTCATTACATGTGTGTTCTTTTTACTAACAACAACTGGATACATTGCATGTGTGTTCTTTTCACATACCACATATGGATCCACCAGTGTCATTGCATGTGTGCTCTTTTCATAATCCACCTACGGATCCACCAGTGTCATTTCATGTGGGTTCTTTTCACATACCACATATGGAACCACCAGTGTCATTGAAATGTGTGTTCTTCAGAGACCACACATGGATCCTGATGTCATCGCATGTGTGTTATTTTTACTAACAACAACTGAGTCATTGCATGTGTGTTCTTTTCACATACCACATATGGATCCACCAGTTTCATTGCATGTGTGTTCTTTTCACAATCCACCTATGGATCCACCAGTGTCATTGCATGTGTGCTCTTTTTACTAACAACAACTAGAGTCATTGCATGTGTGCTCTTTTTACTAACAACAACTAGAGTCATTGCATGTGTGTTCTCTTCAGAGACCACACATGGATCCACCAGTGTCATTGCATGTGTGTTCTTTTTTGTAACAACAACTGGAGTCATTGCATGTGTGTTCTTTTCACATACCACATATGGATCCACCAGTGTCATTGCATGTGTGCTCTTTTCACAATCCACCTATGGATCCACCAGTGTCATTGCATGTGTGTTCTTTTTACTAACAACAACTGGAGTAATTGCATGTGTGTTCTTTTCACATACCACATATGGATCCACCGGTGTCATTGCATGTGTGTGCTTTTCACAATCCACATATGGATCCACCAGTGTCATTGCATGTGTGCTCTTTTTACTAACAACAACCAGAGTCATTGCATGTGTGTTTTCTTCAGAGACCACACATGGATCCACCAGTGTCATTGCATGTGTGTTCTTTTTACTAACAACAACTGGAGTCATTGCATGTGTGTTCTTCACATACCACATATGGATCCACCAGTGTCATTGCATGTGTGTTATTTTTACTAACAACAACTGGAGTCATTGCATGTGTGTTCTTCTCACCATACCACATATGGATCCACCAGTGTCATTGCATGTGTGATCTTGTCACAATCCACCTATGGATCCACCAGTGTCATTGCATGTGTGTTATTTTTACTAACAACAACTGGAGTCATTGCATTTGTGTTCTTTTCACGTACCACATATGGATCCACCAGTTTCATTGCATGTGTGTTCTTTTCAAAATACACCTATGGATCCACCAGTGTCATTGCATGTGTGCTCTTTTTACTAACAACAACTAGAGTCATTGCATGTGTGTTCTCTTCAGAGACCACACATGGATCCACAAGTGTCATTGCATGTGTGTTCTTTTTTGTAACAACAACTGGAGTCATTGCATGTGTGTTCTTTTCACATACCACATATGGATCCACCAGTGTCATTGCATGTGTGCTCTTTTCACAATCCACCTATGGATCCACCAGTGTCATTTCATGTGTGTTCTTTTTACTAACAACTGGAGTAATTGCATGTGTGTTCTTTTCACATACCACATATGGATCCACCGGTGTCATTGCATGTGTGTGCTTTTCACAATCCACCTATGGATCCACCAGTGTAATTGCATGTGTGCTCTTTTTACTAACAACAACCAGTCATTGCATGTGTGTTCTCTTCAGAGACCATAGATGGATCCACCAGTGTCATTGCATGTGTGTTCTTTTTATAATCCACACATGGATCCACCAGCGTCATTGCATGTGTGCTCTTTTTACTAACAACAACCAGAGTCATTGAAATGTGTGTTCTCTTCATAGACCACACATGGATCCACCCGTGTCATTGCATGTGTGTTCTTTTCACTAACAACAACCAGAGTCATTTCATGTGTGTTCCTTTCACATACCACATATGGATCCACCAGTGTCATTGCTTGTGTGTTCTTTTTACTAACAACAACTGGAGTCATTTCATGTGTGTTCTTTTCACATACCACATATGGATCCACTAGTGTCATTGAAATGTGTGTTCTCTTCAGAGACCACATGGATCCACCAAAGGTCATTGCATGTGTGAACTTTTTACTAACAACAACTGGAGTCATTGCATGTGTGTTCTTTCTACATATGGATCCACCAGTGTCATTGCATGTGTGTTCTTTTCACAATCCACCTATGGATCCACCAGTGTCATTGCATGTGTGCTCTTTTTACTAACAAAAACCAGAGTCATTGCATGTGTGTTCTCTTCAGAGACCACACATGGATCCACCAGTGTCATTGCATGTGTGTTCTTTTCATAATCCACCTATGGATCCACCAGTGTCGTTGCATGTGTGCTCTTTTTACTAACAACAACCAGAGTCATTGCATGCGTGTTCTCTTCAGAGACCACACATGGATCTAGCAATGTCATTGCATGTGTGTTCTTTTTACTAACAACAACCAGAGTCATTGAAATGTGTGTTCTCTTTAGAGACCACACATGGATCCACCAGTGTCATTGCATGTGTGTTCTTTTCACTAACAACAACGGTAGTCATTTCATGTGTGTTCTTTTCACATACCACATATGGATCCACCAGTGTCATTGAAATGTGTGTTCAGTTCGAAGACTACACATGGATCCACCAGTGTCATTACATGTGTGTTCTTTTTACTAACAACAACTGGATACATTGCATGTGTGTTCTTTTCACATACCACATATGGATCCACCAGTGTCATTGCATGTGTGCTCTTTTCATAATCCACCTACGGATCCACCAAAGGTCATTTCCTGTGGGTTATTTTCCCATACCACATATGGAACCACCAGTGTCATTGAAATGTGTGTTCTCTTCAGAGACCACACATGGATCCACCAGTGTCATCACATGTGTGTTATTTTTACTAACAACAACTGGAGTCTTGCATGTGTGTTCTTTTCACATACCACATATGGATCCACTAGTGTCATTGCTTGTGTGCTCTTTTCACAATCCACTTATGGATCCACTAGTGTCATTGCATTTGTTCTCTTTTCACAATCCACCTATGGATCCACCAGAGTCATATCATGTGTGCTCTTTTTACTAACAACAACTAAAGTCATGGCATGTGTGTTCTCTTCAGAGACCACACATGGATCCACCAGTGTCATTGCATGTGTGTTCTTTTCACAATCCACCTATGGATCCACCAGTGTCATTGCATGTGTGCTCTTTTTACTAACAACAACTAGAGTCATTGCATGTGTTTTCTCCTCAGAGACCACACATGGATCCGCCTGTGTCATTGCATGTGTGTTCATTTTACTAACAACAAAAAGAGTCATTGAAATGTGTGTTATCTTCAGAGACCACACATGGATCCACCAGTGTCATTGCATGTGTGTTCTTTTCACTAACAACAACTAGAGTCATTTCATGTGTGTTCTTTTCACATACCACATATGGATCCACCAGTGTCATTGCATGTGTATTCTTTTTACTAACAACAACAGGAGTCATTTCATGTGTGTTCTCTTCACATACAACATATGGATCCACCAGTATCATTGCATGTGTGTTCTTTTTTGTAATAACAACTGGAGTCATTGCATGTGTGTTCTTTTCACATACCACATATGGATCCACCAGTGTCATTACATCTATGTTCTTTTTACAATCCGCCTATGGATCCACCAGTGTTATTGCATGTGTGCTCTTTTTACTAACAACAACCAGTCTCATTGCATGTGTGTTCTCTTCAGAGACCACACATGGATCCACCAGTGTCATTGCATGTGTGTTCGTTTCATAATCCACCTATGGATCCACCAGTGTCATTGCATGTGTGATCTTTTTACTAACAACAATCAGAGTCATTGCATGTGTGTTCTCTTTAGAGACCACACATGGATCCAACAGTGTCATTGAATGTGTGTTATTTTTACTAACAACAACTAGAGTCATTGAAATGTTTGTTCTCTTTAGAGACCACACATGGATCCACCGGTGTCATTGCATGTGTGTTCTTTTCACTAACAACAACTGGAGTCATTTCAAGTGTGTTCTTTTCACATACCACATATGGATCCACCAGTGTCATTGAAATGTGTGTTAACTTCAGAGACCACACATGGATCCACTAGTGTCATTGCATGTGTGTTCTTTTTACTAACAACAACTGGAGTCATTGCATGTGTGTTCTTTTCACATACCACATATGGATCCACCAGTGTCATTGCATGTGTGCTCTTTTCATAATCCACCTACAGATCCACTAGTGTCATTTCATGTGGGTTCTTTTCACATACCACATATTGAACCACCAGTGTCATTGAAATGTGTATTCTCTTCAGAGACCACACATGGATCCACCGGTGTCATTGCATGTGTGTTCTTTTTACTAACAACAACTGGAGTAATTGCATGTGTGTTCTTTTCACATACCACATATAGATCCACCAGTGTCATTGCATGTGTGTGCTTTTCACAATCCACCTATGGATCCACCAGTGTCATTGCATGTGTGCTCTTTTTACTAACAACAACCAGAGTCATTGCATGTGTGTTCTCTTCAGAGACCACACATGGATGCACCAGTGTCATTGCATGTGTGTTCTTTTCATAATCCACATATGGATCCACCAGCGTCATTGCATGTGTGCTCTTTTTACTAACAACAACCATAGTCATTGAAATGTGTGTTCTCTTCAGAGACCACACATGGATCCACTAGTGTCATTGCATGTGTGTTCTTTTCACTAACAACAACCAAAGTCATTTCATGTGTGTTCTTTTCACATACCATATATGGAACCACCAGTGTCATTGAAATGTGTGTTCTCTTCAGAGACCACATATGGATCCACCAGTGTCATTGCATGTGTGTTATTTTTAGTAACAACAACTGGAGTCATTCCATGTGTGTTCTTTTCACATACCACATATGGATCCACTTGTGTCATTGCATGTGTGCTCTTTTCACAATCCACCTATGGATCCACTAGTGTCATTGCATGTGTGCTCTTTTCACAATCCACCTATGGATCCATAGTGTCATAGCATGTGTGCTCTTTTCACTAACAACAACCATAGTAATTGCATGCGTGTTCTCTTCAGAGACCACACATGGATCCACCAGTGTCATTGCTTGTGTGTTCTTTTCATAATCCACACATGGATCCACTAGTGTGATTGCATGTGTGCTATTTTTACTAACAACAACCAGAGTCATTGCATGTGTGTTCTCTTCAAAGACAACACATGGATCCAGCAGTGTCATTGCATGTGTGTTATTTTTACTAACAACAACCAAAGTCATTGAAATGTGTGTTCTCTTCAGAGACCACACATGGATCCACCAGTGTCATTGCATGTGTGTTCTTTTCACTAACAACAACTAGAGTCATTTCATGTGTGTTCTTTTCAGATACCACATATGGATCCACAAGTGTCATTGAAATGTGTGTTCTCTTTAGAGACCACACATGGATCCACTAGTGTCATTGCATGTGTCTTCTTTTTACAAACAACAACTGGAGTCATTGCATGTGTGTTCTTTTCACATACCACATATGGATCCACCAGTGTCATTGTATGTGTGCTTTTTTCATAATCCACCTATGGATCCACCAGTGTCATTTCATGTGTTTTTTTCACATACCACATATGGATCCACCTATGTCATTGAAATGTGTGTTCTCTTCAGAGACCACACATGGATCCACCAGTGTCATTGCATGTGTGTTCTTTTTACTAACAACAACTGGATTCATTGCATGTGTGTTCTTTTCACATACCACAGATGGATCCACCAGTGTCATTGCGTGTGTGCTCTTTTGACAATCCACCTATGGATCCACCAGTGTCATTGCATGTGTGTTCTTTTTACTAACAACAACCAGAGTCATTGCATGTGTGTTCTTTTCACATACCACAGATGGATCCACGAGTGTCATTGCATGTGTGTTCTTTTTACTAACAATAACCAGAGTCATTGCATGTGTGTTCTTTTCGCATACCACATATGGATCCACCAGTGTGATTGCATGTGTGCTCTTTTCACAATCCACCTATGGATCCACTAGTGTCATTGCATGTGTGTTCTTTTTAGTAACAAAAATCAGAGTCATTGCATGTGTGTTCTTTTCACATACCACATATGGATCCACCAGTGTCATTGCATGTGTGCTTTTTGACAATCCACCAGTGTCATTGCATGTGTGCTCTTTTCACAATCCACCTATGGATCCACCAGTGTCATTGCATGTGTGTTCTTTTTACTAACAACAACCAGAGTCATTGCATGTGTGTTCTTTTCACATACCACATATGGATCCACCAGTGTCATTTCATGTGTGTTCTTTTCACATACCACATATGGATCCACTAGAGTCATTAAAATGTGTGTTCTCTTCAGAGACCACACGTGGATCCACCAGTGTCATTGAAATGTATGTTCTCTTCAGAGACCACACATGGACCCACCAGTGTCATTGCATGTGTGTTCTTTTTACTAACAACAACGAGAGTCATTGAATTGTGTGTTCTCTTCAGAGACCACACATGGATCCACCAGTGTCATTGCATGTGTGTTCTTTTCACTAATAACAACCAGAATCATTTAATGTGTGTTCTTTTCACATACCCCAAATGGATCCACTAGTGTCATTGCATGTGTGTTCTTTTCACTAACAACAACTGGAGTCATTCCATGTGTGTTCTTTTCACATACCACATATGGATCCACCAGTGTCATTGCATGTGTGCTCTTTTCATAATACACCTACAGATCCACTAGTGTCATTTCATGTGGGTTCTTTTCACATACCACATATTGAACCACCAGTGTCATTGAAATGTGTGTTCTCTTCAGAGACCACACATGGATCCACTAGTGTCATTGCATGTGTGTTCTTTTTACTAAAAACAACTGGAGTAATTGCATGTGTGTTCTTTTCACATACCACATATAGATCCACCAGTGTCATTGCATGTGTCTGCTTTTCACAACCCACCTATGGATCCACCAGTGTCATTGCATGTGTGCTCTTTTTACTAACAACAACAAGAGTCATTGCATGTGTGTTCTCTTTAGAGACCACACATGGATCCACCAGTGTCATTGCATGTGTGTTCTTTTCATAATCCACACATGGATCCACCAGCGTCATTGCATGTGTGCTCTTTTTACTAACAACAACCAGAGTCATTGAAATGTGTGTTCTCTTCAGAGACCACACATGGATCCACCAGTGTCATTGCATGTCTGTTCTTTTCACTAACAACAACCAAAGTCATTTCATGTGTGTTCTTTTCACATACCACATATGGAACCACCAGTGTCATTGAAATGTGTGTTCTCTTCAGAGACCACATATGGATCCACCAGTGTCATTTCATGTGTGTTATTTTTAGTAACAACAACTGGAGTTATTGCATGTGTGTTCTTTTCACATACCACATATGGATCCACTAGTGTCATTGCATGTGTGCTCTTTTCACAATCCACCTATGGATCCACTAGTGTCATTGCATGTGTGCTCTTTTCACAATCCACCTATGGATCCACTGGTGTCATATCATGTGTGCTCTTTTCACTAACAACAACCAGAGTAATTGCATGCGTGTTCTCTTCAGAGACCACACATGGATCCACCAGTGTCATTGCATGTGTGTTCTTTTCATAATCCACACATGGATCCACTAGTGTGATTGCATGTGTGCTATTTTTACTAACAACAACCAGAGTCATTCATGTGTGTTCTCTTCAAAGACAACACATGGATCCAGCAGTGTCATTGCATGTGTGTTCTTTTTACTAACAACAACCAGAGTCATTGAAATGTGTGTTCTCTTCAGAGACCACACATGGATCCACCAGTGTCATTGCATGTGTGTTCTTTTCACTAACAACAACTAGAGTCATTTCATGTGTGTTATTTTCACATAACACATATGGATCCACAAGTGTCATTGAAATGTGTGTTCTCTTTAGAGACCACACATGGATCCACTAGTGTCATTGCATGTGTGTTCTTTTTACTAACAACAACTGGATTCATTGCATGTGTGTTCTTTTCACATACCACATATGGATCCACCAGTGTCATTGAAATGTGTGTTCACTTCGAAGACCACACATGGATCCACCAGTGTCATTACATGTGTGTTCTTTTTACTAACAACAACTGGATACATTGCATGTGTGTTCTTTTCACATACCACATATGGATCCACCAGTGTCATTGCATGTGTGCTCTTTTCATAATCCACCTACGGATCCACCAGTGTCATTTCATGTGGGTTATTTTCACATACCACATATGGAACCACCAGTGTCATTGAAATGTGTGTTCTCTTCAGAGACCACACATGGATCCACCAGTGTCATCGCATGTGTGTTATTTTTACTAACAACAACTGGAGTCATTGCATGTGTGTTCTTTTCACATACCACATATGGATCCACTAGTGTCATTGCTTGTGTGCTCTTTTCACAATCCACCTATGGATCCACTAGTGTCATTGCATTTGTTCTCTTTTCACAATCCACCTATGGATCCACCAGAGTCATATCATGTGTGCTCTTTTTACTAACAACAACTAAAGTCATGGCATGTGTGTTCTCTTCAGAGACCACACATGGATCCACCAGTGTCATTGCATGTGTGTTCTTTTCACAATCCACCTATGGATCCACCAGTGTCATTGCATGTGTGCTCTTTTTACTAACAACAACTAGAGTCATTGCATGTGTGTTCTCCTCAGAGACCACACATGGATCCACCTGTGTGATTGCATGTGTGTTCATTTTACTAACAACAACCAGAGTCATTGAAATGTGTGTTATCTTCAGAGACCAAACATGGATCCAAAAGTGTCATTGCATGTGTGCTCTTTTTACTAACAACAACCAGAGTCATTGCATGTGTGTTCTCTTCAGAGACCACACATGGATCCACCAGTGTCATTGCATGTGTGTTCTTTTCATAATCCACACATGGATCCACCAGCGTCATTGCATGTGTGCTCTTTTTACTAACAACAACCAGAGTCATTGAAATGTGTGTTCTCTTCAGAGACCACACATGGATCCACCAGTGTCATTGCATGTCTTTTCTTTTCACTAACAACAACCAAAGTCATTTCATGTGTGTTCTTTTCATATACCACATATGGAACCACCAGTGTCATTGAAATGTGTGTTCTCTTCAGAGACCACATATGGATCCACCAGTGTCATTGCATGTGTGTTATTTTTAGTAACAACAACTGGAGTCATTGCATGTGTGTTCTTTTCACATACCACATATGGATCCACTAGTGTCATTGCATGTGTGCTCTTTTCACAATCCACCTATGGATCCACTAGTGTCATTGCATGTGTGCTCTTTTCACAATCCACCTATGAATCCACTAGTGTCATATCATGTGTGCTCTTTTCACTAACAACAACCAGAGTAATTGCATGCGTGTTCTCTTCAGAGACCACACATGGATCCACCAGTGTCATTGCATGTGTGTTCTTTTCATAATCCACACATGGATCCACTAGTGTAATTGCATGTGTGCTATTTTTACTAACAACAACCAGAGTCATTCATGTGTGTTCTCTTCAAAGACAACACATGGATCCAGTAGTGTCATTGCATGTGTGTTCTTTTTACTAACAACAACCAGAGTCATTGAAATGTGTGTTCTCTTCAGAGACCACAAATGGATCCACCAGTGTCATTGCATGTGTGTTCATTTCACTAACAAAAACTAGAGTCATTTCATGTGTGTTCTTTTCACATACCACATATGGATCCACAAGTGTCATTGAAATGTGTGTTCTCTTTAGAGACCACACATGGATCCACTAGTGTCATTGCATGTGTGTTCTTTTTACTAACAACAACTGGAGTCATTGCATGTGTGTTCTTTTCAAATACCACATATGGATCCACCAGTGTCATTGTATGTGTGCTCTTTTCATAATCCACCTATGGATCCACCAGTGTCATTTCATGTGTTCTTTTTCACATACCACATATGGATCCACCTATGTCATTGAAATGTGTGTTCTCTTCAGAGACCACACATGGATCCACCAGTGTCATTGCATGTGTGTTCTTTTTACTAACAACAACTGGATTCATTGCATGTGTGTTCTTTTCGCATACCACATATGGATCCACCAATGTCATTGCATGTGTGCTCTTTTTATAATCCACCTATGGATCCACCAGTGTCATTGCATGTGTGTTCTTTTTACTAACAACAACCAGAGTCATTGCATGTGTGTTCTTTTCACATACCACACATGGATCCACCAGTGTCATTGCATGTGTGTTCTTTTTACTAACAATAACCAGAGTCATTGCATGTGTGTTCTTTTCGCATACCACATATGGATCCACCAGTGTCATTGCATGTGTGCTCTTTTCACAATCCACCTATGGATCCACCAGTGTCATTACATGTGTGTTCTTTTTACTAACAACAATCAGAGTCATTGCATGTGTGTTCTTTTCACATACCACATATGGATCCACCAGTGTCATTGCATGTGTGCTCTTTTGACAATCCACCAGTGTCATTGCATGTGTGCTCTTTTCACAATCCACCTATGGATCCACCAGTGTCATTGCATGTGTGTTCTTTTTACTAACAACAACCAGAGTCATTGCATGTGTGTTCTTTTCACATACCACATATGGATCCACCAGCGTCATTTCATGTGTGTTCTTTTCACATACCACATATGGATCCACCAGAGTCATTGAAATGTGTGTTCTCTTCAGAGACCACACGTGGATCCACCAGTGTCATTGAAATGTATGTTCTCATCAGAGACCACACATGGATCCACCAGTGTCATTGCATGTGTGTTCTTTTCACTAACAACAACCAAAGTCATTTCATGTGTGTTCTTTTCACATACCACATATGGAACCACCAGTGTCATTGAAATATGTGTTCTCTTCAGAGACCACATATGGATCCACCAGTGACATTGCATGTGTGTTATTTTTAGTAACAACAACTGGAGTCATTGCATGTGTGTTCTTTTCACATACCACATATGGATCCACTAGTGTCGTTGCATGTGTGCTCTTTTCACAATCCACCTATGGATCCACTAGTGTCATTGCACGTGTGCTCTTTTCACAATCCACGTATGGATCCACTAGTGTCATATCATGTGTGCTATTTTCACTAACAACAACAAGCGTAATTGCATGTGTGTTCTTTTCATAATCCACACATGGATCCACTAGTGTGATTGCATGTGTGCTATTTTTACTAACAACAACCAGAGTCATTGCATGTGTGTTCTCTTCAAAGACAACACATGGATCCAGCAGTGTCATTGCATGTGTGTTCTTTTTACTAACAACAACCAGAGTCATTGAAATGTGTGTTCTCTTCAGAGACCACACATGGATCCACCAGTGTCATTGCATGTGTGTTCTTTTCACTAACAACAACTAGAGTCATTTCATGTGTGTTCTTTTCACATACCACATATGGATCCACAAGTGTCATTGAAATGTGTGTTCTCTTTAGAGACCACACATGGATCCACTAGTGTCATTGCATGTGTGTTCTTTTTACTAACAACAACTAGAGTCATTGCATGTGTGTTCTTTTCACATACCACATATGGATCCACCAGTGTCATTGTATGTGTGCTCTTTTCATAATCCACCTATGGATCCACCAGTGTCATTTCATGTGTTCTTTTTCACATACCACATATGGATCCACCTATGTCATTGAAATGTGTGTTCTCTTCAGAGACCACACATGGATCCACCAATGTCATTGCATGTGTGTTCTTTTTACTAACAACAACTGGATTCATTGCATGTGTGTTCTTTTCGCATACCACATATGGATCCACCAGTGTCATTGCATGTGTGCTCTTTTCACAATCCACCTATGGATCCACCAGTGTCATTGCATGTGTGTTCTTTTCGCATACCACATATGGATCCACTAGTGTCATTGCATGTGTGCTCTTTTCACAATCCACCTATGGATCCACCAGTGTCATTGCATGTGTGTTCTTTTTACTAACAACAATCAGAGTCATTGCATGTGTGTTCTTTTCACATACCACATATGGATCCACCAGTGTCATTGCATGTGTGCTCTTTTGACAATCCACCAGTGTCATTGCATGTGTGCTCTTTTCACAATCCACCTATGGATCCACCAGTGTCATTGCATGTGTGTTCTTTTTACTAACAACAACCAGAGTCATTGCATGTGTGTTCTTTTCACATACCACATATGGATCCACCAGCGTCATTTCATGTGTGTTCTTTTCACATACCACATATGGATCCACCAGAGTCATTGAAATGTGTGTTCTCTTCAGAGACCACACGTGGATCCACCAGTGTCATTGAAATGTATGTTCTCTTCAGAGACCACACATGGACCCACCAGTGTCATTGCATGTGTGTTCTTTTTACTAACAACAACCAGAGTCATTGAAATGCGTGTTCTCTTCAGAGACCACACATGGATCCACCAGTGTCATTGCATGTGTGTTCTTTTCACTAATAACAACCAGAATCATTGAATGTGTGTTCTTTTCACATACCACATATGGATCCACTAGTGTCATTGCATGTGTGTTCTTTTTACTAACAACAACTAGAGTCATTTCATGTGTGTTCTTTTCACATACCACATATGGATCCACGAGTGTCATTGAAATGTGTGTTCTCTTCAGAAACCACACATGGATCCACCAGTGTCATTGCATGTGTGTTATTTTTACTAACAACTAGAGTCATTGGAATGTGTGTTCTTTTCATATACCACATATGGATCCACCAGTGTCATTGCATGTGTGTTCTTTTCACAATCCACCTATGGATCCACCAGTGTCATTGCATGTGTGCTCTTTTTCCTAACAACAACCAGAGTCATTGCATGTGTGTTCTCTTCAGAGACCACACATGGATCCACCAGTGTCATTGCATGTGTGTTCTTTTCATAATCCACCTATGGATCCACCAGTGTCATTGCATGGGTGCTCTTTTTACTAACAACAACCAGAGTCATTGCATGTGT
Organism: Avena insularis; assembly: GCA_023614405.1. Classification (NCBI taxonomy): domain Eukaryota; kingdom Viridiplantae; phylum Streptophyta; class Magnoliopsida; order Poales; family Poaceae; genus Avena; species Avena insularis. Next base: position 301,535 of record JAJUPC010000153.1, read on the forward strand.
GTTCTCTTCAGAGACAACACATGGATCCACCAGTGTCATTGCATGTGTGTTCTTTTCACTAACAACAACTAGAGTCATTTCATGTGTGTTCTTTTCACATACCACATATGGATCCACAAGTGTCATTGAAATGTGTGTTCTCTTTAGAGACCACACATGGATCCACTAGTGTTATTGCATGTGTGTTCTTTTTACTAACAACAACTGGAGTCATTGCATGTGTGTTCTTTTCACATACCACATATGGATCCACCAGTGTCATTATATGCGTGCTCTTTTCATAATCCACCTATGGATCCACCAGTGTTAGTTCATGTGTTCTTTTTCACATACCACATATGGATCCACCTATGTCATTGAAATGTGTGTTCTCTTCAGAGACCACACATGGATCCACCAGTGTCATTGCATGTGTGTTCTTTTTACTAACAACAACTGGATTCATTGCATGTGTGTTCTTTTCGCATACCACATATGGATCCACCAGTGTCATTGCATGTGTGCTCTTTTCACAATCGACCTATGGATCCACCAGTGTCATTGCATGTGTGTTCTTTTCGCATACCACATATGGATCCACTAGTGTCATTGCATGTGTGCTCTTTTCACAATCCACCTATGGATCCACCAGTGTCATTGCATGTGTGTTCTTTTTACTAACAACAATCAGAGTCATTGCATGTGTGTTCTTTTCACATACCACATATGGATCCACCAGTGTCATTGCATGTGTGCTCTTTTGACAATCCACCAGTGTCATTGCATGTGTGCTCTTTTCACAATCCTCCTATGGATCCACCAGTGTCATTGCATGTGTGTTCTTTTTACTAACAACAACCAGAGTCATTGCATGTGTGTTCTTTTCACATACCACATATGGATCCACCAGCGTCATTTCATGTGTGTTCTTTTCACATACCACATATGGATCCACCAGAGTCATTGAAATGTGTGTTCTCTTCAGAGACCACACGTGGCGCTCTGGCGGCGAGGTTGCCGATGATGCAGGATGCGAGAAAGAGGGAGGGGAAGCTCACCGAGTTCGCAGCACACTGCTGATGCTCAACGTGGTCTTTGTTGGCCAAGGGGCGCACGGGGTCGATGAGAATTGCTCGTCGGAGTTGAGCCGTGCCCTAAGTGCGGTCATCGACAGGGCGAGGTTGCAGCCACGCCATGAGTGATTGGCGAGCACCTGGAGATGTAGAAGACACAGACTAATCAAACGACATGATTCACTGATCAAGGCGCGCACGGAGTCGAGTGCTAGAGCTCACCGGAGTTGGGTTTATCGTCGGTGGCGCTCAGACATGATGTAGTCGAGGTCGCAGGTCACCCGGCGAGCCGAGGCCGCAGAGCGGTGCTCCAGTCTGGCGAACTTGCTCGCTTGCTGGGAGTCAAGGGGCGTCAGTGCTGAATTTGCCGAGAACCTCGTCGAGACAACGGCGGTGTAAGAAATTCGGAACAGCCTGGTGGCTCCGGGGAAGCGGGGTTTGAGGGGAATGAAAGAGGAGAGGGAGGTGATTTAACTGGCGTGGTCGCGGGGATTAATCGTCGAGCATTTACCGGTAATTTACTCCGAGGAGTTAACGGCAGGAAACGGCCGGGGAGCGCGTCCTCATGGGTGGAGAAGATGGTGAGGTGGCATGGGGCGGCCAATGAGTGAGCGAGTGGGAATAGGGTCCACCAGTCAGTGAGGGTGCGGGTTTCTTCTGTGGTGAAGAAAAACGGTTCGGGGGCGAGGGTGAGGTGGGCTAGGTGGGCTGTTGGGCTGGGGCAGCTGGGCCAGTCTGTTTCCATATTTTTTTCCTTCTGAATTCTTTTTCCTTTTCTATTTCTATTTTTCTGTTTTGAATTTGAATCAATTATTCATTCACTCAAATCATTCAAACAATTCAAACTTGTAATGAGTTTTTGGTTCTGTTTATCAACATAAACCAAATCCCAAAAATAAAATAATATTTTTATTCTTTTTAGGACCATTCATTAATTAAATAAAATGGTTCATTAGTTATTTAATAAAATAGGGTTTGATTTAATTAATAGAATCTCCATTTGAAATCCAAAAAATTTCAAAACCAAATCAGTAGGTTTTATTTGGAAATAAAGAATATTTGGAAAACTTGTTTAAAATAAAATAACATCTTTATTTTTGGTCCATTAACAATTAAATAAAATGGGCCTTATTCATTTACTTCAAATAAGATTTGTTTTATTAGAATATTTATTTGAAACCTAAAATAAAACCAAAACACTTCAGTAAGTTTATTTGAGAATATAAAATATTTGGAAAACTTATTTAAAATAAATAAATAAGTTTTAGTGTTTTATTTAAAATGGGAGAAGCCTTTACTTTAATAAAATTTGGATATTAAATCCCTATTATTTTATTTAAATAAACCTTTGCTATTTTTATTCAAAACAAAAATGTTTTAATTAAAAGCTTGGCCAATGTTTTAATTTGGCTTTATAAAATAATTTTTATTTATAAATCCACCTTTTCATTTGAAAACAAAATCTTTTATTAAAAGATCCAAAATAGTAACACCAAAATATTTTATTTTCCTTTATTAAATGTTTATCTTTTTAAATCCCTTTAGGATTATTATTTGATCAAAATTGGTTTGAAGTTCCAATTGAATTCAAAAAGTTTCTTCTGGCCCTGAAAATCAAACAAAGTTTTATTTTATTCAATTATTTTTCACATTACAGGATTTGGAAAATCTTGGGATGTGACGGGCTACCACCCTTAAAATAAATCTCGTCCCGAGATTTGGGGAGGCAAGGGTTACAAGCAGGTTCAAAACAACTAGGGTACTACCACCCTTAAAAATTTTCAAACAAAAATTACACATTGTCCTTCTTGGGATCCTGGGAAAACTTCTCTAAGCAAACATTTGCATTGAGTCCTTTGTTTCCATGCTTGACTCATGGGCCAAGGTTGAGATCCTTCATAGACTTGTTTAACTTGTTCTTCATCTTTTCTGGACAATTGTTTGCATAGTGGCCTAGTTCCTTGCATTTGAAACATGTTATAAGTTTGAGGTCTTGAGGTGGCTTCTCTGGACAATATGATGCATAATGTCCTAACTCCTTGCAGTGTTTGCAAATCACTTGGCTAATATCCTTCCTCATCTTGGGTTTCACTAGCCTTGTTTGTCTTCTTGGCTCTTCTCCTTTTCTGGGCATTCATTGGCATAGTGTCCCATCTCTTTGCATTTGAAACATTGCACTTGTGTAATATCCTTCTTGCTAGTGTTGGGGCATTTCTTCTTCTTGTTTTTGGGTCTCTCCAAAACTAGGAGTTCTTCTAGTTCATGTTCTTCATGAGTGGGAGATCTTTCTCTCTTCTTGGGGCATTGATCTTCATGTTCCTTGGGTGCATGATCCTTGACTTCATAGATAATGCAAGCTTGGGTTCTCTCTAGAATAATATCCTTGTCATCCTTGTTGTCATTAGCTACTTGGGAAAAGTTTTCTCTCATGCTGATCATTTGAGTAACCAATCCTTGCAACATTTGGGATTGAAGTTTCAAAATCCTTTGTATGGCTGGGTCTAGTCCATTGTTGTTGGCTAAAAGCTGAGTTGTCATTTGGCTCAACTGGTTTTGGTTTGCTATCAGTTCCCTCATGTTGTCCTCTTGGTTGTTGTTGTTATCATCAACCTTGATGTTGGAGTCTCTTGGAGAAGTCATATGTTTGGGGTTGAAGGGAGATTAGAATAGACAAAATATTTCTAAGGGAATAATTCTAATCACACATATCCCAATTCACTCAAGCAATGTGCAAGCAATCACAAACAACATTCCACTCAAACAACAAGTTTCAAGCATATTTTTAGGCAACAAAAATAATTTTGTTACACCACATAAGTTGGTGTGTTTGACTTAACTAAAATATGGTGGTCCATCTATATGGTTCACTTGTGGTCTTTCCATCCTTCTTGGTTGATTCTTCTTGCATGAGATCATGGTTTCCTTGAGAAAACTTCTTGGTCACAATACTTCAAGTGAAGTGAACTCCTTCTAATTTTTCATTTCCTCAGTCTCCAAATCTTGAGCAAGGTTTTGTTGTCTCACTTGTAGTCCTTAGTGGTATCTAGTTGGAAGTCCTTGGTGAATATGCTGAAGATGTTGAAGTCATTAGAGTTGAAGAAGTTAAAGTCATTAGAGTTGATGAAGTCCTTTGCACATGGTGTAGTCTTGGGCCATGGGGTAGGTTTTTCCATCAAGTTGAAGTAGAAAAGATGTAGAGTTGAAACCAAAATGGTTGAGGAAAGGATTTACAAGTTTGTTTTGTAAATAAGTTTTGGAACAAGTATAACTCCTATTTTTCTAAGTGATTTTGTCCAATCCTAGGTTTACCAATCCTACAGGCAACACAATGCTCTGATACCATCTGTAGAGGTCTCAACCTAATAAGGTAGATTCCTCCTGTGTTTACAATGCTAGTCCCTGGATCAATAGCTAGCATCCACAGTTAAGATGTAATATCAAGAAACAAAGGTCATAATATAACTTTATAACCAGGAATAACATAATTTTATTACATCATACATAGCTCATTTGGCTATTACATTACATTGCAGCGGAATAACTATAAGTATGGGTCCTTCATCTTCAAAGTGCCACAGGCAGATGTTGGTTGTAGACTTTGTAATCCTAATCAATCAATCTTCTCTAAAATCAATCAAACCTGCAACATTACAAGTTACAGCCACAAGGGTCAATACATTTGAATTGTATTGGCAAGTGATACTATAATAGTATAGTGGAGTCTATCAACTATATGCATTTGGCTAAGTGGAGTTGAGGCTTGCATTGGTCAAAATATATTTTTCCTTAACATTTGAAAATACTAAGTTTTGCTTTGATAAAATCATTTTTCTCAGTCAAAAATTGAAGATCCTTTAACCAAGGCATCTCTCAATCAATGATTGAAGATTTCAAACAACCCTTGTTCAAACCACAAGATTTTAACTTAGAAATTTGAATGATGAGATTCTTGATTGCTTCCATGTCTTGATGCTCAAATTGTCCTTTACCAGGGACATGGCTAAGTACTTAGATTTTACACTCTGCAGAGGTGGTGCACTTTCCCCACAAGACTTGGTTTCCCAAGACAAGATCTTTCAGAAGCCTTCCCTTAGACCAAAATGGACACGTTCCAAACTATCAAACACTACCACCCTCTGTCCATATGGCTAAGTTCTTGCAACCTATATGATCATGGCAGAGCCCATATTGCCAAGTGGTTGCACTTGAAGCTTCTCAACATTTGACATCTCAAATCTCTTTGTTCCTGGGTGGCCATCCACAAGTGAGATACACAAGGTAAACCATAAACATGGGCCTTGTGAACCACTCAACCAAAAACCACCAAGCAAGCCCATTCCACCCAGGTGATTCATTAACTTAGTTGTTTTATTAAACAAAAACATAAGTCCTCAGACTTAGAGATTTTTCCATAGTGTGAATATATTTTCCACCCATGTTTTCTATTAGCTAGGCTAAGCTTGATAGTAGTAGGAATCTTTAACTTAGGAAAATCCTACTAAGGATTCATCTACTAGGTTTTCCTATAGCAAGGTTCATACTTAGCAAAATTCCATGCAAGTTTTACTTAAAAAAAACACTAATGCATAGTGAAAGTATTGGGATAGAAAGTATGAAGCATCACTTGCCTTTTTGGTAGAGGGTATAGGTTCACTCCTTGTCCTTGCAACAATCACACTCTTCAAGTCACTACAAGTCAATCAATCAAGGCACAAACTCAATCTACCAATCAAGCAAAACAACACATAAAATGACAAAGTCAAAGTAATGCATGCAAGCATGCCAAGCTTTGTTTTGTTTGAAAAAGTGGTTCCTAATGGGTCATAAACATTTGAAAACACCTATTGGTCATTTTGTAAGGTGGCAAAGTCATTTGCAAAAGATTTCTCTTCATAATCCATTTTAAAAACAAAGTATCATTTTATGTGGTGTAGAAATATTTTTATTAAGGCATTAACCTATAGGGTTCACCAAATATGTTTTCAAATCACAAAACTTGGGGTTTGGGGTCAGTGAGTTTAAAACAAAACATTTTCCCAAGGTTTTCTTCCAAAACCATTTTTAATAAATAAACCCACATTTCTATTTGACTAGAAATAGTTTAAAACAAAGAATCATTATTTTGTTTCGCCAAACTCATTTTTTTTGACTCCACAAAGTGTTTCCTAGGGTCAGTAGGTTCAACATACCCCATTTGCAAAAGATTTTAATCCTAAAATCAATTTTAAACAATTTTTACATCCTTAACAAGCATACAAATGTTTCTGCAAAAACAACCATTTTTCCAGAAGCTTTTTGCTAAACAAAGGGCATGGTTGGCTAGGGCTTGTTCCACTGAATCCATTGATATAAAATTTGTAATTTTTGGACGTGTGGTTTGAAAGTTATAGATTTTACAAGATTGAACAACTAATAGATCAAATTCAGTTTTTAAAACCAACTCTAGGCCACGTGGAATGTTTTGATTGGCCGAAAACGGTTCGCGTGGATCGACCAACGTGGGCCGCTGGATCTAAAGCAAATCTTACGGCGCAGATGCTCTCATACCCCTTCGATAAGTGACTCTATCCTAGCCAATGGATCTGCATCTAACGGTTGCTGCGTGTTTGACCTAGAATGGCGGCGGCGGTATGGCGGCGGCGGCGCTCTAGCGGCGAGGTTGCCGATGATGCAGGATGCGAGAAAGAGGGAGGGGAAGCTCACCGAGTTCGTAGCACACTACTGATGCTCAACGTGGTCTTTGTTGGCCAAGGGGCGCACGGGGTCGATGAGAATTGCTCGTCGGAGTTGAGCCGTGCCTCGGGTGCGGTCAGTCGTCGACAGGGGAGAGGTTGCAGGCCACGCGAGTGATTGGCGAGCACCTGGAGATGCAGAAGACACAGACTAATCAAACGACATGATTCAGCGATCAAAGGCGCCGCGGTCGAGTGCTAGAGCTCACCGGAGTTGGGTTTATCGTCGGTGGCGCTCAGACATGGTCATAGTCGAGGCTGCAGGTCACCCGCGGGCGAGCTGAGTTGCCTGCTTGCTCGGGGAGTCAAGGGGCGATGCAGTGCTACCGGAATTTGCCGAGAACCTCGTCGGAGACGGCGGCGGTGCAGAAGAAATTCGGAACAGCCTGGTGGCTCCGGGGAAGCGGGGTTTGAGGGGAATGAAAGAGGAGAGGGAGGTGATTTAACTGGCATGGTCGTGGGGATTAATCGTCGAGCATTTACCGGTAATTTACTCCGAGGAGTTAACGGCAGGAAATGGCCGGGGGAGGGCGCGGTCCTCGCGTGGGTGGAGAAGATGGTGAGGTGGCAGTGGGGCGGCGTCGTGATGGCGAGAGTGGGAATAGGGTCCACCAGTCAGTGAGGGTGCGGGTTTCTTCTGTGGTGAAGAAAAACGGTTCGGGGGCGAGGGTGAGGTGGGCTAGGTGGGCTGGGGCAGCTGGGGCAGCTGGGCCAGTCTGTTTCCATATTTTTTTTCCTTCTGAATTCTTTTTCCTTTTCTACTTCTATTTTTCTGTTTTGAATTTGAATCAATTATTCATTCACTCAAATCATTCAAACAATTCAAACTTGTAATGAGTTTTTGGTTCTGTTTATCAACATAAACCAAATCCCAAAAATAAAATAATATTTTTATTCTTTTTAGGACCATTCATTAATTAAATAAAATGGTTCATTAGTTATTTAATAAAATAGGGTTTGATTTAATTAATAGAATCTCCATTTGAAATCCAAATATTTTCAAAACCAAATCAGTAGGTTTTATTTGGAAATAAAGAATATTTGGAAAACTTGTTTAAAATAAAATAACATCTTTATTTTTGGTCCATTAACAATTAAATAAAATGGGCCTTATTCATTTACTTCAAATAAGATTTGTTTTATTAGAATATTTATTTGAAACCTAAAATAAAACCAAAACACTTCAGTAAGTTTATTTGAGAATATAAAATATTTGGAAAACTTATTTAAAATAAATAAATAAGTTTTAGTGTTTTATTTAAAATGGGAGAAGCCTTTACTTTAATAAAATTTGGATATTAAATCCCTATTATTTTATTTAAATAAACCTTTGCTATTTTTATTCAAAACAAAAATGTTTTAATTAAAAGCTTGGCCAATGTTTTAATTTGGCTTTATAAAATAATCTTTATTTATAAATCCACCTTTTCATTTGAAAACAAAATCTTTTATTAAAAGATCCAAAATAGTAACACCAAAATATTTTATTTTCCTTTATTAAATGTTTATCTTTTTAAATCCCTTTAGGATTATTATTTGATCAAAATTGGTTTGAAGTTCCAATTGAATTCAAAAAGTTTCTTCTGGCCCTGAAAATCAAACAAAGTTTTATTTTATTCAATTATTTTTCACATTACAAGATTTGGAAAATCTTGGGATGTGACATGGATCCACCAGTGTCATTGCATGTGTGTTCTTTTCACAATCCACCTATGGATCCACCAGTGTCATTGCATGTGTGCTCTTTTTCCTAACAACAACCAGAGTCATTGCATGTGTGTTCTCTTCAGAGACCACACATCGATCCACCAGTGTCATTGCATGTGTGTTCTTTTCATAATCCACCTATGGATCCACCAGTGTCATTGCATGGGTGCTCTTTTTACTAACAACAACCAGAGTCATTGCATGTGTGTTCTCTTCAGAGACAACACATGGATCTAGCAGTGTCATTGCATGTGTGTTCTTTTTACTAACAACATCCAGAGTCATTGAAATGTGTGTTCTCTTCAGAGACCACACATGGATCCACCAGTGTCATTGCATGTGTGTTCTTTTCACTAACAACAACTGTAGTCATTTCATGTGTGTTCCTTTCACATACCACATGTGGATCCACCAGTGTCATTGAAATGTGTGTTCACTTCAAAGACCACACATGGATCCACCAGTGTCATTACATGTGTGTTCTTTGTACTAACAACAACTGGATACATTGCATGTGTGTTCTTTTCACATACCACATATGGATCCACCAGTGTCATTGCATGTGTGCTCTTTTCATAATCCACCTACGGATCCACCAGTGTCATTTCATGTGGGTTCTTTTCACATACCACATATGGAACCACCAGTGTCATTGAAATGTGTGTTCTCTTCAGAGACGACACATGGATCCACCAGTGTCATTGCATGTGTGTTCTTTTTACTAACAAGAACTGGAGTCATTGCATGTGTGTTCTTTTCACATACCACATATGGATCCACTAGTGTCAATTCATGTGTGCTATTTTCACAATCCACCTATGGATCCACTAGTGTCATTGCATGTGTGCTCTTTTCACAATCCACCTATGGATCCACCAGTGTCATATCATGTGTGCTCTTTTTACTAACAACAACCAGAGTCATTGCATGTGTGTTCTCTTCAGAGACCACACATGGATCCACCAGTGTCATTGAAGTGTGTTCTTTTCATAATCCACACATGGATCCACTGGTCTCATTGCATGTGTGCTCTTTTTACTAACAACAACCAGAGTCATTGCATGTGTGTTCTCTTCAGAGACCACACATGGATCCAACAGTGTCATTGCATGTGTGTTCTTTTTACTAACAACAACCAGAGTCATTGAAATGTGTTCTCTTGAGACCACGTGGATCCACCAGTGTCATTGCATGTGTGTTCTTTTCACTAATAACAACTAGAGTCATTTCATGTGTGTTCTTTTCACATACCACATATGGATCCACAAGTGTCATTGAAATGTGTGTTCTCTTCAGAGACCACACATGGATCCACAAGTGTCATTGCATGTGTGTTCTTTTTACTAACAACAACTAGAGTCATTGCATGTGTGTTCCTTTCACATACCACATATGGATCCACCAGTGTCATTGTATGTGTGCTCTTTTCATAATCCACCTATGGATCCATCAGTGTCATTTCATGTGTGTTACTTTCACATACCACATATGGATCCACTTGTGTCATTGAAATGTGTGTTCTCTTCAGAGACCACACATGGATCCACCAGTGTCATTGCATGTGTGTTCTTTTTACTAACAACGACTGGACTCATTGCATGTGTGTTCTTTTCACATACCACACATGGATCCACTAGTGTCATTGCATGTGTGTTCTTTTTACTAACAACAACTGGAGTCATTGCATGTGTGTTCTTTTCACATACCACATATGGATCCACCAGTGTCATTGTATGTGTGCTCTTTTCATAATCCACCTACGGATCCACCAGTGTCATTTCATGTGTCCTTTTTCACATACCACATATGGATCCACCTATGTCATTGAAATGTGTGTTCTCTTCAGAGACCACACATGGATCCACCAGTGTCATTGCATGTGTGTTCTTTTTACTAAGAACAACTGGATTCATTGCATGTGTGTTCTTTTCGCATACCACATATGGATCCACCAGTGTCATTGCATGTGTGCTCTTTTCACAATCCACCTATGGATCCACCAGTGTCATTGCATGTGTGTTCTTTTCGCATACCACATATGGATCCACTAGTGTCATTGCATGTGTGCTCTTTCCACAATCCACCTATGGATCCACCAGTGTCATTGCATGTGTGTTCTTTTCATAATCCACACATGGATCCACTGGTCTCATTGCATGTGTGCTCTTTTTACTAACAACAACCAGAGTCATTGCATGTGTGTTCTCTTCAGAGAAAACACATGGATCTAGCAGTGTCATTGCATGTGTGTTCTTTTTACTAACAACAACCAGAGTCATTGAAATGTGTGTTCTCTTCAGAGACCACACATGGATCCACCAGTGTCATTGCATGTGTGTTCTTTTCACTAATAACAACTAGAGTCATTTCATGTGTGTTCTTTTCACATACCACATATGGATCCACAAGTGTCATTGAAATGTGTGTTCTCTTCAGAGACCACACATGGATCCACAAGTGTCATTGCATGTGTGTTCTTTTTACTAACAACAACTAGAGTCATTGCATGTGTGTTCCTTTCACATACCACATATGGATCCACCAGTGTCATTGTATGTGTGCTCTTTTCATAATCCAACTATGGATCCATCAGTGTCATTTCATGTGTGTTATTTTCACATACCACATATGGATCCACTTGTGTCATTGAAATGTGTGTTCTCTTCAGAGACCACACATGGATCCACCAGTGTCATTGCATGTGTGTTCTTTTTACTAACAACGACTGGACTCATTGCATGTGTGTTCTTTTCACATACCACACATGGATCCACTAGTGTCATTGCATGTGTGTTCTTTTTACTAACAACAACTGGAGTCATTGCATGTGTGTTCTTTTCACATACCACATATGGATCCACCAGTGTCATTGTATGTGTGCTCTTTTCATAATCCACCTATGGATCCACCAGTGTCATTTCATGTGTTCTTTTTCACATACCACATATGGATCCACCGATGTCATTGAAATGTGTGTTCTCTTCAGAGACCACACATGGATCCACCAGTGTCATTGCATGTGTGTTATTTTTACTAACAACAACTGGATTCATTGCATGTGTGTTCTTTTCGCATACCACATATGGATCCACCAGTGTCATTGCATGTGTGCTCTTTTCACAATCCACCTATGGATCCACCAGTGTCATTGCATGTGTGTTCTTTTTGCATACCACATATGGATCCACTAGTGTCCTTGCATGTGTGATCTTTTCACAATCCACCTATGGATCCACCAGTGTCATTGCATGTGTGTTCTTTTTACTAACAACAATCAGAGTCATTGCATGTGTGTTCTTTTCACATACCACATATGGATCCACCAGTGTCATTGCATGTGTGCTCTTTTGACAATCCACCAGTGTCATTGCATGTGTGCTCTTTTCACAATCCACCTATGGATCCACCAGTGTCATTGCATGTGTGTTCTTTTTACTAACAACAACCAGAGTCATTGCATGTGTGTTCTTTTCACATACCACATATGGATCCACCAGCGTCATTTCATCTGTGTTCTTTTCACATACCACATATGGATCCACCAGAGTCATTGAAATGTATGTTCTCTTCAGAAACCACACGTGGATCCACCAGTGTCATTGAAATGTATGTTCTCTTCAGAGACCACACACGGACCCACCAGTGTCATTGCATGTGTGTTCTTTTTACTAACAACAACCAGAGTCATTGAAATGTGTGTTCTCTTCAGAGACCACACATGGATCCACCAGTGTCATTGCATGTGTGTTCTTTTCACTAACAACAACTGTAGTCATTTCATGTGTGTTCCTTTCACATACCACATGTGGATCCACCAGTGTCATTGAAATGTGTGTTCACTTCAAAGACCACACATGGATCCACCAGTGTCATTACATGTGTGTTCTTTGTAGTAACAACAACTGGATACATTGCATGTGTGTTCTTTTCACATACCACATATGGATCCACCAGTGTCATTGCATGTGTGCTCTTTTCATAATCCACCTACGGATCCACCAGTGTCACTTCATGTGGGTTCTTTTCACATACCACATATGGAACCACCAGTGTCATTGAAATGTGTGTTCTCTTCACAGACGACACATGGATCCACCAGTGTCATTGCATGTGTGTTCTTTTTACTAACAAGAACTGGAGTCATTGCATGTGTGTTCTTTTCACATACCACATATGGATCCACTAGTGTCAATTCATGTGTGCTATTTTCACAATCCACCTATGGATCCACTAGTGTCACTGCATGTGTGCTCTTTTCACAATCCACCTATGGATCCACCAGTGTCATATCATGTGTGCTCTTTTTACTAACAACAACCAGAGTCATTGCATGTGTGTTCTCTTCAGAGACCACACATGGATCCACCAGTGTCATTGAAGTGTGTTCTTTTCATAATCCACACATGGATCCACTGGTATCATTGCATGTGTGCTCTTTTTACTAACAACAACCAGAGTCATTGCATGTGTGTTCTCTTCAGAGACCACACATGGATCCAACAGTGTCATTGCATGTGTGTTCTTTTTACTAACAACAACCAGAGTCATTGAAATGTGTGTTCTCTTCAGAGACCACACGTGGATCCACCAGTGTCATTGCATGTGTGTTCTTTTCACTAATAACAACTAGAGTCATTTCATGTGTGTTCTTTTCACATACCACATATGGATCCACAAGTGTCATTGAAATGTGTGTTCTCTTCAGAGACCACACATGGATCCACAAGTGTCATTGCATGTGTGTTCTTTTTACTAACAACAACTAGAGTCATTGCATGTGTGTTCCTTTCACATACCACATATGGATCCACCAGTGTCATTGTATGTGTGCTCTTTTCATAATCCACCTATGGATCCATCAGTGTCATTTCATGTGTGTTACTTTCACATACCACATATGGATCCACTTGTGTCATTGAAATGTGTGTTCTCTTCAGAGACCACACATGGATCCTGATGTCATTGCATGTGTGTTCTTTTTACTAACAACGACTGGACTCATTGCATGTGTGTTCTTTTCACATACCACACATGGATCCACTAGTGTCATTGCATGTGTGTTCTTTTTACTAACAACAACTGGAGTCATTGCATGTGTGTTCTTTTCACATACCACATATGGATCCACCAGTGTCATTGTATGTGCTCTTTCATAATCCACCTACGGATCCACAGTGTCATTTCATGTGTCCTTTTTCACCACATATGGATCCACCTATGTCATTGAAATGTGTGTTCTCTTGAGACCACATGGATCCTGATGTCATTGCATGTGTGTTCTTTTTACTAAGAACAACTGGATTCATTGCATGTGTGTTCTTTTCGCATACCACATATGGATCCACCAGTGTCATTGCATGTGTGCTCTTTTCACAATCCACCTATGGATCCACCAGTGTCATTGCATGTGTGTTCTTTTCGCATACCACATATGGATCCACTAGTGTCATTGCATGTGTGCTCTTTCCACAATCCACCTATGGATCCACCAGTGTCATTGCATGTGTGTTCTTTTCATAATCCACACATGGATCCACTGGTCTCATTGCATGTGTGCTCTTTTTACTAACAACAACCAGAGTCATTGCATGTGTGTTCTCTTCAGAGAAAACACATGGATCTAGCAGTGTCATTGCATGTGTGTTCTTTTTACTAACAACAACCAGAGTCATTGAAATGTGTGTTCTCTTCAAAGACCACACATGGATCCACCAGTGTCATTGCAAGTGTGTTCTTTTCACTAATAACAACTAGAGTCATTTCATGTGTGTTCTTTTCACATACCACATATGGATCCACAAGTGTCATTGAAATGTGTGTTCTCTTCAGAGACCACACATGGATCCACAAGTGTCATTGCATGTGTGTTCTTTTTACTAACAACAACTAGAGTCATTGCATGTGTGTTCCTTTCACATACCACATATGGATCCACCAGTGTCATTGTATGTGTGCTTTTTTCATAATCCAACTATGGATCCATCAGTGTCATTTCATGTGTGTTATTTTCACATACCACATATGGATCCACATGTGTCATTGAAATGTGTGTTCTCTTCAAAGACCACACATGGATCCAACAGTGTCATTGCATGTATGTTCTTTTTACTAACAACAACTGGACTCATTGCATGTGTGTTCTTTTCACATACCACACATGGATCCACTAGTGTCATTGCATGTGTGTTCTTTTTACTAACAACAACTGGAGTCATTGCATGTGTGTTCTTTTCACATACCACATATGGATCCACCAGTGTCATTGTATGTGTGCTCTTTTCATAATCCACCTATGGATCCACCAGTGTCATTTCATGTGTTCTTTTTCACATCCCACATATGGATCCACCGATGTCATTGAAATGTGTGTTCTCTTCAGAGACCACACATGGATCCACCAGTGTCATTGCATGTGTGTTCTTTTTACTAACAACAATTGGATTCATTGCATGTGTGTTCTTTTCGCATACCACATATGGATCCACCAGTGTCATTGCATGTGTGCTCTTTTCACAATCCACCTATGGATCCACCAGTGTCATTGCATGTGTGTTCTTTTTGCATACCACATATGGATCCACTAGTGTCATTGCATGTGTGATCTTTTCACAATCCACCTATGGATCCACCAGTGTCATCGCATGTGTGTTCTTTTTACTAACAACAATCAGAGTCATTGCATGTGTGTTCTTTTCACATACCACATATGGATCCACCAGTGTCATTGCATGTGTTCTCTTTTGACAATCCACCAGTGTCATTGCATGTGTGCTCTTTTCATAATCCACCTATGGATCCACCAGTGTCATTGCATGTGTTTTCATTTTACTAACAACAACCAGAGTCATTGCATGTGTGTTCTTTTCACATACCACATATGGATCCACCAGCATCATTTCATGTGTGTTCTTTTCACATACCACATATGGATCCACCAGAGTCATTGAAATGTGTGTTCTCTTCAGAGACAACACGTGGATCCACCAGTGTCATTGAAATGTATGTTCTCTTCAGAGACCACACATGGACCCACCAGTGTCATTGCATGTGTGTTCTTTTTACTAACAACAACCAGAGTCATTGAAATGCGTGTTCTCTTCAGAGACCACACATGGATCCACCAGTGTCATTGCATGTGTGTTCTTTTCCCTAACAACAACTGTAGTCATTTCATGTGTGTTCCTTTCACATACCACATGTGGATCCACCAGTGTCATTGAAATGTGTGTTCACTTCAAAGACCACACATGGATCCACCAGTGTCATTACATGTGTGTTCTTTGTACTAACAACAACTGGATACATTGCATGTGTGTTCTTTTCACATACCACATATGGATCCACCAGTGTCATTGCATGTGTGCTCTTTTCATAATCCACCTACGGCTCCACCAGTGTCATTTCATGTGGGTTCTTTTCACATACCACATATGGAACCACCAGTGTCATTGAAATGTGTGTTCTCTTCAGAGACGACACATGGATCCACCAGTGTCATTGCATGTGTGTTCTTTTTACTAACAACAACTGGAGTCATTGCATGTGTGTTCTTTTCACATACCACATATGGATCCACTAGTGTCATTTCATGTGTGCTATTTTCACAATCCACCTATGGATCCACTAATGTCATTGCATGTGTGCTCTTTTCACAATCCACCTATGGATCCACCAGTGTCATATCATGTGTGCTCTTTTTACTAACAACAACCAGAGTCATTGCATGTGTGTTCTCTTCAGAGACCACACATGGATCCACCAGTGTCATTGAAGTGTGTTCTTTTCATAATCCACACATGGATCCACTGGTCTCATTGCATGTGTGCTCTTTTTACTAACAACAACCAGAGTCATTGCATGTGTGTTCTCTTCAGAGACCACACATGGATCTAGCATTGTCATTGCATGTGTGTTCTTTTTACTAACAACAACCAGAGTCATTGAAATGTGTGTTCTCTTCAGAGACCACACGTGGATCCACCAGTGTCATTGCATGTGTGTTCTTTTCACTAATAACAACTAGAGTCATTTCATGTGTGTTCTTTTCACATACCACATATGGATCCACAAGTGTCATTGAAATGTGTGTTCTCTTCAGAGACCACACATGGATCCACAAGTGTCATTGCATGTGTGTTCTTTTTACTAACAACAACTAGAGTCATTGCATGTGTGTTCCTTTCACATACCACATATGGATCCACCAGTGTCATTGTATGTGTGCTCTTTTCATAATCCACCTATGGATCCATCAGTGTCATTTCATGTGTGTTATTTTCACATACCACATATGGATCCACTTGTGTCATTGAAATGTGTGTTCTCTTCAGAGACCACACATGGATCCACCAGTGTCATTGCATGTGTGTTCTTTTTACTAACAACGACTGGACTCATTGCATGTGTGTTCTTTTCACATACCACACATGGAGCCACTAGTGTCATTGCATGTGTGTTCTTTTTACTAACAACAACTGGAGTCATTGCATGTGTGTTCTTTTCACATACCACATATGGATCCACCAGTGTCATTGTATGTGTGCTCTTTTCATAATCCACCTATGGATCCACCAGTGTCATTTCATGTGTTCTTTTTCACATACCACATATGGATCCACCTATGTCATTGAAATGTGTGTTCTCTTCAGAGACCACACATGGATCCTGATGTCATTGCATGTGTGTTCTTTTTACTAACAACAACTGGATTCGTTGCATGTGTGTTCTTTTCGCATACCACATATGGATCCACCAGTGTCATTGCATGTGTGCTCTTTTCACAATCCACCTATGGATCCACCAGTGTCATTGCATGTGTGTTCTTTTCGCATACCACATATGGATCCACTAGTGTCATTGCATGTGTGCTCTTTCCACAATCCACCTGTGGATCCACCAGTGTCATTGCATGTGTGTTCTTTTCATAATCCACACATGGATCCACTGGTCTCATTGCATGTGTGCTCTTTTTACTAACAACAACCAGAGTCATTGCATGTGTGTTCTCTTCAGAGAAAACACATGGATCTAGCAGTGTCATTGCATGTGTGTTCTTTTTACTAACAACATCCAGAGTCATTGAAATGTGTGTTCTCTTCAGAGACCACACATGGATCCACCAGTGTCATTTCATGTGTGTTCTTTTCACTAATAACAACTAGAGTCATTTCATTTGTGTTCTTTTCACATACCACATATGGATCCACAAGTGTCATTGAAATGTGTGTTCTCTTCGGAGACCACACATGGATCCACAAGTGTCATTGCATGTGTGTTCTTTTTACTAACAACAACTAGAGTCATTGCATGTGTGTTCCTTTCACATACCACATATGGATCCACCAGTGTCATTGTATGTGTGCTCTTTTCATAATCCACCTATGGATCCATCAGTGTCATTTCATGTGTGTTATTTTCACATACCACATATGGATCCACTTTTGTCATTGAAATGTGTGTTCTCTTCAGAGACCACACATGGATCCACCAGTGTCATTGCATGTGTGTTCTTTTTACTAACAACGACTGGACTCATTGCATGTGTGTTCTTTTCACATACCACACATGGATCCACTAGTGTCATTGCATGTGTGTTCTTTTTACTAACAACAACTGGAGTCATTGCATGTGTGTTCTTTTCACATACCACATATGGATCCACCAGTGTCATTGTATGTGTGCTCTTTTCATAATCCACCTATGGATCCACCAGTGTCATTTCATGTGTTCTTTTTCACATACCACATATGGATCCACCTATGTCATTGAAATGTGTGTTCTCTTCAGAGACCACACATGGATCCACCAGTGTCATTGCATGTGTGTTCTTTTTACTAACAACAACTGGATTCATTGCATGTGTGTTCTTTTCGCATACCACATATGGATCCACCAGTGTCATTGCATGTGTGCTCTTTTCACAATCCACCTATGGATCCACCAGTGTCATTGCATGTGTGTTCTTTTTGCATACCACATATGGATCCACTAGTGTTGTTGCATGTGTGATCTTTTCACAATCCACCTATGGATCCACCAGTTTCATTGCATGTGTGTTCTTTTTACTAACAACAATCAGAGTCATTGCATGTCTGTTCTTTTCACATACCACATATGGATCCACCAGTGTCATTGCATGTGTGCTCTTTTGACAATCCACCAGTGTCATTGCATGTGTGTTCTTTTTACTAACAACAACCAGAGTCATTGCATGTGTGTTCTTTTCACATACCACATATGGATCCACCAGCGTCATTTCATGTGTGTTCTTTTCACATACCACATATGGATCCTCCAGAGTCATTGAAATGTGTGTTCTCTTCAGAGACCACACGTGGATCCACCAGTGTCATTGAAATGTATGTTCTTTTCAGAGACCACACATGGACCCACCAGTGTCATTGCATGTGTGTTCTTTTTACTAACAACAACCAGAGTCATTGAAATGCGTGTTCTCTTCAGAGACCACACATGGATCCACCAGTGTCATTGCATGTGTGTTCTTTTCACTAATAACAACCAGAATCATTGAATGTGTGTTCTTTTCACATACCACATATGGATCCACCAGTGTCATTGCATGTGTGTTCTTTTTACTAACAACAACTAGAGTCATTTCATGTGTGTTCTTTTCACATACCACATATGGATCCACGAGTGTCATTGAAATGTGTGTTCTCTTCAGAAACCACACATGGATCCACCAGTGTCATTGCATGTGTGTTATTTTTACTAACAACAACTGGAGTCATTGGAATGTGTGTTCTTTTCATATAACACATATGGATCCACCAGTGTCATTGCATGTGTGTTCTTTTCACAATACACCTATGGATCCACCAGTGTCATTGCATGTGTGCTCTTTTTCCTAACAACAACCAGAGTCATTGCATGTGTGTTCTCTTCAGAGACCACACATGGATCCACAATGTGTCATTGCATGTGTGTTCTTTTCATAATCCACCTATGGATCCACCAGTGTCATTGCATGGGTGCTCTTTTTACTAACAACAACCAGAGTCATTGCATGTGTGTTCTCTTCAGAGACAACACATGGATCCAGCAGTTTTATTGCATGTGTGTTCTTTTTACTAACAATAACCAGAGTCATTGAAATGTGTGTTCTCTTTAGAGACCACACATGGATCCACCAGTGTCATTGCATGTGTGTTCTTTTCACTAACAACAACTGTAGTCATTTCATGTGTGTTCCTTTCACATACCACATGTGGATCCACCAGTGTCATTGAAATGTGTGTTCACTTCAAAGACCACACATGGATCCACGAGTGTCATGTGTGTTCTTTGTACTAACAACAACTGGATACATTGCATGTGTGTTCTTTTGACATACCACATATGGATCCACCAGTGTCATTGCATGTGTGCTCTTTTCATAATCCACCTACGGATCCACCAGTGTCATTTCATGTGGGTTCTTTTCACATACCACATATGGAACCACCAGTGTCATTGAAATGTGTGTTCTCTTCAGAGACGACACATGGATCCACCAGTGTCATTGCATGTGTGTTATTTTTACTAACAACAACTGGAGTCATTGCATGTGTGTTGTTTTCACATACCACATATGGATCCACTAGTGTCATTGCATGTGTGCTATTTTCACAATCCACCTATGGATCCACTAGTGTCAATGCATGTGTGCTCTTTTCACAATCCACCTATGGATCCACCAGTGTCATATCATGTGTGCTCTTTTTACTAACAACAACCAGAGTCATTGCATGTGTGTTCTCTTCAGAGACCACACATGGATCCACCAGTGTCATTGAAGTGTGTTCTTTTCATAATCCACACATGGATCCACTGGTCTCATTGCATGTGTGCTCTTTTTACTAACAACAACCAGAGTCATTGCATGTGTGTTCTCTTCAGAGACCACACATGGATCCAGCAGTGTCATTGCATGTGTGTTCTTTTTACTAACAACAACCAGAGTCATTGAAATGTGTGTTCTCTTCAGAGACCACACATGGATCCACCAGTGTCATTGCATGTTTGTTCTTTTCACTAATAACAACTAGAGTCATTTCATGTGTGTTCTTTTCACATACCACATATGGATCCACAAGTGTCATTGAAATGTGTGTTCTCTTCAGAGACCACACATGGATCCACAAGTGTCATTGCATGTGTGTTCTTTTTACTAACAACAACTAGAGTCATTGCATGTGTGTTCCTTTCACATACCACATATGGATCCACCAGTGTCATTGTATGTGTGCTCTTTTCATAATCCACCTATGGATCCATCAGTCTCATTTCATGTGTGTTATTTTCACATCCCACATATGGATCCACTTGTGTCATTGAAATGTGTGTTCCCTTCAGAGACCACACATGGATCCACCAGTGTCATTGCATGTGTGTTCTTTTTACTAACAACGACTGGACTCATTGCATGTGTGTTCTTTTCACATACCACATATGGATCCACTAGTGTCATTGCATGTGTGTTCTTTTTACTAACAACAACTGGAGTCATTGCATGTGTGTTCTTTTCACATACCACATATGGATCCACCAGTGTCATTGCATGTGTGCTCTTTTCATAATCCACCTACAGATCCACTAGTATCATTTCATGTGGGTTCTTTTCACATACCACATATTGAACCACTAGTGTCATTGAAATGTGTGTTCTCTTCAGAGACCACACATGGATCCACCAGTGTCATTGCATGTGTGTTCTTTTTACTAACAACAACTGGAGTAATTGCATGTGTGTTCTTTTCACATACCACATATAGATCCACCAGTGTCATTGCATGTGTGTGCTTTTCAAAATCCACCTATGGATCCACCAGTGTCATTGCATGTGTTCTCTTTTTACTAACAACAACCAGAGTCATTGCATGTGTGTTCTCTTCGGAGACCACACATGGATCCACCAGTGTCATTGCATGTCTGTTCTTTTCATAATCCACACATGGATCCACCAGCGTCATTGCATGTGTGCTCTTTTTACTAACAACAACCAGAGTCATTGAAATGTGTGTTCTCTTCATAGACCACACATGGATCCACTAGTGTCATTGCATGTGTGTTATTTTCACTAATAACAACCAGAATCATTGAATGTGTGTTCTTTTCACATACCACATATGGATCCACTAGTGTCATTGCATGTGTGTTCTTTTTACTAACAACAACTGGAGTCATTGCATGTGTGTTCTTTTCACATACCACATATGGATCCACAAGTGTCATTGAAATGTGTGTTCTCTTCAGAGACCACACATGGATCCACAAGTGTCATTGCATGTGTGTTCTTTTTACTAACAACAACTGGATTCATTGCATGTGTGTTCTTTTCACATACCACATATGGATCCACCAGTGTCATTGCATGTGTGTTCTTTTTACTAACAACAACTAGAGTCATTTCATGTGTGTTCTTTTCACATACCACATATGGATCCACCTATGTCATTGAAATGTGTGTTTTCTTCAGAGACCACACATGGATCCACCAGTGTCATTGCATGTGTGTTCTTTTTACTAACAACAACTGGATTCATTGCATGTGTGTTCTTTTCACATACCACATATGGATCCACCAGTGTCATTGCATGTGTGTTCTTTTTACTAACAACGACTGGAGTCATTGCATGTGTGTTCTTTTCACATACCACATATGGATCCACTAGTGTCATTGCATGTGTGTTCTTTTTACTAACAACAACTAGAGTCATTGCATGTGTTTTCTTTTCACATACCACATATGGATCCACCAGTGTCATTGCATGTGTGCTCTTTTCACAATCCACCTATGGATCCACCAGTGTCATTGCATGTGTGTTCTTTTTACTAACAACAACCAGAGTCATTGCATGTGTGTTCTTTTCACATACCACATATGGATCCACCAGTGTCATTGAAATGTGTGTTCTCTTCAGAGACCACACATGGATCCTGATGTCATTGCATGTGTGTTCTTTTTACTAACAACAACCAGAGTCATTGCATGTGTGTTCTTTTCACATACCACATATGGATCCACCAGTGTCATTGCATGTGTGCTCTTTTCACAATCCACCGATCGATCCACCAGTGTCATTGCATGTATGTTCTTTTTACTAACAACAACCATAGTCATTGAATGTGTGTTCTTTTCACATACCACATATGGATCCACCAGTGTCATTGCATGCACTACTAGGAAATTGGCCTTTAGTGGCGCACCTGGAATCATCATCCGTGGCACTAGCATGGTCGCCAGACCTTGCCTTCTGACTATCTCTTAGCCGTGGCGCCTTGCCTAATCTTGCAGTTGTGTAGAGAAACGAGGCGCACCTTTTCTAGTGCGCAGATGTTTGGGCAGGTCGCTACCACAGGATCTTACGTGGCGCACTACCAAGTCGCCACTAAACTTCCATAGTGCGCTTTAGGTGTAGTCGCCATGAAGGTAGACCATGTGCATACCAGATGTATTTTTTGTTTTTTAATTTCCGAGCAGATTATATGCAATACAGATTATATACAATATTACAGCAGATATACACCACACACGATATACAAGATATACAATTATATATATAAATACTCAATATGAAAAACAAGATTGAAACAAATACATATAGATAAGTCTCATACATGAATACATAGTCTAAGTTAATTACATTGTTTCGATCATGTTACAAAGTAGTAGTTGGTGACATGCGAATACATGTGTCGATCGAACAAGTTAGAGCTCGGAAGCTCGCCTAGACATCTAAACTAGCTAGCTAGACACAAACGCGGGATAAATAACCAAAGAAGATAAGCATGATCACCGCCACGACGAAGGTGTAGGTCTTCATCCGGTTCCTTGTCCTAACTCCCGCTAGATAGCGCGTGTATCTAGCTTCCGCCTCCGCCATAATGTTGTACCCTTTGTAGCTATTGCCGTTGAAATGGTGCACCTGTCTCCGGCAGTCTTCCCAATCATCGGAGACTCCGAGAACCCGTCCCTTGTACACGACGTACCACGTCATCTATAAGTTAACAATAATAATTAACCGACTATTGAAAAAAACATATATAATTAAAGTCGCATATGAAGATACACTTATAGAAAGTACTCCTAAATCAAAAAGACCAAACTCAAAAAGCATGCCTCATATATAACTAGGTTGTTCGACACAGGAATATGCTACGATGGAACTGTCCGCCAAGTAGGATGCACAACACCTGGACCTATGCATAGCACAAGGCGGACAATCCCATCGTAGCACATTCACATATAGTGTGCCACGACATTTCAATCATCGGCATTATTCTCGAAAAAGACCAAAGTAACTCAAAAAGCATGCCTCATATATATACATAGGTCGTTCGACACAGGAATATGCTTTGACAGCAGTACACCAAGTAGGATGCACAACACCTGGACTTGTGCATAGCACAAGGCGTACAATCCCATCGTAGCACATTCACATATATAGTGTGCCACGACATTTCAATCATCGGCATTATTCTCGAAAAAGACCAAAGTAACTCAAAAAGCATGCCTCATATATATACATAGGTCGACGCGAAATATGCTACGATGGAACCGTCGCCAAGTAGGATGCACAACACCTAGACTTGTGCATAGCACAAAAGCATAATCCATCGTAGCACATTCACATATATAGTGTGCCACGACATTTCAATCATCGGCATTATTCTCGAAAAAGACCAAAGTAGCTCGAAAGAATGCCTCATATATAACTAGCTAGGTCGTTGGACACGGGAATATGCTATGACGAACAGTTAGCCAAGTAGGATGCACAATTCCTAGACTTGTGCATATCACAAGTCTAACTATCCGTCATAGCACATTCTATATATATTGTGCCACGACATTTCAATCATCGACATATTCTCGAAAAGACAAAAATAACTCGAAAGAATGCCTCATATATATACATAGGTCATTGGACAGAGAATATGCTACGATGGAGCGGTGAGCCAAGTAGGATGCACAAGACCTGGACTTATGCATATCACAAGGCTCACATCCCATCGTAGCACATTCACATATATAGTGTGCCACGACTTTCAATCATCGGCATTAATCTCGAAAAGAGTAAGGAAAAAAGAAGGACCAAATTGAGCAAAGGACCAAAGAGTAAGCAAAAACCAAGCATTGATTGATATATAATAATAATAAGCAAAATAAGTTCACTTGTCGTCCACACACACACACACAAGGTCATCTATAGTTTGTAACTACAACTAGGCCAACATCAAGCCTTACGGCTCGGCTTAGGAGCGGAGGATGCCCTGTCTCGTCATGAACTTCCTATAGTCACCCCTGCATCTCTAGGCGATCTTCTATGTCACGGTTATTCGATATTTCCTCCGTAGAAGATCCCCCCCGAAGTCATGACATCACGAAAGATGATTACCCCAAACTACTGCTGGATGCGATACATCTCTTGTCTAATATCCGAATCATTGATCTTGGCCTTTGCTTGATTGCTTGTTTGAGATGATCTGGCGGTAGAATTCTCTGGTCAAGTAGGAACGCCCTCATGTGATGGAGTCGTAGTAGGCTTCCTTCTTCTTGTTTTCCGGTGCTTCACGCAGGGAACTCCGTTCGTGGTTGAAGGCGTGCCTGCCGAACTTGACCTTCTTACGCATGAAGCTGGTGCCTTCCGTCGAGGCAAAGCCAGTGAGAGCATCATCCAGAACTTCCTTGATCTTGTCGTAGATTTTCTTCTTTTCTAGACTCCCCGAGTCGAAATACGTGGCGATGGAATGCTTGGCGATAAGGAGATGAGCGTCGTGTTCATCTCTGCGGAAAAATTCAAATGGAATGTGTTGGAAAAGAATGATGATGATCTAATAAAGCCAATCGACGGTGGCGAGTGAATAACGACTTACTCGGAAAGTAAGGCATGAGAATGTATTCCTTTGTCTTGTTCGCCCACGAGGATTCTTTTTAGGTCTGAGGCCACGATCGTCGTTCGGCGGGGAACCAAGCAGCCGTCACGCATGTAGTAGGGTCCACTATAGCTATGCCCGATGTCTTCTCTCTAATGATCTGCGTGGCGGTGAGAGAAAAGCAGGCGGACCATGGTATAGTGCAGCGGGTATAGGTGGAACATATTGAAGATGTCCTCGAACGCAGGAAGAACAGATCCGTGAGGCGATGTCGTGAAGCCCAAGCCTGGTGGCACCTTAACCACGAATACCGGGTGCGAGGATCTTTCTCCGATAGAAGGCGTCTCTCTATCGTCGACGCTGTCATGCACACTCTGCCGATTCAGGGCGAGCTTCCGCAAATTCTTAGGTAGCATGGGCTCACCCGCCACATGAATCCTCCACATAATACCCTCGGGTCTTGGTGGCCCGTCCCGAAACCTGATCGGATTCGCAGTTGTTGACGCCACCGGCTGGCTCGAGCTGCTAGATTTTCTTTTCCGCCCTTTTTCCTTTTGGAGAGCGGACAGCACATAATCTGAGCAGCCGCCCTATGTAGTGTGTCAGGGCTTAGAATAAAGGGCCGCTTGGTTGTATCAGCTGGCTCTGTAAAGGCGCAAGCTAGAGGCGTCTCCTGAGAACCAAACAGACGCTTGGTGATAGTGGCTTTCTCTGTGGGGCCACCAGCTAGGTCTTCTTCATTGCCAAACTGAGTGCTGAAGAAGTGATCATTCCAGTCTTCGCGTCCTCGGCGGATCTGCGCCATGTGCATATCATCAACATGATCATCCGACCCACCGCGGAGGTGACGGGCGAGGCGGTTTTGCCACACCACGCTTGTCGCCGGCACGACAGCGGTGTCTTTGTCTGGCGTGATGGCCCCAAACGGATCATGCTCTTTGGCCATAGCAAGAATAAGCGAAGCAACCGAGACGACGGCTCTTCTTCATCCGCTCACGGGTTGAATGGGAGGTTCCAGTCGTCGCAGCCTTAGCACCCGACTAATTTTAACCACATGCACGCTATCTGGCATCGGCTTTGAGTGGAACGTGCGCTGCAAGGGTTGAACGATGGTACCCTTGGCAACATCCCTCAGCTCGTTGTTCACATAGCATAAGAGAGTGCAAGGAACATCCGTCTGCGGAAAACATGTACGGCGTCGTCAGAGCGAGATGCCATAAGAGTAATAGATGGCATGAAAGGCGGTAATTAAAGCAATTTGTTTACCGTGATGGCGTCGAGATCGGCTAATGTCGACGCACCGCATACGGCGACGGGCTGCAAGAGACGGAAGGGCTGCTTGATGGCACGGTGCTGGCCGCCGGTGTATTCTCCCTACCGACGGGTGCTTGGAGCTCCGGTGCCGCCGCGACGATGGCAGGGGGGGCACCAACATGTACTCCGGCGCCGCGGTGATGGCAGGGGGATTCACCAACACTTGCGGCGCTGCGGTGCTAGCTGGCGGAGTCATGAACACGTAGTTCGCCTGATTCGTCGGCGCCGCGTTGTTCGAGTGGCTGCTGACCATGCTTGGAATCGGGCACGGCCCTACTCGACCACCCGCACTCCAGTTCGCTATTGACTCCACCAAGGTAGGCAGGAAGGACGTGAGGGTGATTGCCACGTTGTCTTGGACGATCTGCGAGATCCACGCCACTTGTGCCTTAAGTTCTTGAACCTCTCGGTTTTCCTCCTCGCTCCTTCCCGACAGCGCCACATGCGTCCTCGACGGTGGACCAAAATGATCCACCCAATTCTTACCCGAGGCGGCAGACGGCCCGGCACGGCAACTTCTTCAGAATCGGCTCTATTTTCTTGACCGGTTCGCCATACGTTAAAAGGGTTATCCCACGGGTGGCCGTCGACCCACAGGATGAGGAACCACAGGATCCATGACTAGCAACAATTTCCTCCTCCTGCGGAAGAAGTAACGATGAATCATTTAGATCATCGATTAGATTGCAATCGTGTTGATCCGCGTAATTAGATTATACTTACCACAATTTCCTCGAATTCCTTCACCGCAGATCCGCGGTGAGTTTTTTGGTTTTGGGTCCACATGGTAGCGGCCACGATGAAGTTTCGAACCTGCCCGGGTTCGAATTTAGCAAAGGGGTTTTCTATCCCCTTGGATCTATACTCTTCGTCCTCCTTATTCCATTTGGCCTCCGCGGTTCTATATCCACCAGATCCGAGATGGTGATGACCTATATTCATCGCCTGCAGCGCCTTTCCCCGATTACTATTGGCCAGGGCTCTTTCGGATTCACACCTCTCCTTGAACTCCTGGAACTGATCTTCGGTGATCTGCGGTCAATCTTCTGGATCTCCTCGAGACTTTTGCCTTCTTTATAGATCTTCTTCTTTATCCGGGTTCTCCAGCTGGCCAGGGCGGTGCTCATCTTTGTGAGGGCGGATTGGTTTACTTCGTTCCCATGATAATTTGTGTTCTGATACTTAGCGGGGAACTTGTATCTTGCTGTAAGATCCCTCCTTTGTAAAGGAAAAGATCCCTGTGATTGCAATGCTAGTCCCTGGATCATTGCTAGCATCCACAGTTTAAGATGAAGTACACAGATACAAAGGTCGTTTATTACAGTCATTCCAGAGATAAAACATAGTCTTTTACAACTCATGGCCAAAGGCCTAGTACAAGAGTTTATGGAATAAGTAAATAAACATAAGTCTTCATCTTCATGTGCCACAGGCAAGCATGTTGAGTGTAGACTCATGACACCTAATCATCATCAGAGTAACCTGCAACATCATAAGTTACAGCCACAAGGGTCAATACTTTGGAATAGTATTGGCAAGTGATACCTTAGTATATAATTAAGTGGACTATAATACTATATGCTTTTGGCTGGTGGAGCTTAGGCTTGCATTGCTCAAAATAGATTTTTCCTTAACTTTTGAAAATACTAAGTTTTTGTTTGGTAAAAACTTTCCAAGACATCTTCCAATCCAAGACTGAAGATCCACTCAAGGCATCTACTAATCAAGGACTGAAGATTTACTTGGCAAAAACACCCAAGGCATCTATCAAACAAAGACTCTAGATCCACTCAGGGCATCTAGCAATCAATGACTGAAGATCCTTTTATCCCTTTGTTCACCCACAAGTTTTATTTAGAAATTGGAGTGATGAGATTCTTGAAGTTTTCATGTCTTGATGCTCAAATTGTCCTTTACCGGGGACATGGCTAAGTACTTAGGTTTTACACTGCAGGTGGTGCACTTTCCCCAAGCCTTGGTTTCCCAAGAATGATCCTTGATAGCCTTTCCTTAGTCAAATGGGCCGCTCCAACCTATCAACCCATCTACCACCTTGTCCAGAGACTAAGTTCCGAGATCCTAAGATCATGGCAGAGCCCATAATGCCAGGTGGTTGCACTTGAAGCTTCTCAACATTAGACATCTCAAATCTCTTTGTTTCCTGGGTGGCCATCCACAAGTGAGATACACAAGCCAAGTCCATGGCCTTGTGAACCACTCAACATAAGCCATTCCTTCCATTCCACCCAGTGGTTCATTTAACTTAGTTGTTTTATTTTACAAAAACATAAGTCCTTAGACTTAGAAATTTTTCCATAGTGAATATATAAACCACCCTTGTTTTCTAGTAGCTAGGCTAAGCATGATAGTAATAGGAATCTTGACTTAGGTAATTTTCACTAAGGTTTTACCTAATAGGTTTTCCCAAAGCATAGCTTGTACTTAGCAAAATCCATGCAAGTCCTATACTTAGAAAAATAATACTAATGCATATATAAAATATAGGAATGGAATATTCATGATGATATCACTTGCCTTGGTAGTGTGGAGAGTAGCACTCGTCACAATCACAATCACTAGCAAAATCTACACACAAAGTTGTAGCACACAATTACACACAAATATATACAAACAAGAAATAGTATGAATGCATGCATGCATGAATCTACCAAGTGATGATTTTTGAAAACTCAACCAAGCAAGTGCATGAATACAGAAACTTAAACAAGTCACAAAATAGCCAAGACAACTTAAATAACCTAAAACAAAATACTAAACTAAATCTATACTCAAAAGGCCTCAAACAAGTTTCTGTAATTTAAGCCACACTAATGGTTACTATTTGCTAAACAAAAGGATAGGCAGAAAGGTCTTGTTTTCTGAATCCAACGGTATAAAGTTTGCAAAATTCTTACGTGGAATTCAAAAGATATTGGCATTTGAAATCTGGATCAAAATCTGTTTTTAAATCCTATTTCCAGATCTTAACCTAGCCACGCGTCATGTTCTTATTCGCCCGTACCGGTTAAATGCGGATCGGCGTCTGACCGCTGGATCTAAAGGGCAGGTGCGGCTCGATCGCGTACCGCTTGGGTTAAGTGGATCTATCCTAAGCGCTTCGATGCAGATCTAATTGCTACTTCTCGCCAAGAATCGGCGGCGGGCGGCTACGGCGGCGGAACTGTCGGTCGATGGCGTTGCCGACGATGCGAGGTAAGTGATATCGAGGAGTAGCTCACCAGGCTCAGGAGGTCCGCGAAGCTTCGTCGTGCTTGCGGTTGGTCAAGGCGCTCGGGCTGTCCTAGATTGCTCACGGAGTAGCTGGGTGGCGGTTGCGTCGGGTGGTCGTCGTGGGCGTCGTGTGAATCACCCCGAGGCAAAGCGAGGACACGGTTAGATTCGCGAATCGAGGCGAGCTATGTCGTGAACTAGAAAGTGCGGCGGTCTGGACTTACCACTAGAGTTCGCCGGAGTTCGTGCGACGTCGGTGGCGACTAGTCGACGATATGTTGCGAGCTACGGTCCATGCGAGAGCAAGCGAAATGTGTTAAAAAGCCTGAGGCTCACCGAATCAGTTTGCAAGATCGAGAGGCGGAGAGCTGGACTCACCGGAATCGCCCGGTGATGCGTCGGAGAGGCGGGGTTTGAGAGCAATACCGCAGCCTGGTGGCGCTCTGGTTGGGTTTGAGTGAGAAGAGTGAGGAGATGAGGGGTTCTTATAGCCTGGTCACGGCGAAATTACTCGCCAATAAATCAAATTGACGTCGCGAATTAAACGAAGCCCGCGTTGATTTGGGGATGAACGGTCGTCTGGGTGGAGACGGCGGTGGCGTGGAAGGCACTTTGTCGGCGAGGCCTTGGTGCAGGTGGGGTCGATGTCTGTCTGCGTGGGCTCGCGCGTGTGAGAAGGAAAAGGAGGTCCCCGGGTGGGCTTGCTGGGCTTCATCCATTCTTGGGCGGATTAAGCGCTGACCTTTTCTTTGTTTAAGCTTTTCTTTTCTAATTCCATTTTCTGAATAGAATTTGATATGAATTCAAATCCTTTTGAATTCAAACTTCTTCAGGGATTTTTGCAGGTTACGTGGGTTCACAAACAATCAAATAACCTAGTGGTTACCTTGCAAAGGCTTGGTCAAGCTTGGTTTCAAAATAAGCAGATTTGCTCTAGTTGCAAATATTTGGAAAAGGGTTTAGAAAATATTTCTAAATTTGGAATCTTGGGTTTAAATGCTACTTCTAATCTTTCCAACCATGGAGGCAAGCAAACAAGTTCATAGACAATCAAATCTCAAAGGGTGATGGCCAATTGAGATAAATTGCCCACATGAAATCATAGCCAAAGTTTGTGTTTCTAAATGATTTTGAGAAAAACCTAAATGGATGATTGATGCAAAGATGATATGAATGAGTTTTGAAACATGATTTTTAGGGATGTTACAAATCTAACCCCCTTAAGATGAATGTCACCCTCGAGATTTGGATTGGCTAGAAAATAGGTGTGGGTGGTCTTTCCGAAGATCATCTTCTCTTTCCCATGTTGCTTCTTCCTCGGCATGAATGATTCCACTGTACTTTGCAGAACTTGATAGTCTTTGTCCTCGTGACTCTTTACGTGGTCTCAAGTATCTTGACAGGCTTTTCTTCATAGGTGAGATCACTTTCTAGTTGAACTTCTTCCAAAGATATGGTATCTTTCAAAGATGTTTCTTCCATTTCTAGGTGACATTTCTTAAGTTGGCTTACATGAAAAACATTATGGAATTGATAGAGATCTTTGGCAATTCAATTTCATATGCAACTTCTCCTTGCGACTTAGAATGTTAAATGGTCCAACATATCTTGGTGCCAACTTTCCTTTGACTCAAATCTTTTCACTCCACGAAGTAGTGATACTCTAAGATAAGCTTTATCCCCAACCGTAGGTGATTTCCCTCGCTTAACATCTGCGTAGCTTTTACATCGAGGGTATGCTATCTTCAATCTGTCTCTAACCAATTTGACCTTTTCTTGGCGTCTTTGATAAGATCTGGTCCAAACAAACTTCTTTCTCACACCATTCCATAGCAATGGGGTGGTACACTTTCTTCAGATAGAAACTCAAATGGTGCCATCCCAATACTAGTTTGGTGATTTGTTGTTGTAAGAGAACTGCGTAAAAGGGACTTTCATCCCAACTTGCTCCATAGTCTAGGGCACATGCCCTCAACATGTCTTCAAGAATTTGATTAGTCCTTTCTGTTTGTCCATCAGTTTAGGGATGAAAGCAGTCTTTGAATTCCAATCTCGTCCCTAAAGATTCATGAAGTTGTCTCCAAAAGTGAGAAGTGAACTGAGTTCCTCTATCGGACACAATACTCTTAGGTACACCGTGAAGGCATACAATTTTGCTCATGTAGATTTTGGCTAACTTGGCACTAGTATAAGTTGTCTTCTGGTATAAAATGAGCCACTTTATTTAGGCGATCTACTACTACCCATATGGAATCATACCACCTGGTCCTTGGTAATCCGATAATGAAATCCATACCAATATTTTCCCACTTCCACTCAGGAATAGGCATTGGTTGAAGCAAACTGCTGGTTTCGATGCTCGCTTTCACTCTACTACACACATCACACAAAGCAATGTGTTGGCGATGTCCTTTTAAGATTGTTCCACCAAAATCTTTCTTTCATGTCCATGTACATTTTGGTGTTTCCGGGTGAATAGAATACGGAGAGTTATGGGCTTCTTGTAGAATCAGTTTCCGCATTCGGATCTTGTGGAACACAAATCGTTTCCGTGCCATAAAGTACCTTGTTAGTCCATATGGAAACTTTTGGCTTTCCTTGGCTAATCTTTTCCTTGATCTCTTGATTTCTTTATCCGTCTTTTGAGCTTCTTTAATCTCATCCAGCAGTGGGTTGAACATCCAAAGACATGAGATGTCCTTCGCACAATCTCAACCTGAGTTCCTTGAATTGCTTACACAAGTCATCGGCAATTCACCTTTGGTAAGACCATTTACAAACGCTTTCGACTTAGAGCATCTGCTACTACATTTGCTTTACTGGGTGGTATAGCAAACTCAAGTCGTAATACTTGATAAGTTCTAGCCATCTTCTTTGTCTCATATTGATCTCCTTCTGGGTGAAGATATATTTCAAGCTCTTATGGTCGGTGAACACTTCACAACGTTTCCCCAAAAGGTAGTGTCTCCATGTTTTGAGTGCATGGACAATGACTAACTCTAAATCATGAGTAGGATAATTTACTTCATGAGTTTTGAGTTGTCTCGAGGCATAAGCCACAACTTTTCCGCCTTGCATAAGTACGGCTCCTAATCCTTGATGAGAAGCATCACAATATACTTGGAAATCCTTTTCCAAATCTGGTAAACCTGATCTTGGTCTGATACAAGTCTCTTCTTTAATTCTTGAAAGCTGAGTTCACATCCTTCCGACCAAGCAAATTTCTTATCTTTCTTTAACAATTCTGTCATTGGTTTAGCAACCTT
This sequence comes from Avena insularis, assembly GCA_023614405.1. Lineage (NCBI taxonomy): Eukaryota > Viridiplantae > Streptophyta > Magnoliopsida > Poales > Poaceae > Avena > Avena insularis. Next base: position 334,712 of record JAJUPC010000153.1, read on the forward strand.
AGAAAAATTTCAATGAATCTTCTGTAGTAACACCTTTAAACCAAGGAAACTACGAACCTCTTTTACATTCTTAGGAGATTCCCATTACATTACGGCTGAAACCTTAGCGGGATCAATCGCTACACCATCCTTTGTCATAACATGACCAAGAAATCCAACTTCCTCTAACCAAAACTCACACTTGCTGAACTTGGCATAAAGTTTATGTTCCTTAGTTTCTCAAGTATCAAGCGTAGATGTCTTTCATGTTCTTCCTTGCTCTTGGAGTAGACTAGGATGTCATCGATGAAACGACAACGAACTTGTCAAGAAATTCCATGAACACTTTATTCATCATATTCATGAAGTATCTTTGGGCGTTGGTTAATCCAAAAGGCATCACGGTGTACTCATACAATCCATACCTCGTGGTGAAGGCTGTTTTAGGTATGTCTTGCTCTCTTATCTTGAGTTGATAATAGCGACCGAAGATCAATCTTGAGAACACAAGCTCCTTCTAGCTGATCAAACAAGTCATTGATTCTTGGCAAAGGATATTTGTTCTTGATGGTTACCTCGTTGAGAGCGGTAATCTATGCATAATCTTTGAGTTTTGTCTCTCTTTTCTCTGAACAAAGCTGGAGCTCCCCAAGATGAATAACTTGGCTGGATGAATCCTTTTGCAATTGTTCTCCAAGTTGTTTCTTGAGTTCTTTAAGTTAACCGACATTTTATAAGGCCTCTTTGCCCTTGGTCCGAACACGGTACCAAATCTATTATAAACTCCACATCTCTATCTGGTGGCATTCTGGTAATTCTTCCGGAACACATCCGGATACTCACACCTAATTAGCTGCTTGTCCATGCTAACCCCTTAAGAGAATTTAGCTTGCTTCCTTTAGATTTAAAGTTGGACTTGAATACTATCCTCTTACTTTGTGGGTTGTGAGTGAAATTGTCGATTTGCACAATCTAGTACTCCCTCATATTTAGCCATCCAATCCATTCCCAAAATTACATCCAATCCTTGGGAATTTAGGATTATTAGGTTTCTTTGAAACTTATGTTTTCGATCTCTATGACTAGATCCGGCATCCAAGACTCACTATCATATCTCCTCACGGAGCTAACTTTTATCGGACACCCAATGTTTTGAGGCATAGAAACCCGTTTCTATCAACAAATGCTTTTGATATGAATGAATGAGATGCACCAGTATCAAAGAGTACAAATGCTGAGATGGAATTGAGTCTGAACTTACCAAGAACAACATCAGGCTCTTCAAAGACCTCCTACACATTGATGTGGTTAACCTGTCCTTTACGAAAAGGATTTGGCTTGTTAGGTCCTTCAACTTTCTTTTCGTGGCACTTATTAGCATAATGCCCCAGCTTCTTGCATTTGTAGCATTCGACTGGTGATGTCCGTCTTAGGTGACTTCCACTTCCTTTGGTGGCTCTTATATCCACTCTTGTGGTTCTTGTACTTATCATTTTCATGATTTGCGATGATGCTTGTTGTCATGGCCGGTTGTGATTGTGGTGTTTGTTAAACTTCTCATGCTTGTGGGATCTGGTGACACTATCATCATGGTGAGATCGTTTATGAGATGATCCCGCTGTGCTTGTCGGATGTTTCCTCTTCTTACTCTCGACTTGCTTCATTTTATTCTCCACAATAACAGCCTTGTCACACTGATCGGTAAGTTGGAACATACGCCACAGACATTGCAGATTTAGCTCATCATTCAAGCCTTCTAGAAACTTTTCCTTCCTTTTGGCATCGATGTCAACCTCATCGGTGCATAGCGCGCAGATTGTTGAACTCTTCGATGTATTCAACCACTGTTGTGGTGGTATTGCTTCAGTTGTGAAATTCCTTCTTTTTCAGGCTCATCATACCGTGAGATATGAGTAATCTGAAAGCCATCTTCAAATATAGCCCAAGTCACCTCATCAATAGGCGTGGTAACTGAAATTGTCCCACCATCTGCGGCTGGTCCTTCAACAGATGTCTTTGCAAACCTGACCTTTTCAGCATCTGTGCATCCCACGGTCACTAAGTCTTTGTTCACGAGCGTAGCCAATCATTGGCCACCATGGGATCGATCGTTCGAAAACTTAGCGGCCTCGGGCGTAAATCTGGTAAGCATATCAAAACACGGAGGGTTGTTGTTGTTGTTATTGTTGTTATTGTTGTTGGGATTGGGGTTGTTGTTGTTCAGTTACGGATGAATGTCGTCATCATTTGCATAAGCTAGTCTGCGCATTCATCATTTGTTGCATTTCCGGTAATGTTGGGGTTGGGGTTGGTGTTTAGCGACGGGGAGGCATCATGGTTTATTCATATAGAGATAAGAATGAGATACCCTTACATGATTTATGCACAATACATCACACATGCAACACATAGCAAGCAACACTAGGATAAAATCTAAACAACAAGATAACAAAAGTCTCAAAGTACAATCACACAAGTGGCAAGCCATCCACATGTCGGATGGTCCAACAATAAGTTCTCAAATAACAAGTGCGGAAAATAAAGATAAGCGTAGTCAAATCTACTAAATGGCATCAATCTCCTCCTCGACAAAGGTAAGACCTGCGTTCTCCATTGCGGTCTTGTTCTCCTCGATGGTAGTGGTCAAAGAGTCGATCTTGGCCTTGAGAGCCCTCTTCTGGGAACGAAGCCTCTCAATCACTGTCTGCTGCTGCTCTAACTCGAAGTCCTTGGACTGCAGTTCCTCGGTCATATCACGAATCCTCTTGTTCCTATCCTGGACACGCTTCTCTTGACTCTTGAACTTACGGTCTTGGGTCTCGAACTTTGCCTCCATCTCCTTGACTATCTCGTCCTGCTGCGCGAAGAGCTTGTCCTTCTCATGCTGTGCACAGAGCTCGTCATTACTAAGCATGACGTTGGTCCTATCGGTATCCACGTGCCTAATAAGAGTCTCTAAGTCCTGGAGGTATAGGCGTATCGGCTCTGCTGTGACCCTCGAGTCGTCCTCAAAGTCAATGGACTCTCCGTCATCATCACGCCTTCCGAAGGCGTGGAAGTGAGTGCCTCTAACCTGTCGGGAGTGACGTCCTAACAGTCGTCCTATCAGATCCTGCATGACAACCTCCATGCCTCTCTCCCTGTCATCGTGCATAAGCTTGAAGCCATGGCCTCCGTAGTAAACTGCAAGCGTCTGGATGGTTCACCTTGAATCCCCAAAGGTCCTTCCTCTCAAACTTGGTGAGTGGGTGCACCGTAATGATAGGAAGAGGAGATCGAGTAAAGTAGTAAGCTCTACGATCGAGGACCAAAGCGAGTAACCTGGAACTCCTCAACAGTGTTTATGGTAACAATAGGCATCTATTTATAAGATAGAAAAGTTAGAACAACACAATTTGAATTAAACAAGACAAGCATTCAAGCATAATCACACCATGCATACATAAATCCATTACATCAACCAAGGTTCAAACTTATTTAAGGTATCATTTTGGAAAATAAGGTGATAGGTGGTGGTCCAACTAACGAAGTGCGCTTACAATCCTATCTCATTGGATCTGGTGGCTAACACAATGTTCCTAGTGGCAATCACCCTATCTTGTTCACATGCTTCTATCACTAAGTCTATAATATCTCCTCTTAAGGATTGGTTGGTGATTTCCAACTCTTGAGTATGTTCCTTCTCTTTCTCTAAGTCTTTTTGCAGGTTGAGCATCTTGCACTTGACTCTAGCACTTAGTTCCTTGATAGTCTTCAAGCTGCTTCTTTTCGACTCAAAGAATGTGGTGTGCATAAAAGTGTTGGTGTACATGCGAAGCCCTTTTCTTTGTGGTTGTCTTCCTTATTCTTGTACAAGTGAAGTTGCACCACCAATACTCCTCCATCCTCCATCCTTTGGAAAGCCCTTGTACACACTGCACCATGTACTCCCATGGTCTCCATGAGGTCCTTGAGAATCTTGGGAAACTCAGTCTCACACTCCAAGGTCATGGTCATGAGTGGTCCTTTCTTCACGGCTTCGTTGGCCGGAGTTCATCTACAAATAGAGATGAGAATGAGAAGATTAGAAAAGTTTGAGAAGAATAGACAAGTGTAGAAGAAGTTAAAATTTTCCTTAGTGGTTTCCAATCCTAGGGTCATAATCCTCTGAGCAACACGGTGCTCGATACCATCTGTAAGATCCCTCCTTTGTAAAGGAAAAGATCCTGTGATTGCAATGCTAGTCCCTGGATCATTGCTAGCATCCACAGTTTAAGATGAAGTACCAGATACAAAGGTCGTTTATTACAGTCATTCCGGAGATAAAACATAGTCTTTTACAACTCATGGCCAAAGGCCTAGTACAAGTTTATGGAATAAGTAAATAAACATAAGTCTTCATCTTCATGTGCCACGAGCAAGCATGTTGAGTGTAGACTCATGACACCTAATCATCATCGAGTAACTGCAACATCATAAGTTACAGCCACAAGGGTCAATACTTTGGAATAGTATTGGCAAGTGATACCTTAGTATATAATTAAGTGGACTATAATACTATATGCTTTTGGCTGGTGGAGCTTAGGCTTGCATTGCTCAAAATAGATTTTTCCTTAACTTTTGAAAATACTAAGTTTTGTTTGGTAAAAACTTTCCAAGACATCTTCAATCCAAGGCGAAGATCCACTCAAGGCATCTACTAATCAAGGACTAAAGATTTACTTGGCAAAAACACCCAAGGCATCTATCAAACAAAGACTCTAGATCCACTCAGGGCATCTAGCAATCAATGACTGAAGATCCTTTTATCCCTTTGTTCACCCACAAGTTTTATTTAGAAATTGGAGTGATGAGATTCTTGAAGTTTTCATGTCTTGATGCTCAAATTGTCCTTTACCAGGGACATGGCTAAGTACTTAGGTTTTACACTCTGCAGAGGTGGTGCACTTTCCCCACAAGCCTTGGTTTCCCAAGAATGATCCTTGATAGCCTTTCCTTAGTCAAATGGGCGCTCCAACCTATCAACCCATCTACCACCCTTGTCCAAGAGACTAAGTTCCACATCCTAAGATCATGGCAGAGCCCATAATGCCAAGTGGTTGCACTTGAAGCTTCTCAACATTAGACATCTCAAATCCCTTTGTTTCTGGGTGGCCATCCACAAGTGAGATACACAAGCCAAGTCCATGGCCTTGTGAACCACTCAACATAAGCCATTCCTTCCATTCCACCGGTGGTTCATTTAACTTAGTTGTTTTATTTTACAAAAAATAAGTCCTTAGACTTAGAAATTTTTCCATAGTGAATATATAAACCACCCTTGTTTTCTAGTAGCTAGGCTAAGCATGATAGTAATAGGAATCTTGACTTAGGTAATTTTCACTAAGGTTTTACCTAATAGGTTTTCCCAAAGCATAGCTTGTACTTAGCAAAAATCCATGCAAGTCCTATACTTAGAAAAATAATACTAATGCATATATAAAATATAGGAATGGAATATTCATGATGATATCACTTGCCTTGGTAGTGTGGAGAGTAGCACTAAATCACAATCACAATCACTAGCAAAATCTACACACAAAGTTGTAGCACACAATTACACACAAATATATACAAACAAGAAATAGTATGAATGCATGCATGCATGAATCTACCAAGTGATGATTTTTGAAAAACTCAACCAAGCAAGTGCATGAATACAGAAACTTAAACAAGTCACAAAATAGCCAAGACAACTTAAATAACCCTAAAACAAAATACTAAACTAAATCTATACTCAAAAAGGCCTCAAACAAGTTTCTGTAATTTAAGCCACACTAATGGTTACTATTTGCTAAACAAAAGGATAGGCAGAAAGATCTTGTTTTTCTGAATCCAACGGTATAAAGTTTGCAAAATTCTAACGTGGAATTCAAAAGATATTGGCATTTGAAATCTGGATCAAAATCTGTTTTTAAATTCTATTTCCAGATCTTAACCTAGCCACGCGTCATGTTCTTATTCGCCGTGCGGTTAAATGCGGATCGGCGTACTGAGCCGCTGGATCTAAAGGGCAGGTGCGTCTCAGATCGCGTCTGCGCTTGGGTTAAGTGGATCTATCCTAAGCGCTTCGATGCATATCTACGGCGCTACTTCTCGGCCAAGAACTGGCGGCGGCTGGCGGCGGCTACCGGCGATCGATGGCGTTGCCGGCGTCACGGGAGGTAAGTGAGATCGAGTAGCTCACCAGGCTCGAGAGGTCACGCAGCGAAGCTCGTCGTGCTTGCGGTTGGTCAAGGCGCCGGGCTGTCCTAGATTGCTCGCGGAGTTCTTTGTGGTGGCGTTGCGTCGGGTGGTCGTCGTGGGCGTCGGTGAATCACCCCGAGGCAAGGCGAGGACACGGTTAGATTCGAGGCGAGCTATGTCGTGAACTAGAAAGTGCGGGCGGTGCGGACTTACCACTAGAGTTCGCGGAGTTCGTGCGAGCGTCGGTGGCGACTAATAGTCGGCGATGTTGCGAGCTACGGTCCATGCGAGCAAGCGAAATGTGTTAAAAAAGCGCAGAGGCTCACCGAATCAGGTTGCAAGATCGAGAGGCAGCGAGAGCACACTGCAGCCTGTGGCGCTCTGGGTTCGGGGTTTGAGTGAGAAGAGTGAGGAGAGGAGGGGTTCTTATAGCCTGGTCACGGCGAAATTACTCGGCCAATAAATCGAATTGTCGCGAATTAAACATAGAAACGCGTTGATTTGGGGATGAACGGTCGTGCGGGTGGAGGCAGCGGTGGCGTGGAGAAGGCCCGCTTTGTCGAGAGCATGAGTGCAGGTGGGGTCGGCTGTCGATGCTGCGTGGGCTCATGGCGTGTGAGAAGGAAAAGGAGGTCCCGGGTGGGCTTGTTGGGCTTCATCCGCTCTTTGGGCCAGATTCTGGCCTTTTTCTTTTGTTTAAGCTTTTTCTTTTTCTAATTCCATTTTCTGAATAGAATTTGATATGAATTCAAATCCTTTTGAATTCAAACTTCTTTGGGGATTTTTGCAAGGTTCTGTGGGTTCACAAACAATCAAATAACCTAATGGTTACCTTGCAAAGGCTTGGTCAAGCTTGGTTTCAAAATAAACAGAGATTTGCTCTAGTTGCAAATATTTGGAAAAGGGTTTAGAAAATATTTCTAAATTTGGAATCTTGGGTTTAAATGCTACTTCTAATCTTTCCAACCATGGAGGCAAGCAAACAAGTTCATAGACAATCAAATCTCAAAGGGTGATGGCCAATTGAGATAAATTGCCCACATGAAATCATAGCCAAAGTTTGTGTTTCTAAATGATTTTGAGAAAAACCCTAAATGGATGAATGATGCAAAGATGATATGAATGAGTTTTGAAACATGATTTTTAGGGATGTTACACTTGCGTGCAGCTTCTTGAAGAGGAGTGTGCGCAAGTGGCCATTATCTTTATGCCGGAGATTCTCGGTGTTGATCGAGATGGTTGTCCGGGTGATCGCCGCCACTTGCCCACCGTACCCTTTGACGACAAGGGCGGGCTCCAAAGGAACCCTAGATGGGCTCACTTGGTAATTTCCTCCACGTGCCGACCAGGTGTTGGGCGCCGGTCCTTCGGCTTCTTCTTCTTCTTCTTCTTCTTAGGAGGTTGCTACCACTCCACCGTGCCCTCGCCGCCATCGGTGGTTTCATCGTCGCGTTCCTTCGGCTTCTTCCTCCGTGTCTTCCATCTCATCATCCTCGCTCTCCTGGGGATGGTATTCTTCATCGTCTTCTAGACGCTGGGCCGCCTCCCAGAATGTCAATTGTTTATTCGGAGGTATGAGTTCTCCTTCAGCGCTGATGCGCTTAGAACATCCAGCCTCGTCGTTGTCACACATCTTTGCACTAATAAAAAACAAATAATTGGTTAAATGCACAGAAAAATCCGGCATGACCTTTGCTAATTTTCTTAAACTAGAGTGCCCGATTTACGCGAAACGGAAGTTAATCAACATTCCGGCAAAAATCGGGACTCATTTCATACAAGAACCTGCATACACGACATAATAAAGTGTCTCATACAAGCACAATCACAATTTCAAGTGCTACAATTATATCACCACAGATTATATCACCTGTCATTAATGATAGCAAGCAAATACATGCAGATTATAGCACCTGTCATTATATGACAGCAAGCAAATACAAGTTTATATGACAACAAGTAACTTATATGACAACAAATAACTTATATGACATCAAATATGACAAATATGGTCGATTATATGACAATAAGTTTTCACCATGTATTTTCAAACCAGAGCATTTTAAACCGGGGAGCATTTTAGATCGGCACTAGCAAATATGGTCAGATTATCAGGAGAAGGAGTAGCTGGTCATATACAAGTATCAGGAGAAGGAGGCATCATCAACAAGAAATAGTAGATCCAGTATTAAGCCAGGAAGGATCAGTAGCTCAAGTATAAAAACTAGGATAGCAAGCTAATCAATTCGAAACACATCCACAACACATTTCAGCAACTTGTGCAATACTAGGTAAATATCCATTCCTATGATCAATCATAGCATCTGTTCTATTATGAAAAGATTTTTTAAAAGGGGAAGCTCTCAGTCTTGCATAGAAATTCTATGCAAGGCTCATCATAGAGCTTTGGAGCACTCAAGCATCTGTTCTTATTTAAATCTTGTGCCTCAGCCTTTGCATCATAGGTCGGAACCGATTCACACATAAATCATCAAGAACAAATGACCTTTGACCAGTTACATTAGTCAAAGTAGTAGAAGATCATATTCACTATGGTCATCTTTGTTGTGCACCCGTTAATAAGGTTCCACAAAGAGTAATCGATAACTAATAAGGCCACTATAATTAACTAAATCATCTCATCATCTAAAGACATATTTTAAGCTCATATGCAAGCAAGTACAAATATCACATAAATCATCTTCCTAGACAAATAGTTTAGGAATCATTTATAAGGTCACCTTATTTACATAAGATAATATGTGCTTATAGCCTCAGTCTATGCATCCTTGGCCTGGGAAATATTTCCAGTCAGTTTGTAACACAACAAGAAGCCATGCTACCCGGTGGTCTTTGCACACTCTAGGTAGAGGCACCACAACAACAACCAGTGCATTAGATCTCACTAGAGCCAGACACTATACCCATTTCATTATGCAGCAGAGATCAATTAAATGAATCTAATCATCTTCCTAGCCACCAATCTAGAAATCATTCTACCTAGCTTATGATCAGCTAAGGATAACCACCTTAGTATGTCTTTGACTCAAGATAAAACCTCAGCCTTTGCACCATTTGCTAGCCAAGTAAGTGAGCAAGATATGTTTTTGATCAATTTATGAGAGTAGGGTTCTTTGTAGTAATACACATTTGATAGACAACAATTAAATGCATCCAGAATCTATTTGTAAGTCACACAAGTACATCACAGCCAATAGAAAATCCTTAATAAAACATATACACCATGCTGGACCATAGCCCATGTATTTGGGTGATCAAGTGATTTGCAAGAAACATACCCTACACATAAATAGAAGTAAATCATAGAAAGTTGGCATGCCTATAATTATCTGGACTAGTACATGCCTATAATTATCTGGACTTGTTGATGATGCCTCCTTCTCCTGATACTTGCAAATACTATTTCTAATGGTAACAGAGCCTAGGAGTTGTGAACCATGAACCCTAGTCTCTGGTAATGGTAACAGAGATGAACCATGAACCCTAACTTCCTTCTAGTTCATACTCCTAGTCTCCGTAATGGTAGCAGAGATGAACCAACCATGAACCATGAACCCTAACTGCTAGAGGCAGGGGAGAGAGAGAGGAGAGAGAGAGAGGGAGAGGAGAGAGAGGGAGGGAGGCGACTCGGTGTGTCGATGCCACCATACTGAGAGAGAGAGGGACAGAGGGAGAGAGAGGAGACAGGGGAGGCGACTCCGGCGTGTTCGAGGCCACCATCTGAGAGGAGAGAGAGGGACAGAGGAGAGAGGAGAGACAGGGAGGCGACTCGGCGTGTCGAGGCCACCCTGAGGAGGGAGAGGGACGGAGAGAGAGGAGAGGAAGAGACATGGGAGGCGACACTCACCTCGTGACGGGCGGGACGGGCGGACGACGGTGGCCTCCACCTCCTCGGCGCGAGATCCTCCTCCTCCACAAGCGGCGAGATCCTCCTCCTCCTCCTGGCGCCGAGATCCTCCTCCTCCTCGAGAGCACAGCGCGGCGGTGACGGATCGACAGCACAGGGCGGCGGTGGCGGATCGAGAGCATAGTGTGGCGGTGGCGGTGTCTGTGAGATGCGGGGATGAGAGAGGCGGGTCGACGTGGCACGCGCGGTTGACTAGTCCAACCCACATAGGCGTAGCGCACCCTAGCCAAGTGCGCTACGGAACCGTAGCGCACTTGGCCAGGGTGCGCAACGCCTATGTGGGTTGGACTACCAGATAAGAGGGCGGCCACCCCACTAGTTAACACTAGTACTCTCTTATCCCACTGGTTCGAATCCTGGTGCTCCACTTTTTTATTTTTATTTTAAAAATACTTTTATATGTTCCAAAAAATGCCCATAAGTGGTGATATATGCCATACAAGTTTTGTTTTGTTTTTAAAATACTTTTAAATATTCCAAAAATGCCCAAAAGTGGTGATATATGTCATAAAAGTGGTGATTCAAAGTATAACTAAATTTCACAATAATTTGTCCATTAATATTACAATCTTTTTCGACCACGCGTTTTACAATATTTTTTGAGCTAGCGTTTTACAATCTTTTTTCCCTTCTTTGTCGCGGTTAAATAATTTAGCCCCGGCACTTTAATGTTTCTTCTTTCGAACGGGCTACCTTTTTTGGGTAGGGTTGTCCTTTTCTTCTTGTGATGTATGTTCTGCATCGTAGTCGTCATCTTCAATCTTTGGATCGCCGTCTTGGTCAAGTCTTGCTCGTTGGCGACTCCATCCATTCCGATGATGTTTCTTTTCCTCTCCTCACGACAACACGGCTAGGCTTTGTCGGGTCGGTAATGAAAAACATTGGTCCACTTTGGTAGCAGTACCCACGGTTCATTTTTCGCGCCACGTTTGCCGTGACCTTGGATTTGGCTGCTTGGGTATAACCATGGTTGTGAAATACGGTCTTCTCTTCGACGCTCTTTGCCCATCGACATGGAACATCGGCACCTTTTCTCCACAAGAGTCGAGCTCCCGGATCTCCTCGATTCTTCGTAGAATCTTTCCTTCATGTTGTCATCGGTGTAGAATTCGGCGTTACACTGAGTTCGATAATCACACTTGTTGTCCTTTTCCTCCGTAGAATGTGTAGCCGTTGATATCATACGCTGATAGGTCACCAGGTTTTGCATCGGTCCTGCGACAAGGTGAATATGATCTTTTCCGTGTCGGAAGAATGCGAAAGGGGATTATCAAGGCGTCCGCCTAAACCAACGCGTGAAATCTAAGTTGTGCTCTTTGATTATTTCTCCTGCGTCCTCTGTATGCCCGGTCCGTACTTCTTCTCGATTAACCTTTTGTGCTTCAGCCCAAGGATCGACCAGTTCTAAATGCTGTGTAGCGACGAGGTTTTCTCGATCAAAAGTCTGCGTCGAAAGTCGAAGTCGCATGCGATGTCGGCGACCCTCTCGGTGACCAGATCCGTCGAGCTTGCCAAGGTGTGCATTGACGGAAGACCGGCGTGGTTCTCGATGTCTAGATAATTCGTGCGAAGAGATGCACTCTTGACGAAAAGCCCTTGGCTATGCTTCCATCTGGACGGGACCTGTTGAACGTATCCTTTGATGTGTCCGTTCATCCTTTGAACGCCATCATGCTGCGGAGGAACATCGGCCCGAGTACGATGTCCTCCACGACATGGACCAGCAGATGCACCATAATGTCGAAGAATGCGGGTGGGAAGTAGACCTCAAGCTCACATAGTATCACCACGATCTCCTCCGTAGCCTTCGAGCTGATTCAAGCCAATCGACTTCCTAGAGATGACGTCGAAAAACTTGCATAGGCCAAATAACGTTTCCGCAGACGTGCTCGTCCATTATCCCTCTAAGTGCGACCCGAAGTACTGCGTCATTAGCACGGCACGGTCGTGAGACTTCATGCCCGAACCTCTGCCGCCTCGTCTAGGTATCTCGCTTATCTTGCCAGCGTGGCCGTAAGGAAATTTGACTCCTAGAAGGCACTTGAAAAACTATTTGATCTCATCCGGCTTAGAGTGAAGCAAGAAGGAGGCGTAATATTTGTTCTTCTTGAACTTTTTACCCTTCCGACGACCTTGTGTCGTCTCCGACTCATGATCATCGTCATCTTCACGATCATCGGGAGTAGTCGTCCTCCGTGAAGCTCCTTCGGATACCCAAGCATATCAGGTTGTGCCTTGCTTTGGACCATCTTTTCGTCCTATCTCGGCATGTTGATTATGGTGGCGACGGACTCTCGCTTTACGCTTTTCGTGATATGCATGATGTCGAGGCTATGAGGCGTCGGAGAAACTTCTAGTATGGCAACTCGGAAAAGCAGACCTTGTTTTCCATACCTTCATCAGGCTTGTCTTGTTCTGCCTCTTTCGCTTCTTTCCGTGCTTAGGACAATCTTTCCGGTTTTTCAGCAACTCTTCAACTTCTTCGCTGCTACTATGCTCTGGGATTCCTCGGGTCTCTGATTTGCCATCGAACAGGTCTCCACGTTTTCTCCATGGATCATTCTTGCCGAGCCACCTCCGGTGCGCCATGAACACGGTTTTCGATGACCCTAGATCTTTCTCTAGTTGGAGATAGCTTGTGTTATCCATGCACCTAACGCATGCGAAATCCTTGGATAACCTGCCCGAGATATACCGTAACCTGGATAGTCTTGCACCGTAGTGACCAACGCGGCTCTCATAGTGAAATAATCTTGTGCGGGCGTCGTAAGTATTGGCTCAGATTCCCATAACGTGGCTATCTCCTCTTTCAACAGCCGAGATCTGATTGATGTCGGTGCAGGTTGTTTGGCCCTTGAATTAGCATACTCATTTGTATGTACTTCTTCTTCATGCACAACCATGGAGGAGGTTGTACATCCATACAAACACGGGCCAAGTCTTTGTGCGTCTGCTCGCTACCAAACGGATTGAGTCCATCGGTGCGCACCAAGCCCGATGGTCCTCGAATCTCCACCGATTCGGGAATTCGAGGTCCAATGCTTTCAGCTGGCTAGCATCGAAGGGTGCGTCGGCAGCTCATCCTTTTCGGGTCATCATCATCTCTTGGCTTCTTCCTTTCCGCATGCCATCGCATGAGCTTCGCTTCCTTAGGGTCCGCGAAATAGCGGCAGACGAGGTGATAGGAAAGTACCATACCACTTTTCGAGGTGCTTTCTTCCCTTTCTTGTATCGACTCACGCCGCACACGGACATGTGGTTTTCTCCGTGTCCTCGCCCGATAAATGATGCAATCGTTGATGCATACGTGATATCTAACGTCGATGATCGAGAGGATGTATCGATTTTCTTGGCATCCTCGATACTAGTTGGACATGTGTTCCCCTCCGGGAGACGATCGTGCCAGAATGCCATCATATCGTCGAAGCTTGCGTCGCTCAATTTGTGCTTTGCCTTCATCTCCATAGCCTTGAGCGTTACATTCAACCGGTATCATCGGGCCTGCATCCTTCATACAATGGAGTAACCGTCTTTCTCAAGTTGCAAGCTTGGCTTTCTCTCTAGCGGCAGCCTGGCGTTACTAAATGCGCTTGAGAAGCAGCTCTTGCACATAAGGGTCCCGCACCCAGCCTGACGTTGTTCCATCATCGTCTGCTCCTACGGCATCTAGATCATCATCATCCCGGTCTGCTTCCGCACCTCCACCATCTCCAGGAGACTCTTCATCATCTCGCCCGTTCTCGCCGTGATGATCATCGTCATGTTGGCCACCTTCTTCACCGTCTCCATCATCTACGTCATCGCTTATCCAACGAGTGTATCCATCCATGAAACCATGGCGGAGCAGGTGCGCCTGCAGATTCCCGGAATCTGGGTCGATCACCCAGTTGAGTTTGCATCTTCTGCACGGACATCTTATATCTGTCTTGTTATTTCGTATCATGTCGGCCATCGCACATTTCAAAAATCTAGCCACAATGCCTTCGCTCATTATGCGGACCATTTTTGCCTGCACGATGTACACGGTACAATTTTGAAGTCTATTAGAACCACATAATGAATGCATGCATGCAATGGTCGATAGAAAATTTCGGCATGACCTATCCTAAAATTAGGACCTTTGCGAAATGCCAAAGTCTTGCCAAAATGGAAATGAATCAACATTTTGGCAAAACAAATGGCAACTTGTTCACATACAAACACAAGAGAGAGAGAGAGACCGATCCATACACACATGAACATATCATTATCCTCTCCATACACACATGCATGAGCATCATCGATACTCTCCATATACACACACATATGACCATCGATCCTTTCCACATACACACATCATGAGCATCGATCATCTACATACATATGAGCACAGCATCATCCATATACACATGAACACATCCTTACATGGACAACTTACCGATCGCGAGAAAGATGGAAAGGAGAGGTGCGCGCATCGACCGGAGAAGGATAGATGAGAGACCGGAGACCTCCTCTATTACTTATGTAACATCCAAAGCAAGTTTTACATGCTAAAAATGGGAATGTGTGGAGAAATTGAGGTGGGAAGGAGAAGATCCCGACTAGATCTAAGGAGGAAGAAGAAGGGGAAAGTGAAGTGTGGGATGGTGGATGTGGTCACACATGTGCACATAAAGTGCTGTCCTAAAGAAATCGACACATCATGGCGCTGCAGCCTAGTGCGCCACAGGGAGTACAAACATCTGTGGCGCACTATGCCATGTGCGCCACGGATGCTCCTACTCCCTGTGGCGCACTAGGCCGAGTGCGCCATAGAAGTTTGTGGCCGTTTCAGAGCAGAGGGGGGCATGCGCTTAGGCGTAGCGCACCAGCCCCATGTGCGCCACAGATGACCCTAACAACCGTGGCGCACATGACTATAGTGCGCTACAGATGTTTGGCGTGCGGCCAACAGGGCCCTAGCCCACACACATCTGTGGTGCACTATAGTCATGTGCGCCACAGTTGTTCTAGTTATTAGTAGGGCACTGCCCACAGGTGAGCCACGCCTGTTTTAGCCGTGGGGCACTTCAACCATGTGAGCCACGGATGTGCTGATTACCTATAGCCGTTTTCCTAGTAGTGATGTGTGCTCTTTTCACAATCCACCAGTGTCATTGCATGTGTGCTCTTTTCACAATCCACCTATGGATCCACCAGTGTCATTGCATGTGTGTTCTTTTTACTAACAACAACCATAGTCATTGCATGTGTGTTCTTTTCACATACCACATATGGATCCACCAGTGTCATTTCATGTGTGTTTTTTCACATACCACATATGGATCCACTAGAGTCATTGAAATATGTGTTCTCTTCAGAGACCACACGTGGATCCACCAGTGTCATTGAAATGTATGTTCTCTTCAGGGACCACACATGGACCCACCAGTGTCATTGCATGTGTTTTCTTTTTACTAACAACAACCAGAGTCATTGAAATGTGTGTTCTCATCAGAGACCAGACATGGATCCACCATTGTCATTGCATGTGTGTTCTTTTCACTAACAACAACCAGAGTCATTTCATGTGTGTTCTTTTCACATACCACATATGGATCCACCAGTGTCATTGCATGTGTGTTCTTTTTACTAACAACAACTAGAGTCATTTCATGTGTGTTCTTTTCACATACCACATCTGGATCCACGAGTGTCATTGAAATGTGTGTTCTCTTCAGAGACCACACATGGATCCACCAGTGTCATTGCATGTGTGTTATTTTTACTAACAACAACCAGAGTTATTGCATGTGTGTTCTTTTCACATACCACATATGGATCCACCAGTGTCATTGAAATGTGTGTTCTCTTCAAAGACCACACATGGATCCACCAGTGTCATTGCATGTGTGTTCTTTTTACTAACAACAACCAGAGTCATTGCATGTGTGTTCTTTTCACATACCACATATAGATCCACCAGTGTCATTGCATGTGTGCTCTTTTCACAATCCACCAATGGATCCACCAGTATCATTGCACGTGTGTTCTTTTTACTAACAACAACCAAAGTCATTGCATGTGTGTTCTTTTCACATAACACATATGGATCCACCAGTGTCATTGCATGTGTGCTCTTTTCACAATCCACCTATGGATCCACCAGTGGCATTGCATGTGTGTTCTTTTTACTAACAACAACCAGAGTCATTGCATGTGTGTTCTTTTCACATACCACATATGGATCCACCAGTGTCATTTCATGTGTGTTCTTTTCACATACCACATATGGATCCACCAGAGTCATTGAAATGTGTGTTCTCTTCAGAGACCACACGTGGATCCACCAGTGTCATTGAAATGTATGGTCTCTCACATGGACCCACCAGTGTCATTGCATGTGTGTTCTTTTTACTAACAACAACCAGAGTCATTGAAATGTGTGTTCTCTTCAGAGACCACACATGGATCCACCAGTGTCATTGCATGTGTGATCTTTTCACTAACAACAACCAGAGTCATTTCATGTGTGTTCTTTTCACATACCACATATGGATCCACCAGTGTCATTGCATGTGTGTTCTCTTCAGAGACCATACATGGATCTACCAGTGTCATTGCATGTGTGTTCTTTTTACTAACAACAACTAGAGTCATTGCATGTGTGTTCTTTTCACATACCACATATGGATCCACCAGTGTCATTGAATGTGTGCTCTTTTCATAATCCACCTACGGATCCACCAGTGTCATTTCATGTGTGTTCTTTTCACTAACAACAACCAGAGTTATTTCATGTGTGTTCTTTTCACATACCACATATGGATCCACCAGTGTCATTGAAATGTGTGTTCTCTTCAAAGACCACACATGGATCCACCAGTGTCATTGCATGTGTGTTCTTTTTACTAACAACAACCAGAGTCATTGCATGTGTGTTCTTTTCACATACCACATATAGATCCACCAGTGTCATTGCATGTGTGCTCTTTTCACAATCCACCAATGGATCCACCAGTATCATTGCACGTGTGTTCTTTTTACTAACAACAACCAGAGTCATTGCATGTGTGTTCTTTTCACATAACACATATGGATCCACCAGTGTCATTGCATGTGTGCTCTTTTCACAATCCACCTATGGATCCACCAGTGGCATTGCATGTGTGTTCTTTTTACTAACAACCAGAGTCATTGCATGTGTTCTTTTCACATACCACATATGGATCCACAGTGTCATTTCATGTGTGTTCTTTTCACATACCACATATGGATCCACAGAGTCATTGAAATGTGTGTTCTCTTGAGACCACACGTGGATCCTGATGTCATTGAAATGTATGGTCTCTCACATGGACCCACCAGTGTCATTGCATGTGTGTTCTTTTTACTAACAACAACCAGAGTCATTGAAATGTGTGTTCTCTTGGAGACCACACATGGATCCTGAGGTCATTGCATGTGTGATCTTTTCACTAACAACAACAGAGTCATTTCATGTGTGTTCTTTTCACATACCACATATGGATCCACCAGTGTCATTGCATGTGTGTTCTCTTCAGAGACCATACATGGATCTACCAGTGTCATTGCATGTGTGTTCTTTTTACTAACAACAACTAGAGTCATTGCATGTGTGTTCTTTTCACATACCACATATGGATCCACCAGTGTCATTGAATGTGTGCTCTTTTCATAATCCACCTATGGATCCACCAGTGTCATTTCATGTGTGTTCTTTTCACTAACAACAACCAGAGTTATTTCATGTGTGTTCTTTTCACATACCACATATGGATCCACCAGTGTCATTGAAATGTGTGTTCTCTTCAAAGACCACACATGGATCCACCAGTGTCATTGCATGTGTGTTCTTTTTACTAACAACAACCAGAGTCATTGCATGTGTGTTCTTTTCACATACCACATATAGATCCACCAGTGTCATTGCATGTGTGCTCTTTTCACAATCCACCAATGGATCCACCAGTATCATTGCACGTGTGTTCTTTTAACTAACAACAACCAGAGTCATTGCATGTGTGTTCTTTTCACATAACACATATGGATCCACCAGTGTCATTGCATGTGTGCTCTTTTCACAATCCACCTATGGATCCACCAGTGGCATTGCATGTGTGTTCTTTTTACTAACAATAACCAGAGTCATTGCATGTGTGTTCTTTTCACATACCACATATGGATCCACCGGTGTCATTTCATGTGTGTTCTTTTCACATACCACATATGGATCCACCAGAGTCATTGAAATGTGTGTTCTCTTCAGAGACCACACGTGGATCCACCAGTGTCATTGAAATGTATGGTCTCTTCAGAGACCACACATGGACCCACCAGTGTCATTGCATGTGTGTTCTTTTTACTAACAACAACCAGAGTCATTGAAATGTGTGTTCTCTTCAGAGACCACACATGGATCCACCAGTGTCATTGCATGTGTAATCTTTTCACTAACAACAACCAGAGTCATTTCATGTGTGTTCTTTTCACATACCACATATGGATCCACCAGTGTCATTGCATGTGTGTTCTCTTCAGAGACCATACATGGATCTACCAGTGTCATTGCATGTGTGTTCTTTTTACTAACAACAACTAGGGTCATTGCATGTGTGTTCTTTTCACATACCACATATGGATCCACCAGTGTCATTGAATGTGTGCTCTTTTCATAATCCACCTACGGATCCACCAGTGTCATTTCATGTGTGTTCTTTTCACTAACAACAACCAGAGTTATTGCATGTGTGTTCTTTTCACATACCACATATGGATCCACCAGTGTCATTGAAATGTATGTTCTCTTCAAAGACCACACATGGATCCACCAGTGTCATTGCATGTGTGTTATTTTCACATACCACATATGGATCCACCTATGTCATTGAAATGTGTTTCTCTTTAGAGACCACACATGGATCCACCAGTGTCATTGCATGTGTGTTCTTTTTACTAACAACAACTGGATTCATTGCATGTGTGTTCTTTTCACATACCACATATCGATCCACCAGTGTCATTGCATGTGTGCTCTTTTCACTAACAACAACCAGAGTCATTGCATGTGTGTTCTTTTCACATACCACCTATGGATCCACTAGTGTCATTGCATGTGTGTTCTTTTTACTAACAACAACCACAGTCATTGCATGTGTGTTCTTTTCACATACCACATACGGATCCACCAGTGTCATTGCAATGTGTGTTCTCTTCAGAGACCATACATGGATCCACCAGTGTCATTGCATGTGTGTTCTTTTTACTAGCAACAACTGGAGTCATTGCATGTGTGTTCTCTTCACATACCACATATGGATGCACCAGTGTCATTGCATGTCTGATCTTTTCACAATCCACCTATAGATTTACCAGTGTCATTGCATGTGTGTTCTTTTTACTAACAACAACCAGAGTCATTGGATGTGTGTTATTTTCACATACCACATATGGATCCACCAGTGTCATTACATGTGTGTTCTCTTTAGAGACCACACATGGATCCACTAGTGTCATTGCATGTGTGTTCTTTTTAGTAAGAACAACTAGAGTCATTGCATGTGTGTTCTTTTCACATACCACATATGGATCCACCAGTGTCATTGCAAGTGTGCTCTTTTCACATTCCACCTATGGATCCACCAGTGTCATTGCATGTCTGTTCTTTTCACAATCCACCTATGGATCCACCAGTGTCATTGCATGTGTGATCTTTTTACTAACAACAACTAGAGTCATTGCATGTGTGTTCTCTTCAGAGACCACACATGGATCCACCAGTGTCATTGCATGTGTGTTCTTTTTACTAACAACAATCAGAGTCATTGAAATGTGTGTTCTGTTCAGAGACCACACATGTGTCCACCAGTGTCATTGCATGTGTGTTCTTTTTACTAACAACAACCAGAGTCATTTCATGTGTGTTCTTTTCACATACCACATATGGATCCACCAGTGCCATTGCATGTGTGTTCTTTTTACTAACAACAACAGGAGTCATTTCCTGTGTGTTCTTTTCACATACCACATATGGATCCACCCGTGTCATTGAAATGTGTGTTCTCTTCAGAAACCACACATGGATCCACCAGTGTCATTGCATGTGTGTTCTTTTTATTAACAATAACTAGAGTCATTGTATGTGTGTTCTTTTCACATACCACATATGGATCACCAGTGTCATTGCATGTGTGCTCTATTCACATTCCACCTATGGATCCACCAGTGTCATTGCATGTGTGTTCTTTTTACTAACAACAACTCGAGTCATTGCATGTGTGTTCTTTTCGCATACCACATATCGATCCACCAGTGTCATTGCATGTGTGTTCTTTTTACTAACAACAACCAGAGTCATTGCATGTTATTTCTTTTCACATACCACATATGGATCCACCAGTTTTATTTCATGTGTGCTATTTTCACAATCCACCTATGGATCCACCAGTGTCATTGCATGTGTGTTATTTTACTAACAATAACCAGAGTGATTGCATGTGTGTTCTTTTCACATACCACATATGGATCCACCATTCTCATTGCATGTGTGCTCTTTTCACAATCCACCTATGGATCCACCAGTGGTATTGCATGTCTGTTCTTTTCACAATCCACCTATGGATCCACCAGTGTCATTGCATGTGTGCTCTTTTTACTAACAACAACCAGAGTCATTGCATGTGTGTTCTCTTCGGAGACCACACATGGATCCACTAGTGTCATTGCATGTGTGTTCTTTTTACTAACAACAACCAGAGTCATTGAAATGTGTGTTCTCTTCAGAGACCACACATGGATCCACCAGTGTCATTACATGTGTGTTATTTTCACTAACAACAACCAGAGTCATTTCATGTGTGTTCTTTTCACATACCACATATGGATCCACCAGTGTCATTGCATGTGTGTTCTTTTTACTAACAACAACAGGAGTCGTTTCATCTGTGTTCTTTTCACATACCACATATGGATCCACTAGTGTCATTGAAATGTGTGTTCTCTTCAGAGACCACACATGGATCCACCAATGTCATTGCATGTGTGTTCTTTTTACTAACAACAACTCTAGTCATTGCATGTGTGTTCTTTTCACATACCACATATGGATCCACCAGTGTCATTGCATGTGTGCTCTTTTCACAATCCACCTATGGATCCACCAGTGTCATTGAAATGTGTGTTCTCTTCAGAGACCACACATGGATCCACCAGTGTCATCGAAATGCGTGTTCTCTTTAGAGACCACACATGGACCCACTAGTGTCATTGCATGTGTGTTCTTCTTACTAACAACAACTAGAGTCATTGAAATGTGTGTTCTCTTCGGAGACCACACAAGGATCCACCAGTGTCATTGCATGTGTGTTCTTTTCACTAACAACAACCAGAGTCATTTCATGTGTGTTCTTTTCACATACCACATATGGATCCACCAGTGTCATTGCATGTGTGTTCTTTTTACTAACAATAACTGGAGTCATTTCATGTGTGTTATTTTCACATACCACATATGGATCCACCAGTGTCATTGAAATGTGTGTTCTCTTCAGAGACCACACATGGATCCACTAGTGTCATTGCATATGTGTTCTTTTTACTAACAACAACTGGAGTCATTCCATGTGTGTTCTTTTCACAGACCACATATGGATCCACCAGAGTCATTGAAATGTGTGTTCTCTTCAGAGACCACACATGGATCCACCAGTGTCATTACATGTGTGTTCTTTTCACTAAGAACAACCAGATTCATTGCATGTGTGTTCTTTTCACATACCATATATGGATCCACAAGTGTCATTGCATGTTGGTTCTTTTTACTAACAACAACTATAGTCATTTCATGTGTGTTCTTTTCACAGACAACATATGGATCCACCAGTGTCATTTAAATGTGTGTTCTCTTCAGAGACCACACATGGATCTACCAGTGTCATTGCATGTGTGTTCTTTTTACTAACAACAACTGGATCATTGCATGTGTTCTCTTTTCACATACCACATATGGATCCACCAGTGTCATTGCATGTGTGCTCTTTTCACAATCCACCTATGGATCCAATAGTGTCATTTCATGTGTGTTCTTTTCACATACCACATATGGATCCACCAGTGTCATTGAAATGTGTGTTCTCTTCAGAGACCATACATGGATCCACCAGTGTCATTGCATGTGTGTTCTTTTTACTAACAACAACCAGAGTCATTGCATGTTATTTCTTTTCACATACCACATATGGATCCACCAGTTTTATTTCATGTGTGCTATTTTCACAATCCACCTATGGATCCACCAGTGTCATTGCATGTGTGTTCTTTTTACTAACAACAACCAGAGTCATTGCATGTGTGTTATTTTCACAAACCACATATGGATCCACCAGTGTCATTGAAATGTGTGTTCTCTTGAGACACCAAAAATGGATCCACCAGGGCCATTGCATGTGTGTTCTTTTTTGTAAGAACAACTAGAGTCATTGCATGTGTGTTCTTTTCACATACCACATATGGATCCACCAGTGTCATTGCATGTGTGTTCTTTTCACAATCCACCTATGGATCCACCAGTGTCATTGTATGTGTGCTCTTTTCAATAACAACAACCAGAGTCATTGCATGTGTGTTCTCTCAGAGACCACACATGGATCCACCAGTGTTATTGCATGTGTGTTCTTTTCACTAACAACAACTAGAGTCATTTCATGTGTGTTCTTTTCACATACCACATATGGATCCACCAGTGTCATAGAAATGTGTGTTCTCTTTAGAGACCACACATGGATCCACCAGTGTCGTTGCATGTGTGTTCTTTTTACTAACAACAACTGGAGTCATTGCATGTGTGTTCTTTTCACATACCACATATGGATCCACCAGTGTCATTGCATGTGTGCTCTTTTCACAATCCACCTATGGATCCACCAGTTTCATTGCATGTGTGTTCTTTTTACTAACAACAACTAGAGTCATTGCATGTGTGTTCTCTTCACATACCACATATGGATCCACCAGTGTCATTGCATGTGTGTTCTTTTCACAATCCATTTATGGATCCACCAGTGTCATTGCATGTGTGCTCTTTTTACTAACAACAACCAGAGTCATTGCATGTGTGTTCTCTTCAGAGACCACACATGGATCCACCGGTGTCATTGCATGTGTGTTCTTTTCACAATCCACCTATGGATCCACCAGTGTCATTGCATGTGTGCTCTTTTTACTAACAACAACCAGAGTCATTGCATGTGTGTTCTTTTCACATACCACATATGGATCCACTAGTGTCATTGTATGTGTGCTCTTTTCATAATCCACCTATGGATCCACCAGTGTGATTTCATGTGTGTTCTTTTCACATACCACATATGGATCCACCTATGTCATTGAAATGTGTGTTCTCTTTAGAGACCACACATGGATCCACCAGTGTCATTGCATGTGTGTTCTTTTTAGTAACAACAACTGGAGTCATTGCATGTGTTTTCTTTTCACATACCACATATGGATCCACCAGTGTCATTGCATGTGTGGTCTTTTCACAATCCACCTATGGATCCACCAGTGTCATTGCATGTCTATTCTTTTCACAATCCACCTATGGATCCACCAGTGTCATTGCATGTGTGCTCTTTTTACTAACAACAACCAGAGTCATTGCATGTGTTTTCTCTTCAGAGACCACACATGGATCCACCAGTGTCATTGCATGTGTGTTCTTTTTACTAACAACAACCAGAGTCATTGAAATGTGTGTTCTCTTCAGAGACCACATATGGATCCACCAGTGTCATTGCATGTGTGTTCTATTCACTAACAACAACCAGAGTCATTTCATGTGTGTTCTTTTCACATACCACATATGGATCCACCAGTGTCATTGCATGTGTGTTCTTTTTACTAACAACAACAGGAGTCATTTCATGTGTGTTCTTTTCACATACCACATATGGATCCACCAGTGTCATTGAAATGTGTGTTCTCTTCAGAGACCACACAAGGATCCACTATTGTCATTGTATGTGTGTTCTTTTTACTAACAACAACTGGAGTCATTGCATGTGTTTTTTTTCACATACCACATATGGATTCACCAGTTTCATTGTATGTGTGCTCTTTTTATAATCCACCTATGGATCCACTAGTGTCATTTCATGTGTGTTCTTTTCACATACCACATATGGATCCACCAGTATCATTGAAATGGGTGTTCTCTTCAGAGACCACACATGGATCCAGCAGTGTCATTGCATGTGTGTTCTTTTTACTAACAACAACTGGAGTCATTGCATGTGTGTTCTTTTCACATACCACATATGGATCCACCAGTGTCATTGCATGTGTTCTCTTTTCACAATCCACCTATGGATCCAGTAGTGTCATTGCATGTGTGTTCTTTTTACTAATAACAACCACAGTCATTGCATGTGTGTTCTTTTCACATACCACATATGGATCCACCAGTGTCAATGCATGTGTGCTCTTTTCACAATCCACCAGTGTAATTGCATGTGTGTTCTTTTTACTAACAACAACCAGAGTCAGTGCATGTGTATTCTTTTCACATACCACATCTGGATCCACCAATGTCATTGCATTGTGCTCTTTTCACAATCCACCTATGGATCCACCAGTGTCATTTCATGTGTGTTCTTTTCACATACCACAAATGAATCCACCAGAGTCATTGAAATGTGTGTTCTCTTCAGAGACCACACACCTGATCAACCAGTGTCATCGAAATGTGTGTTCTCTTCAGAGACCACACATGGACCCACCAGTGTCATTGCATGTGTGTTCTTTTTATTAACAACAACTAGAGTCATTGAAATATGTGTTCTCTTCAGATACCACACAAGGATCCACCAGTGTCATTGCATGTGTGTTCTTTTCACTAACAACAACTAGAGTCATTTCATGTGTGTTCTTTTCACATACCACATATGGATCCACCAGTGTCATTGCATGTGTGTTCTTTTTACTAACAACAACTAGAGTCATTTCATGTGTGTTATTTTCACATACCACATATGGATACACAAGTGTCATTGAAATGTGTGTTCTCTTCAGAGACCACACATCGATCCACCAGTGTCATTCCATGTGTGTTCTTTTTACTAACAACAACTGGAGTCATTTCATGTGTGTTCCTTTCACATACCACATATGGATCCACAAGAGTCATTGAAATGTGTGTTCTCTTCAGAGACCACACATGGATCCACAAGTGTCATTGCATGTGTGTTCTTTTCACCAAAAATAACCAGAGTCATTGCATGTGTGTTCTTTTCACATACCATATATGGATCCACAAGTATCATTGCATGTTGGTTCTTTTTACTAACAACAACTAAAGTCATTTCATGTGTGTTCTGTTTAGAGACCACACAAGGATCCACCAGTGTCATTGCATGTGTGTTCTTTTCACTAACAACAACCAGAGTCATTTCATGTGTGTCCTTTTAACATACCACATATGGATCCACCAGTGTCATTGCATGTGTGTTCTTTTTACTAACAATAACTGGAGTCATTTCATGTGTGTTATTTTCAGATACCACATATGGATCCACCAGTGTCATTGAAATGTGTGTTCTCTTTAGAGACCACACCTGGATCCACCAAAGGTCATTGCATGTGTTCTTTTCACTAACAACAACCGTCGTCATTGCATGTGTGTTCTTTTCACATACCACATATGGATCCACAAGTGTCATTGCATGTTGGTTCTTTTTACTAACAACAACTTGAGTCATTTCATGTGTGTTCTTTTCACAGACCACATATGGATCCACCAGTGTCATTGAAATGTGTGTTCTCTTCATAGACCACACATGGATCCACCAGTGTCATTGCATGTGTGTTCTTTTTACTAACAACAACTGGAGTCATTGCATGTGTGTTCTTTTCACATACCACATATGGATCCACCAGTGTCATTGCATGTGTGCTCTTTTCACAATCCACCTATGGATCCAACAGTGTCATTTCATGTGTGTTCTTTTCACATACCACATATGGATCCACCAGTGTCATTGAAATGTATGTTCTCTTCAGAGACCATACATGGATCCACAAGTGTTATTGCATGTGTGTTCTTTTTACTAACAATAACTGGAGTCATTGCAAGTGTGTTCTCTTCACATACCACCTATGGATCCACCAGTGTCATTGCATGTGTGCTCTTTTTACTAACAACAACCAGAGTCATTGCATGTGTGTTCTTTTCACATACCACATATGGATCCACTAGTGTCATTGTATGTGTGCTCTTTTCATAATCCACCTATGGATCCACCAGTGTGATTTCATGTGTGTTCTTTTCACATACCACATATGGATCCACCTATGTCATTGAAATGTGTGTTCTCTTTAGAGACCACACATGGATCCACCAGTGTCATTGCATGTGTGTTCTTTTTAGTAACAACAACTGGAGTCATTGCATGTGTTTTATTTTCACATACCACATATGGATCCACCAGTGTCATTGCATGTGTGCTCTTTTCACAATCCACCTATGGATCCACCAGTGTCATTGCATGTCTATTCTTTTCACAATCCACCTATGGATCCACCAGTGTCATTTCATGTGTGCTCTTTTTACTAACAACAACCAGAGTCATTGCATGTGTGTTCTTTTTAGTAACAACAACTAGAGTCATTGCATGTGTGTTCTCTTCAGAGACCACACATGGATCCACCGGTGTCATTGCATGTGTGTTCTTTTTAGTAACAACAACTGGAGTCATTGCATGTGTGTTCTTTTCACATACCACATATGGATCCACCAGTGTCATTGCATGTGTGTTCTTTTTACTAACAACAACTAGAGTCATTTCATGTGTGTTATTTTCACATACCACATATGGATACACCAGTGTCATTGAAATGTGTTCTGTTTAGAGACCACACAAGGATCCACCAGTGTCATTGCATGTATGTTCTTTTCACTAACAACAACCAGAGTCATTTCATGTGTGTTATTTTCACATACCACATATGGATCCACCAGTGTCATTGCATGTGTGTTCTTTTTACTAACAATAACTAGAGTCATTTCATGTGTGTTATTTTCACATACCACATATGGATCCACCAGTGTCATTGAAATGTGTGTTCTCTTTAGAGACCACACCTGGATCCACCAGTGTCATTGCATGTGTGTTCTTTTCACTAACAACAACCAGAGTCATTGCATGTGTGTTCTTTTCACATACCACATATGGATCCACAAGTGTCATTGCATGTTGGTTCTTTTTACTAACAACAACTTGAGTCATTTCATGTGTGTTCTTTTCACGGACCACATATGGATCCACCAGTGTCATTGAAATGTGTGTTCTCTTCATAGACCACACATGGATCCACCAGTGTCATTGCATGCGTGTTCTTTTTACTAACAACAACTGGAGTCATTGCATGTGTGTTCTTTTGACATACCACATATGGATCCACCAGTGTCATTGCATGTGTGCTCTTTTCACAATCCACCTATGGATCCAACAGTGTCATTTCATGTGTGTTCTTTTCACATACCGCATATGGATCCACCAGTGTCATTGAAATGTTTGTTCTCTTCAGAGACCATACATGGATCCACAAGTGTTATTGCATGTGTGTTCTTTTTACTAACAATAACTGGAGTCATTGCAAGTGTGTTCTCTTCACATACCACATATGGATCCACCAGTGTCATTGCATGTGTGCTCTTTTCACAATCCACCTATGGATCCACCAGTGTCATTGCATGTGTGTTCTTTTCACAATCCACCTATGGATCCACCAGTGTCATTGCATGTGTGCTCTTTTTACTAACAACAACCAGAGTCATTGCATGTGTGTTCTTTTCACATACCACATATGGATCCACTAGTGTCATTGTATGTGTGCTCTTTTCATAATCCACCTATGGATCCACCAGTGTGATTTCATGTGTGTTCTTTTCACATACCACATATGGATCCACCTATGTCATTGAAATGTGTGTTCTCTTTAGAGACCACACATGGATCCACCAGTGTCATTGCATGTGTGTTCTTTTTAGTAACAACAACTGGAGTCATTGCATGTGTTTTCTTTTCACATACCACATATGGATCCACCAGTGTCATTGCATGTGTGCTCTTTTCACAATCCACCTATGGATCCACCAGTGTCATTTCATGTGTGCTCTTTTTACTAACAACAACCAGAGTCATTGCATGTGTTTTCTCTTCAGAGACCACACATGGATCCACCAGTGTCATTGCATGTGTTTTCTTTTTACTAACAACAACCAGAGTCATTGAAATGTGTGTTCTCTTCAGAGACCACACATGGATCCACCAGTGTCATAGCATGTGTGTTCTATTCACTAACAACAACCAGAGTCATTTCATGTGTGTTCTTTTCACATACCACATATGGATCCACCAGTGTCATTGCATGTGTGTTCTTTTTACTAACAACAACAGGAGTCATTTCATGTGTGTTCTTTTCACATACCACATATGGATCCACCAGTGTCATTGAAATGTGTGTTCTCTTCAGAGACCACAGAAGGATCCACTAGTGTCATTGTATGTGTGTTCTTTTTACTAACAACAACTGGATTCATTGCATGTGTGTGTTTTTCACATACCACATATGGATTCACCAGTTTCATTGTATGTGTGCTCTTTTCATAATCCACCTATGGATCCACTAGTGTCATTTCATGTGTGTTCTTTTCACATACCACATATGGATCCACCAGTATCATTGAAATGGGTGTTCTGTTCAGATACCACACATGGATCCAGCAGTGTCATTACATGTGTGTTCTTTTTACTAACAACAACTGGAGTCATTGCATGTGTGTTCTTTTCACATACCACATATGGATCCACCAGTGTCATTGCATGTGTGCTCTTTTCACAATCCACCTATGGATCCAGTAGTATCATTGCATGTGTGTTCTTTTTACTAATAACAACCAGAGTCATTGCATGTGTGTTCTTTTCACATACCACATATGGATCCACCAGTGTCAATGCATGTGTGCTCTTTTCACAATCCACCTATGGATCCACCAGTGTAATTGCATGTGTGTTCTTTTTACTAACAACAACCAGAGTCAGTGCATGTGTATTCTTTTCACATACCACATATGGATCCACCAATGTCATTGCATTGTGCTCTTTTCACAATCCACCTATGGATCCACCAGTGTCATTTCATGTGTGTTCTTTTCACATACCACAAATGAATCCACCAGAGTCATTGAAATGTGTGTTCTCTTCAGAGACCACACACGGATCAACCAGTGTCATCGAAATGTGTGTTCTCTTCAGAGACCACACATGGACCCACCAGTGTCATTGCATGTGTGTTCTTTTCACTAACAACAACTAGAGTCATTTCATGTGTGTTCTTTTCACATACCACATATGGATCCACCAGTGTCATTGCATGTGTGTTCTTTTTACTAACAACAACTAGAGTCATTTCATGTGTGTTATTTTCACATACCACATATGGATACACCAGTGTCATTGAAATGTGTGTTCTCTTCAGAGACCACACATCGATCCACCAGTGTCATTGCATGTGTGTTCTTTTTACTAACAACAACTGGAGTCATTTCATGTGTGTTCCTTTCACATACCACATATGGATCCACAAGAGTCATTGAAATGTGTGTTCTCTTCAGAGACCACACATGGATCCACAAGTGTCATTGCATGTGTGTTCTTTTCACTAAAAATAACCATAGTCATTGCATGTGTGTTCTTTTCACATACCATATATGGATCCACAAGTATCATTGCATGTTGGTTCTTTTTACTAACAACAACTAGAGTCATTTCATGTGTGTTCTGTTTAGAGACCACACAAGGATCAACCAGTGTCATTGCATGTGTGTTCTTTTCACTAACAACAACCAGAGTCATTTCATGTGTGTTCTTTTCACATACCACATATGGATCCACCAGTGTCATTGCATGTGTGTTCTTTTTACTAACAATAACTGGAGTCATTTCATGTGTGTTATTTTCACATACCACATATGGATCCACCAGTGTCATTGAAATGTGTGTTCTCTTTAGAGACCACACCTGGATCCACCAGTGTCATTGCACGTGTGTTCTTTTCACTAACAACAACCAGAGTCATTGCATGTGTGTTCTTTTCACATACCACATATGGATCCACAAGTGTCATTGCATGTTGGTTCTTTTTTACTAACAACAACTTGAGTCATTTCATGTGTGTTCTTTTCACAGACCACATATGGATCCACCAGTGTCATTGAAATGTGTTCTCTCTTCATAGACCACACATGGATCCACCAGTGTCATTGCATGTGTGTTCTTTTTACTAACAACAACTGGAGTCATTGCATGTGTGTTCTTTTCACATACCACATATGGATCCACCAGTGTCATTGCATGTGTGCTCTTTTCACAATCCACCTATGGATCCAACAGTGTCATTTCATGTGTGTTCTTTTCACATACCACATATGGATCCACCAGTGTCATTGAAATGTGTGTTTTCTGCAGAGACCATACATGGATCCACAAGTGTCATTGGATGTCTGTTCTTTTTACTAACAATAATTGGAGTCATTGCAGGTGTGTTCTCTTCACATACCACATATGGATCCACCAGTGTCATTGCATGTGTGCTCTTTTCACAATCCACCTATGGATCCACCAGTGTCATTGCATGTGTGTTCTTTTCACTAAGAACAACTAGAGTCATTGCATGTGTGTTCTTTTCACATACCACATATGGATCCACCAGTGTCATTGCATGTGTGTTCTTTTCACAATCCACCTATGAATCCACCAGTGTCATTGTATGTGTGCTCTTTTCAATAACAACAACCAGAGTCATTGCATGTGTGTTCTCTTCAGAGACCACACATGGATCCACCAGTGTTATTGCATGTGTGTTCTTTTTACTAACAACAACTAGAGTCATTTCATTTGTGTTCTTTTCACATACCACATATGGATCCACCAGTGTCATTGAAATGTGTGTTCTCTTTAGATACCACACATGGATCCACCAGTGTCATTGCATGTGTGTTCTTTTTACTAACAACAACTGGAGTCATTGCATGTGTGTTCTTTTGACATACCACATATGGATCCACCAGTTTCATTGCATGTGTGCTCTTTTCACAATCCACCTATGGATCCACCACTGTCATTGCATGTGTGTTCTTTTTACTAACAACAACTGGAGTCATTGCATGTGTGTTCTCTTCACATACCACAGATGGATCCACCAGTGTCATTGCATGTGTGTTCTTTTCACAATCCATTTATGGATCCACCAGTGTCATTGCATGTGTGCTCTTTTTACTAACAACAACTAGAGTCATTGCATGTGTGTTCTCTTCAGATACCACACATGGATCCACTGGTGTCATTGCATGTGTGTTCTTTTCACAATCCACCTATGGATCCACCAGTGTCATTGCATGTGTGCTCTTTTTACTAACAACAACCAGAGTCATTGCATGTGTGTTCTTTTCACATACCACATATGGATCCACTAGTGTCATTGTATGTGTGCTCTTTTCATAATCCACCTATGGATCCACCAGTGTCATTTCATGTGTGTTCTTTAAACATACCACATATGGATCCACCTATGTCATTGAAATGTGTGTTCTCTTCAGAGACCACACATGGATCCACCAGTGTCATTGTATGTGTGTTCTTTTTAGTAACAACAACTGGAGTCATTGCATGTGTGTTCTTTTCACATACCACATATGGATCCACCAGTGTCATTGCATGTGTGCTCTTTTCACAATCCACCTATGGATCCACCAGTGTCATTGCACGTCTATTCTTTTCACAATCCACCTATGGATCCACCAGTGTCATTGCATGTGTGCTCTTTTTACTAACAACAACCAGAGTCATTGCATGTGTGTTCTCTTCAGAGACCACACATGGATCCACCACTGTCATTGCATGTGTGTTCTTTTTAATAACAACAACCAGAGTCATTGAAATGTGTGTTCTCTTCAGAGACCACACATCGATCCACCAGTGTCATTGCATGTGTGTTCTGTTCACTAACAACAACCAGAGTCATTTCATGTGTGTTATTTTCACATACCACATATGGATCCACCAGTGTCATTGCATGTGTGTTCTTTTTACTAACTACAACAGGAGTCATTTCATGTGTATTCTTTTCACATACCACATATGGATCCACAAGTGTCATTGAAATGTGTGTTCTCTTCAGAGACCACACAAGGATCCACTAGTGTCATTGTATGTTTGTTCTTTTCACTAACAACAACTAGAGTCATTGCATGTGTTTATTTTATACCACATATGGATTCACCAGTTTCATTGTATGTGTGCTCTTTTCATAATCCACTAGTGTCATTTCATGTGTGTTCTTTTCACATACCACATATGGATCCACCAGTATCATTGAAATGTGTGTTCTCTTCAGAGACCACACATGGATCCAGCAGTGTTATTGCATGTGTGTTATTTTTACTAACAACAACTGGAGTCATTGCATGTGTGTTCTTTTCACATACCACATATGGATCCACCAGTGTCATTGCATGTTTGCTCTTTCCACAATCCACCTATGGATCCAGTAGTGTCATTGCATGTGTGTTCTTTTTACTAATAACAACCAGAGTCATTGCATGTGTGTTCTTTTCACATACCACATATGGATCCACCAGTGTCAATGCATGTGTGCTCTTTTCACAATCCACCTATGGATCCACCAGTGTAATTGCATGTGTGTTCTTTTTACTAACAACAACCAGAGTCAGTGCATGTGTATTCTTTTCACATACCACATATGGATCCACCAATGTCATTGCATTGTGCTCTTTTCACAATCCACCTATGGATTCACCAGTGTCATTTCATGTGTGTTCTTTTCACATACCACAAATGAATCCACCAGAGTCATTGAAATGTGTGTTCTCTTCAGAGACCACACACGGATCAACCAGTGTCATCGAAATGTGGGTTCTCTTCAGAGACCACACATGTACCCACCAGTGTCATTGCATGTGTGTTCTTTTTATTAACAACAACTAGAGTCATTGAAATATGTGTTCTCTTTAGAGACCACACAAGGATCCACCAGTGTCATTGCATATGTGTTCTTTTCACTAACAACAACTAGAGTCATTTCATGTGTGTTCTTTTCACATACCACATATGGATCCACCAGTGTCATTGCATGTGTGTTCTTTTTACTAACAACAACTAGAGTCATTTCATGTGTGTTATTTTCACATACCACATATGGATACACCAGTGTCATTGAAATGTGTGTTCTCTTTAGAGACCACACATCGATCCACCAGTGTCATTGCATGTGTGTTCTTTTTACTAACAAGAACTGGAGTCATTTCATGTGTGTTCCTTTCACATACCACATATGGATCCACAAGAGTCATTGAAATGTGTGTTCTCTTCAGAGACCACACATGGATCTACCAGTGTCATTGCATGTGTGTTCTTTTCACTAAAAATAACCAAAGTCATTGCATGTGTGTTCTTTTCACATACCATATATGGATCCACAAGTATCATTGCATGTTGTTTCTTTTTACTAACAACAACTAGAGTCATTTCATGTGTGTTCTCTTTAGAGACCACAAAAGGATCCACCAGTGTCACTGCATGTGTGTTCTTTTCACTAACAACAACCAGAGTCATTTCATGTGTGTTATTTTCACATACCACATATGGATCCACCAGTGTCATTGCATGTGTGTTCTTTTTAATAACAATAACTGGAGTCATTTCATGTGTGTTATTTTCACATACCACATATGGATCCACCAGTGTCATTGAAATGTGTGTTCTCTTTAGAGACCACAGCTGGATCCACCAGTGTCATTGCATGTGTGTTCTTTTCACTAACAACAACCAGAGTCATTTCATGTGTGTTATTTTCACATACCACATATGGATCCACCAGTGTCATTGCATGTGTGTTCTTTTTACTAACAATAACTGGAGTCATTTCATGTGTGTTATTTTCACATAACACATATGGATCCACCAGTGTCATTGAAATGTGTGTTCTCTTTAGAGACCACACCTGGATCCACCAGTGTCATTGCATGTGTGTTCTTTTCACTAACAACAACCAGAGTCATTGCATGTGTGTTCTTTTCACATACCACATATGGATCCACAAGTGTTATTGCATGTTGGTTCTTTTTACTAACAACAACTTGAGTCATTTCATGTGTGTTCTTTTCACAGACCACATATGGATCCACCAGTGTCATTGAAATGTGTGTTCTCTTCATAGACCACACATGGATCCACCAGGGTCATTGCATGTGTGTTCTGTTTACTAACAACAACTGGAGTCATTGCATGTGTGTTCTTTTCACATACCACATATAGATCTACCAGTGTCATTGCATGTGTGCTCTTTTCACAATCCACCTATGGATCCAACAGTGTCATTTCATGTATGTTCTTTTCACATACCACATATGGATCCACCAGTGTCATTGAAATGTGTGTTCTCTTCAGAGACCACACATGGATCCACCAGTGTCATTGCATGTGTGTTCTTTTTACTAACAACAACTAGAGTCATTGCATGTGTGTTCTTTTCACATACCACATATGGATCCACCAGTGTCATTGCATGTGTGCTCTTTTCACAATCCACCTATGGATCCACCAGTGTCATTGCATGTGTGTTCTTTTTACTAACAACAACCAGAGTCATTGCATGTGTGTTATTTTCACATACCACATATGGATCCACCAGTGTCATTGAAATGTGTGTTCTCTTGAGAGACCACACATGGATCCACCAGTGCCATTGCATGTGTATTCTTTTTTGTAAGAACAACTAGAGTCATTGCATGTGTGTTCTTTTCACATACCACATATGGATCCACCAGTGTCATTGCATGTGTGTTCTTTTCACAATCCACCTATGGATTCACTAGTGTCATTGTATGTGTGCTCTTTTCAATAACAACAACCAGAGTCATTGCATGTGTGTTCTCTTCAGAGACCACACATGGATCCACCAGTGTTATTGCATGTGTGTTCTTTTTACTAACAACAACTAGAGTCATTTCATGTGTGTTCTTTTCACATACCACATATGGATCCACTAGTGTCATTGAAATGTGTGTTATCTTTAGAGACCACACATGGATCCACCAGTGTCGTTGCATGTGTGTTCTTTTCACTAACAACAACTGGAGTCATTGCATGTGTGTTCTTTTGACATACCACATATGGATCCACCAGTTTCATTGCATGTGTGCTCTTTTCACAATCCACCTATGGATCCACCAGTGTCATTGCATGTGTGTTCTTTTTACTAACAACAACTGGAGTCATTGCATGTGTGTTCTCTTCACATACCACATATGGATCCACCAGTGTCATTGCATGTGTGTTCTTTTCACAATCCATTTATGGATCCACCAGTGTCATTGCATGTGTGCTCTTTTTACTAACAACAACCAGAGTCATTGCATGTGTGTTCTCTTTAGAGACCACACATGGATCCACCGGTGTCATTGCATGTGTGTTCTTTTCAGAATCCACCTATGGATCCACCAGTGTCATTGCATGTGTGTTCTTTTTACTAACAACAACTGGAGTCATTGCTTTTGTGTTCTTTTCACATACCACATATGGATCCACAAGTGTCATTGTATGTGTGCTCTTTTCATAATCCACCTATGGATCCACCAGTGTCATTTCATGTGTGTTCTTTTCACATACCACATATGGATCCACCTATGTCATTGAAATGTGTGTTCTCTTTAGATACCACACATGGATCCACCAGTGTCATTGCATGTGTGTTCTTTTTAGTAACAACAACTGGAGCCATTGCATGTGTGTTCTTTTCACATACCACAAATGGATCCACCAGTGTCATTCCATGTTTGCTCTTTTCACAATCCACCTATGGATCCACCAGTGTCATTGCATGTCTATTCTTTTCACAATCCACCTATGGATCCACCAGTGTCATTGCATGTGTGTTCTTTTTACTAACAACAACCAGAGTCATTGAAATGTGTGTTCTCTTCAGAGACCACACATGGATCCACCAGTGTCATTGCATGTGTGTTCTGTTCACTAACAACAACCAGAGTCATTTCATGTGTGTTCTTTTCACATACCACATATGGATCCACCAGTGTCATTGCATGTGTGTTCTTTTTACTAACAACAGGAGTCATTTCATGTGTATTCTTTTCACATACCACATATGGATCCACAAGTGTCATTGAAATGTGTGTTCTCTTCAGATACCACACAAGGATCCACTAGTGTCATTGTATGTGTGTTCTTTTTACTAACAACAACTGGAGTCATTGCATGTGTTTTTTTTTTCACATACCACATATGGATTCACCAGTTTCATTGTATGTGTGCTCTTTTCATAATCCACCTATGGATCCACTAGTGTCATTTCATGTGTGTTCTTTTCACATACCACATATGGATCCACCAGTATCATTGAAATGTGTGTTCTCTTCAGAGACGACACATGGATCCAGCAGTGTCATTGCATGTGTGTTCTTTTTACTAACAACAACTGGAGTCATTACATGTGTGTTCTTTTCACATACCACATATGGATCCACCAGTGTCAATGCATGTGTGCTCTTTTCACAATCCACCTATGGATCCACCAGTGTCATTGCATGTGTGTTCTTTTTACTAACAACAACCAGAGTCATTGAAATGTGTGTTCTCTTCAGAGACCACACATGGATCCACCAGTGTCATTGCATGTGTGTTCTTTTCACTAAAAACAACCATAGTCATTTCATGTGTGTTCTTTTCACATACCACATATGGATCCACCAGTGTCATTGCATGTGTGATATTTTCACAATCAACCTATGAATCCACAAGTGTCATTGCATGTGTGCTCTTTTCGCAATCCACCTATGGATCCACCAGTGTCATTGCATGTGTGTTGTTTTTACTAACAACAACTAGAGTCATTGCATGCGTGTTCTTTTCACAGACCACATATGGATCGACCAGTGTCATTGAAATGTGTGTTCTCTTCAGAGACCACACATGGATCCACCAGTGGCATTGCATGTGTGTTATTTTTACTAACAACAACTAGAGTCATTGCATGTGTGTTCTTTTCACATACCACATATGGATCCACCAGTGTCATTGCATGTGTGTTCTTTTTACTAACAACAACTGGAGTCATTGCATGTGTGTTCTTTTCACATACCACATATGGATCCACCAGTGTCATTGCATGTGTGCTATTTTCATAATCCACCTACGGATCCACCAGTGTCATTGCATGTGTGTTCTTTTCACATACCACATATGGATCCACCAGTTTCATTGCATGTGTGCTATTTTCACAATCCACCTATGGATCCACCAGTGTCATTGCATGTGTGTTATTCTTACTAACAACAACCAGAGTCATTGCATGTGTGTTGTTTTCGCATACCACATATGGATCCACCAGTGTCATTACATGTGTGCTCTTTTCACAATCCACCTATGGATCCACTAGTGTCATTGCATGTGTGTTCTTTTTACTAACAACAACCAGAGCCATTGCATGTGTGTTCTTTTCACATACCACATATGGATCCACGAGTGTCATTGAAATGTGTGTTCTCTTGAGAGACCACACATGAATCCACCAGTGTCATTGCATGTGTGTTCTTTTTACTAACAACAACTGGAGTCATTGCATGTGTGTACTTTTTGCATACCACATATGGATCCACCAGTGTCATTTCATGTGTGCTCTTTTCACAATCCACCTATGGATCCACCAGTGTCATTGCATGTGTGTTCTTTTTACTAACAACAACCAGAGTCATTGCATGTTTGTTATTTTCACATACCACATATGGATCCACCAGTGTCATTGAAATGTGTTATCTCTTCAGAGACCACATATGGATCCACCAGTGTCATTGCATGTGTGTTCTTTTTTGTAACAACAAATGGAGTCATTGCATGTGTGTTCTTTTCACATACCACATATGGATCCACCAGTGTCATTGCATGTGTGTTCTTTTCACAATCCACCTATGGATCCACCAGTGTCATTGCATGTGTGTTCTTTTTACTAACAACAACCAGAGTCATTGAAATGTGTGTTCTCTTCAGAGACCACACATGGATCCACCAGTGTCATTGCATGTGTGTTCTTTTCACTAAAAACAACCATAGTCATTTCATGTGTGTTCTTTTCACATACCACATATGGATCCACCAGTGTCATTGCATGTGTGTTCTTTTTACTAACAACAACTGGAGTCATTTCATGTGTGTTCTTTTCACATACCACATATGGATCCACTAGTGTCATTGAAATGTGTGTTCTCTTCAGATACCACACATGGATCCACCAGTGTCATTGCATGTGTGTTCTTTTTTACAAACAACAATTGGAGTCATTGCATGTGTGTTCTTTTCACATACCACATATGGATCCACCAGTGTCATTGCATGTGTGCTATTTTCATAATCCACCTACGGATCCACCAGTGTCATTTCATGTGGGTTCTTTTCACATACCACATATGGAACCACCAGTGTCATTGAAATGTGTGTTCTCTTCAGAGACCACACATGGATCCACCAGTGTCATTGCATGTGTGTTCTTTTTACTTACAACAACTGGAGTCATTGCATGTGTGTTCTTTTCACATACCACATATGGATCCACCAGTGTCATTTCATGTGCGCTCTTTTCACAATCCACCTATGGATCCACCAGTGTCATTGCATGTGTGTTCTTTTTACTAACAACAACCAGAGTCATTGCATGTGTGTTATTTTCACATACCACATATGGATCCACCAGTGTCATTGAAATGTGTGTTCTCTTGAGAGACCACATATGGATCCACTAGTGTCATTGCATGTGTGTTCTTTTTACTAACAACAACCAGAGTCATTGCATGTGTGTTCTTTTCACATACCACATATGGATCCACCAGTTTCATTGCATGTGTGCTATTTTCACAATCCACCTATGGATCCACCAGTGTCATTGCATGTGTGTTATTTTTACTAACAACAACCAGAGTCATTGCATGTGTGTTCTTTTCACATACCACATATGTATCGACCAGTGTCATTGCATGTGTGCTCTTTTCACAATCCACCTATGGATCCACCAGTGTCATTTCATGTGTCTTCTTTTTACATACCACATATGGATCACCAGTGTCATTGAAATGTGTGTTCTTTTCACATACCTTACATGGATCCACGAGTGTCATTGCATGTGCGCTCTTTTTACTAATAACTACTGGAGTCATTGCATGTGTGTTCTCTTCACATACCACATATGGATCCACCAGTGTCATTGCATGTGTGATC
Organism: Avena insularis; assembly: GCA_023614405.1. Classification (NCBI taxonomy): domain Eukaryota; kingdom Viridiplantae; phylum Streptophyta; class Magnoliopsida; order Poales; family Poaceae; genus Avena; species Avena insularis. Next base: position 374,159 of record JAJUPC010000153.1, read on the forward strand.
TTTTCACAATCCACCTATGTATCCACAAGTGTCATTGCATGTGTGCTCTTTTCACAGTCCACCTATGGATCCACCAGTGTCATTGCATGTGTGTTGTTTTTAGTAACAACAACTAGAGTCATTGCATGTGTGTTCTTTTCACAGACCACATATGGATCCACCAGTGTCATTGAAATGTGTGTTCTCTTCAGAGACCACACATGGATCCACCAGTGTCATTGCATGTGTGTTATTTTTACTAACAACACCTAGAGTCATTGCATGTGTGTTCTTTTCACATACCACATATGGATCCACCAGTGTCATTGCATGTGTGCTCTTTTCATAATCCACCTACGGATCCACCAGTCTCATTTGATGTGGGTTCTTTTTGATGGGTTCGTAGCATGGAAAACAAAAAATTTCTACCGCAAGAATGAACAAAACCTAGATCTAATCTACATAAAAGCCAAGATCTAATCTATTAGACATGTGCAACGAGATAGATCTGTACTAACTCTCGTAGATCCGAAAGCGTTACGAGATTAGATCTCGGGGTTGATGTAGTCGATCACTTTCCGATCTCAAGATCGTGTGGACGATCCTTCCGGCGCCACATTCCGGCAGTCACACGTATGAGTCGAAGGCACCTTCCTCTCCTGCTCCAAATGAGCATCGGAGGTAGTAGATCTTCCACTAATCCCAAAGCAGACGACGGTGTGGTGGTGGTGGTGGAGTAGAGAATTCTGCAGGCTTCACAAGCCGAGCAGAGCGAAGGAGGAGGAGGAGGCGGCTAGGGTTTGTTATGGGAGAGTGCTCGGGTTGGCGCCTCCTCTATTTAAAGAGGGAGGCGCCATGGGAGGAGTCCTAGTAGGACTCCCTCCTCCTCCTGGTCATGGATTGGGAGGGGAGGAATCCTCCTCCCACCCACTGCTGTCTTGCCCCACAAAGACTCCTTGATCCTTTCTTGGTTTTCAAGAAAACTCCAAGAAATCTTCTAGAACCTTCCAACATTCCAAACCTTCTAGAATCTCCATACAAACACTCCTAACATTTCCTAACTTAGAAAATGATCCCAATATATGAATCTTATTCTCCTGACAATTACGGATCTCCTCGTGATGTCCCGATCCAATCCGAGACTCCAAACAACATTCGTCTCCAACGCATATTCCATATCTACTTAAAACAACTTCAACCTTATGTGTCACCCTACGGTTCGTGAATATGCGTATGATGAAGACACCTCTCCGATCAATAACCATCACGGATCTGAGATCCATAATGGCTCCCACATACTCAATGATGACTTCGTGATCGATAGAACCATTAACATATGAAACCAATTCCCTTTGTCACGCGATATTCTACTTATCCGAGGTTTGATCGTCAGTATCTCCATACCTAGTTCTTCCTCGTTACTGATAAATAATCTTTACTCGTTCCATGTTATGTCATCCCTTGTGACCTAGTCACATGCTTGCAAGCTAACTAGATGACATTCCACCGAGAGGGCCCAGAGCATATCTATCCGTCATATGGATGGACAAATCCCAATCTTGGTCCATGCGCTTCAACACATACTTTCAGAATACCCAATGACACCTTTATAACCACCTGCCATTTAAGCGGTGTTTGATGTCATCAAAGTACCCATCCGGTGATGGTGATTAACATAACCTCATGGTCGAAGGATTAGGTTACTATGCATTTGAAAGCTTACATCAATACGAACTTAATGACTTGATCTTATGCTATGCTTACTATGGGTGCGTGTCCATCACATCATTCTCCTAATGATATAACCTTGTTATTAATGACATGCAATGTCCATGATCAGGAAACCATGATCATCATTTAATCAACAAGCTAGTTCCACAAGAGGCTTACTAGGGACTCTTTTATGTTTACAAAACACATATGTATCAGTGTTTCCTTATAATACAATTATAGCATGGGATGTAAACATTCCTCATAAACACAAAGATATAATAATAACCACTTTTATTATTGCCTCTTGGGCATATCTCCAACAGTCTCCCACTTGCACTAGAGTCAATAATCTAGATTACATGGTAATATACCTAACACCCATTATGCTCGTGTTGGTCATGCTTTGCTCTAGGGAGAGGTTTAGTCAATGGATCTGCCACATTCAGATCAGTGTGTACTTTGCAAATCTTTATGTCAGCATCTCGGACATACTCGCGAATAGCATGGAAATGTAGCTTAATGTGCTTCAGCTTGCTATGTGACCTTGGCTCCTGTGCATTAGCTATGGCACCTGTGTTGTCACAGTAGATGGCCATCGGGTCCAACGCACTGGGAACCACGCCAAGTTCAGTAATGAACTCCTTCATCCATATGGATTCTTGCAGCCTCCGAAGCAGCTATGTATTCCGATTCAGTTGAAGATTTCGCCACAACGCTTTGCTTGGCACTCCTCCAGCTCACTGCAGCACCATTCAAAATAAATACGTATCCAGACTGTGACTTCGAGTTATCTGGATCGGTGTTCCAACTAGCATCAGTGTAACCATTTACAACAAGTTGTTCATCACCTCCATAAGAAAGAACCATATCCTTAGTCCTATTCAGGTACTTTAGGATATTCTTGATCACTGTCCGTTGTTCCATTCCAGATCACTTTGATATCTGCTAGTCAAACTAATAAAGATGTGCTATATCCGGTCTTGTACATAGCATGGCATACATGATAGAACCTATGGCCGAGGCATAGGGAATATTATTCATCTTTTCTCTATCTTCTGTCGTAGCCAGACTTTGAGTCTTACTCAAGGTCTTACCTGACAACATGGGCACGAACCCTTTCTTGCTCTCTTCCATTCTAAACTTCTTTAGAACTTTGTCTAAGTATGTACTTTGTGAAAGCGCTATTAGGCGTCTTGATCTGTCTCTATAAATCTTGATGCCTAGAATATATGCCTCTTCGGCAAGATCCTTCATTGAAAAACTATTATTCAAATAGGTTTTGACGCTATTAAGAAGTTCTATATCATTCCCAATCAACAATATGTCATCTACATATAGTACTAGGAATGCTACAGAGCTCCCACTCACTTTCTTGTAAATACAAGCTTCTCCATAAGTTTGTATAAATCCAAAGTTTTTGATTACTTTATCAAAACGTTGATTCCAACTCCGGGATGCTTGCTTCAGTCCATAAATGGAGCGCTGAAGTTTGCATACCTTGTCAGCATCACTAGGATCGACAAAACCCTTGGGTTGTACCATATACAACTCTTCCTCAATGTCACCATTAAGGAACGCCGTTTTGACATCCATCTGCCAAATCTCATAATCGAAATATGCAGCAATTGCTAACAAAATCCACACAGACTTTAGCTCCATGGTGAAAAGTCTCATCATAGTTAACTCCTTGAATTTGTCGGAACCCTTTCGCGACAAGTCGAGCTTTATAGACAGTAACATTACCATCAGCATCTGTTTTTCTTTTGAAAATCCATTTGTTCTCGACAGCCTTACGGCCATTCGGTAAGTCCACCAAAGTCCATACTTGGTTTTCGTACATGGATCCCATTTCAGATTTCATGGCTTCTAGCCATTTGTCGGAATCTGGGCTCACCATAGCTTCTTCATACGTCGCAGGGTCATTAGTTTTGTCCACCAACATGACGTTCAAGGCAGAGTCATACCACTCAGGAGTGGTACGAACTCTCGTTGACCTGCGAGGTTTAGCAGTAACTTCGTTCGAAGTTTCATGATCACCATCATGATCTTCCTCTCCAATTGGTGCAGGCGACACAAAAACATCTTCCGGTGCTGCGCTACTCTCAATTCCGAGAGAAGGTTCAATAACCTCGTCGAGTTCTACTTTCCTTCCAGTCACTTCTTTCGAGAGAAACTCCTTCTCAAGAAAGGATCCATTCTTGGCAACGAAAACTTTGCCTTCGGATCTATGATAGAAGGTATACCCAATTGTTTCTTTAGGGTATCCTATGAAGACGCATTTCTCCGCTTTGGGTTCAAGCTTATCAGGTTGTAACTTCTTTACATATGCTTCGCAACCCCAAACTTTAAGGAACGACAACTTAGGTTTCTTACCAAACCATAATTAAATGCGGTGTCGTTTCAACGGATTTAGATGGTGCCCTATTTAAAGTGAATGCGGCTGTCTCTAATGCATAGCCCCAAAACGATAGTGGTAAATCTATAAGAGACATCATAGACCGAACCATATCTAAGAGAGTTCGATTATGACGTTCGGACACACCATTACGCTATGGTGTTCCCGGCGGTGTCAACTGCGAAAGTATTCCACATTTCTTTAAATGCATGCCAAACTCATAACTCAGATATTCACCTCCACGGTCAGAACGCAGAAACTCAATCTTCTTGTTACGATGATTTTCCACTTCACTTTGAAATTCCTTAAACTTCTCGAAAGTTTCGGACTTATGTTTCATAAAGTAGACATACCCATATCTACTTAAGTCATCCGTGAAAGTGAGAACATAACGATATCCACCACGCGACGCTACACTCATTGGACCGCACACATCGGTATGTATTATTTCCAATAAGTCTGTAGCTCGCTCCATTATTCCAGAGAATGGAGTCTTAGTCATTTTTCCCATTAGACATGCTTCGCATCTTTCAAGTGATTCAAAATCAAGTGATTCAAGAAGTCCAACAAAAGGAGTTTCTTCATACGCTTCACCCAATGTGACCAAGACGACAAGTACATGTATGTAGAATTATCATTCAATTTTATTCGTTTAGCATCTATGTTGTGAGCATGTGTATCACTACTATCGAGATTCAATAAGAATAAACCATTCATCTCAGGTGCATTACCATAAAAGATATTACTCATATAAATCGAACAACCTTTATTCTCAGACTTAAAAGAGTAACCGTCTCGCAATAAACAAGATCCAGATATAATGTTCATGCTTAACGCAGGCACCAAATAACAATTATTCAAATTTAAAACTAATCCCGAAGGTAGATGTAGAGGGAGCGTGCCGACGGCGATCACATCAACCTTGGAGCCATTTCCAACGCGCATCGTCACCTCGTCTCTTGCCAGTCTTCGTTTATTCCGCAGCTCCTGTTTCGAGTTACAAATATGGGCAACCGAACCAGTATCAAATACCCAGGCACTACTATGACTACTAGTAAGATACACATAAATAACATGTATATCGAATATACCTTTCTTCTTGATGTTGCCGTTCTTCAGATCTGCCAGGTACTTGGGGCGATTCGCTTCCAAAGGACCAGACCCCTTGCAGAGAAGCATTCTTCAGTGTTTAGGACCAGCCTTGGGCTTCTTAGCAGGTGCGACAGCTTTCTTGCCGTCCTTCTTGAAGTTGCCCTTTTTCTTAGGCTCGCCCTGTTTCTTGAAATTGGTGGTCTTATTGACCATCAACACTTTGTGATCCTTCTTGATCTCCACTTCAGCAGTTTTCAGCATGGACGATAGTTCAGTAACGCCTTGTTCATGCAAAGGTATATTGTAGTTCATCACAAAGTTCTTATAACTCGGTGGCAGTGATTGGAGGACACGGTGAATCCCTAACTCATTAGGAATCGTTATCCCCAACTCTTGGAGCTTGTTTGCGTGCCCAGACATGGTGAGCACGTGCTTGCTAACGGAGCTTCCCTCTTCCATCTTGCAGGTGAAGAACTTTTCGGAGGCCTCATAGCTCTCCACGGCCGCGTGAGTCTCAAAAATGAGCTTGAGCTCCTTAATGAACTCGAACGGGTCGTGGTGCTCAAAACGCTTCTGGAGCTCTGTTTCTAAACCATACAGGATGGCACACTGAATTGTGGAGTAATGATTTTTCCGAGTGGCATAAACATTCTTTATGTCATGGTGGCATCATCTGCAGGTGGGTCACCTAGCGGTGCTTCAAGCACATAGGTCATCTGACCAGCCCTAAGGACAATCTTCGCACCACGGCCGGTCAGGTGAAGTTGCTTCCATTGTTCTTAAGCTTTTCTTTCTCTAGGAACGCATTGAAATTGATGGAGAGGTTTGCCATAATCTACAACAAATTTGCAAGTAGTTTAGACTAAGTTTATGATAAATTGAGTTCTACTTTAATTCTTAAATTAACTAGGTGAACTCCCACTCAAAACAACATCCCTCACATTGTCTTAGTGATTACACGAACCAAGTCCACTACACCAAGTCCGATCTTCACGAGAGAAGATGTAGTTTCATCGGCGAACAATCTTCATGTTCATCATATCACTTATATGATTCATGCTCTACCTTTCGATATTCCGTGTTCCGAGACCATGTCTATACATGCTAGGCTCGTCAAGATTAACCTTAGTTTCCGCATGTGCAAATCTGGCTTGCACCCGTTGTATGCACACATAGAATCTATCACATCCGATCATCACGAGATGCTTCGAAACGACGAGTCTTAGCAACGGTGCCAACTAAGGACGAACACTTTTATTACTTGATATTTAGTGAGAGGGATCATCTTATAATGCTACCGTCGCGATCTAAGCAATACAAGATGCATAAAGGATTAACATCACAGGCAATTCATAATTAGTGTGATATGATATGGCCCTTTCTTCTTATGCCTTTGATCTCCATCTCCAAAGCACGGACATGATCTTCATCATCACCAGCATTGCGTCAAGGTCAGTGGCGCCGCTTCATGGTTGTCCATCATCACCAGCAACTATTACAACTACTTTGAATAAAGCTATTACAAGATGAATAGACACGCATGTCTTAACAGAATTAAAGACAACCATTAGGCTCCTGCCGGTTGCCATATTACAACAAGGATCATTGCATACATCAAATATAATCACAATCACATGATGGCCATATCACATCACAAAACCCCTGCAAAAACAAGTTAGACGCCTCTAATTTTCTTTGCATGTTTTACGTGGTTTGGGGTTTCCGAATAAGAACGGATCTTACCTACGAAACTGAACCACAACGTTGATACAAGTGCTATCAAGTGCAAAGTGTAGATTGGATCTATACTATGATGGGAGAGACAGACACCCGCAAAGCCACTTGTGCAAAGCAAGTTACACGTCAAGCGTGGAGCAAGTCTCATGTGCGATGACATGTAAGGTTAGCCCGAGCCGCTTCATCCCACCATACCGCAAGATGCAAAGTACACAAAGCAAAAGACGACACGAGCACCAACGCCCACAAAACCATTTTGTTCTACTCATGCAATAGATCTACACATAGACAAGGCTCTGATACCACTGATGGGTTCGTAGCATGGAAAACAAAAAAATTCTACCGCAAGAACAAACAAAACCCAGATCTAATCTAGATAAAAGCCAAGATCTAATCTATTAGACATGTGCAACAAGATAGATCTGTACTAACCCTCGTAGATCCGAAAGCGTTACGAGATTAGATCTCGGGGTTGATGTAGTCGATCACTTGCCGATCTCAAGGTCGTGTGGATGTTCCTTCCGGCGCCACATTCCGGCAGTCACACGTGCGGAGTCGAAGCAGACCTTCCTCTCCCCGTTCCAGCGAGCATCGGAGGTAGTAGATCTTCTCCACGGAATCCCAGCAGCACGACGGTGTGGTGGTGGTGGTGGAGTAGAGAATTCTGCAGGCTTCGCCAAGCCGAGCAGAGCGAAGGAGGAGGAGAGAGGCGACAGCTAGGGTTTGTTATGGAGAGTGCTGGGGTTGGCGCCTCCCTCTATTTAAAGGAGGAGGCACCATGGGAGGAGTCCTAGTAGGACTCCTCCCTCCTGGCCGCGGATTGGGAGGAGGGAGAATCCTCCTCCCCACGAATCCGTGTCTTGCCCCACAAAGACTCCTTGATCCTTTCTTGGTTTTCAAGCAAACTCCAAGAAATCTTCTAGAACCTTCCGAACATTCCAAACCTTCTAGAATCTCCATAAACACTCCTAACATTTCCTAACTTAGAAAATGATCCCCAATATATGAATCTTATTCTCCGGACAATTCCGGATCTCCTCGTGATGTCCCGGATCCAATCCGAGACTCCGAACAACATTCGATCTCCAACGCATATTCCATATCTACTCAAAACAACTTCGAACCTTAAGTGTGTCACCCTACGGTTCGTGAATATGCAGACATGATGAAGACACCTCTCCGATCAATAACCATCAGCGGGATCTGGAGATCCATAATGGCTCCCACATACTCAACGATGACTTCGTGATCGATAGAACCATTAACATATGAAACCAATTCCCTTTGTCACGCGATATTCTACTTATCCGAGGTTTGATCGTCGGTATCTTCATACCTAGTTCTTCCTCGTTACTGATAAGTACTCTTTACTCGTTCTATGTTATGTCATCCCTTGTGACCTAGTCACATGCTTGCAAGCTAACTAGATGACATTCCACCGAGAGGGCCCAGAGCATATCTATCCGTCATATGGATGGACAAATCCCAATCTTGGTCCATGCGCTTCAACACATACTTTTAGAATACCCAATGACACCTTTATAGCATGGGATGTAAACATTCATCATAAACACAAAGATATAATAATAACCAGTTTTATTATTGCCTCTTGGGCATATCTCCAACACTTTTCACATACCACATATGGAACCACCAGTGTCATTGAAATGTGTGTTCTCTTCAGAGACCACACATGGATCCACCAGTGTCATTGCATGTGTGTTCTTTTTACTAACAACAACCAGAGTCATTGCATGTGTGTTCTTTTCACATACCACATATGGATCCACCAGTTTCATTGCATGTGTGCTATTTTCACAATCCACCTATGGATCCACCAGTGTCATTGCATGTGTGCTCTCTTCAGAGACCACACATGGATCCACCAGTGTCATTTCCTGTGTGTTGTTTTCACATACCACATATGTATCCACCAGTGTCATTGCATGTGTGTTCTTTTTACTAACAACAACCAGAGTCATTGAATGTGTGTTCTCTTCAGAGACCACGCATGGATCCACCAGTGTCATTGCATGTGTGTTCTTTTCACTAACAACAACCAGAGTCATTTCATGTGTGTTCTTTTCAGATACCACATATGGATCCACCAGTGCCATTGCATGTGTGTTCTTTTTACTAACAACAACTTGAGTCATTTCATGTGTATTCTTTTCACAGACCACATATGGATCCAACAGTGTCATCGAAATGTGTGTTCTCTTTAGAGACCACACATGGATCCAGTAGTGTCATTGCATGTGTGATCTTTTTACTAACAACAACTAGAGTCATTGCATGTGTGTTCTTTTCACATACCATATATGGATCCACCAGTGCCATTGCATGTGTGCTCTTTTCACAATCCACCTATGGATCCAACACTGTCATTTCATGTGTGTTCTTTTCACATACCACATATGGATCCACCAGTGTCATTGAAATGTGTGTTCTCTTCAGAGACCATACATGGATCCACCAGTGTCATTGCTTGTGTTTTCTTTTTACTAACAACAACTGGAGTCATTGCATGTGTTTTCTCTTCACATACCACATATGTATCCACTAGTGTCATTCCATGTGTGCTCTTTTCACAATCCACCTATGGATCCACCAGTGTCATTGCATGTGTATTCTTTTTACTAACAACAACTAGCGTCATTGCATGTGTGTTATTTTCACATATCACATATGGATCTACCAGTGTCATTGAAATGTGTGTTCTCTTCAGAGACCACACATGGATCCACCAGTGTCATTGCATGTGTGTTCTTTTTTGTAACAACAACTAGAGTCAATGCATGTGTGTTATTTTCACAAACCACATATGGATCCACCAGTGTCATTTCATGTGTGTTCTTTTCACATACCACATATGGATCCAGCAGTATCATTGAAATGTGTGATCTCTTCAGAGACCACACATGGATCCACCAGTGTCATTGCATGTGTGTTCTTTTTACTAACAACTAGAGTCATTGCATGTGTGTTCTTTTCACATACCACATATGGATCCACCAGTGTCATTGCATGTGTGCTCTTTTCACAATCCACCTATGGATCCACCAGTGTCATTGCATGTGTGTTCTTTTTACTAACAACAACCAGAGTCATTTCATGTGTGTTCTTTTCACATACCATATATGGATCCACAAGTGTCATTGAAATGTGTGTTCTCTTCAGAGACCACACATGGATCCACCAGTGTCATTGCATGTGTGTTCTTTTTAGTAACAACAACTGGAGTCATTGCATGTGTGTTCTTTTCACATACCACATATGGATCCACCAGTGTCATTGCATGTGTGCTCTTTTCACAATCCCCCTATGGATCCACTAGTGTCATTGCATGTCTATTATTTTCACAATCCACCTATGGATCCACCAGTGTCATTGCATGTGTTCTCTTTTTACTAACAACAACCAGAGTCATTGCATGTGTGTTCTCTTCAGAGACCACACATGGATCCACCAGTGTCATTGCATGTGTGTTCTTTTTACTAACAACAACTAGAGGCCTTAAAAATCTCTGTTGTCTTCACAGACCACACATGGATCCACTAGTGTCATTGCATGTGTGTTCTTTTCACTAACAACAACCAGAGTCATTTCATGTATGTTCTTTTCACATACCACATATGGATCCACAAGTGTCATTGCATATGTGTTCTTTTTACTAACAACAACTGGAGTCATTTCATGTGTGTTCTTTTCACATACCACATATGGATCCACCAGTGCCATTGAAATGTGTGTTCTCTTCAAAGACCACACATGGATCCACCAGTGTCATCGCATGTGTGTTCTTTTTAGTAACAACAACTGGAGTCATTGCATGTGTGTTCTTCTCACATACCACATATGGATCCACCAGTGTCATTGCATGTGTGATCTTTTCACAATCCACCTATGGATCCACCAGTGTCATTGCATGTGTGTTATTTTTACTAACAACAACTAGAGTCATTGCATCTGTGTTCTTTTCACATACCACATATGGATCCACCAGTTTCATTGCATGTGTGTTCTTTTCACAATCCACCTATGGATCCACTAGTGTCATTGCATGTGTGCTCTTTTTACTAACAACAACTAGAGTCATTGCATGTGTGTTCTCTTCAGAGACCACACATGGATCCACCAGTGTCATTGCATGTGTGTTCTTTTCACAATCCACCTATGGATCCACCAGTGTCATTGCATGTGTTCTCTTTTTACTAACAACAACTAGAGTCACTGCATGTGTGTTCTCTTCAGAGACCACACATGGATTCACCAGTGTCATTGCATGTGTGTTCATTTTACTAACAACAACCAGAGTCATTGAAATGTGTGTTATCTTCAGAGACCACACATGGATCCACCAGTGTCATTGCATGTGTGTTCTTTTCACTAACAACAACTAGAGTCATTTCATGTGTGTTCTTTTCACATACCACATATGGATCCACCAGTGTCATTGCATGTGTATTCTTTTTACTAACAACAACAAGAGTCATTTCATGTGTGTTCTTTTCACATACCACATATGGATCCACCAGTGTCATTGAAATGTGTGTTCTCTTGAGAGACCACACATGGATCCACTAGTGTCATTGCATGTGTGTTCTTTTTACTAACAACAACTGGAGTCATTGCATGTGTGTTCTTTTCACATACCACATATGGATCCACTAGTGTCATTGTATGTGTGCTATTTTCATAATCCACCTATGGATCCACCGGTGTCATTTCATGTGTGTTCTTTTCACATACCACATATGGATCCACCAGTATCATTGAAATGTGTGTTCTCTTTAGAGACCACACATGGATCCACCAGTGTCATTGCATGTGTGTTGTTTTCACATACCACATATGGATCCACCAGTGTCATTGCATGTGTGCTCTTTTCACAATCCACCTATGGATCCACCAGTGTCATTGCATGTGGGTTCTTTTACTAACAACAACCAGAGTCATTGCATGTGTGTTCTTTTCACATACCACATATGGATCCACCAGTGTCATTGCATGTGTGCTCTTTTCACAATCCACCTATGGATCCACCAGTGTCATTTCATGTGTGTTCTTTTCACATACCACATATGGATCCACCAGAGTCATTGAAATTTTTGTTCTCTTCAGAGACCACACATGGATCCACCAGTGTCATTGCATGTGTGTTCTCTTTAGAGACCACACATGGACCCACCAGTGTCATTGCATGTGTGTTCTTTTTACTGACAACCAGAGTCATTGAAATGTGTGTTCTCTTTAGAGACCACACATGGATCCTCCAGTGTCATTGCATGTGTGATCTTTTCACTAACAGCAACCAGAGTCATTTCATGTGTGTTCTTTTCACATACCACATATGGATCCACCAGTGTCCTTGCTTGTGTGTTCTTTTTACTAACAACAACTGGAGTCATTTCATGTGTGTTCTTTTCACATACCACATATGGATCCACCAGTGTCATTGAAATGTGTGTTCTCTTCAGAGACCACACATGGATCCACCAGTGTCATTGCATGTGTGTTCTTTTTACTAACAACAACTGGAGTCAATTCATGTGTGTTCTTTTCACATACCACATATGAATCCACCAGAGTCATTGAAATGTGTGTTCTCTTCAGAGACCACACATGGATCCACCAGTGTCATTGCATGTGTGTTCTTTTCACTAAGAACAACCAGATTCAATGCATGTGTGTTCTTTTCACATACCACATATGGATCCACAAGTGTCATTGCATGTTGGTTCTTTTTACTAACAACAACTAGAGTTATTTCATGTGTGTTCTTTTCACATACCACATATGGATCCACCAGTGTCATTGAAATGTGTGTTCTCTTCAGAGACCACACATGGATCCGCCAGTGTCATTGCATGTGTGTTCTTTTTACTAACAACAACCAGAGTCATTGCATGTGTGTTCTTTTCACATACCACATATGGATCCACCAGTGTCATTGCATGTGTGCTCTTTTCACAATCCACCTATGGATCCACCAGTGTCATTGCACGTGTGTTCTTTTACTAACAACAACTAGAGTCATTGCATGTGTGTTCTTTTCACATACCACATATGGATCCACCAGTGTCATTGCATGTGTGCTCTTTTCACAATCCCCCTATGGATCCACTAGTGTCATTGCATGTCTGTTATTTTCACAATCCACCTATGGATCCACCAGTGTCATTGCATGTCTGCTCTTTTTACTAACAACAACCAGTGTCATTGCATGTGTGTTCTCTTCAGAGACCACACATGGATCCACCAGTGTCATTGCATGTGTGTTCTTTTTACTAACAACAACCAGAGGCCTTAAAAATCTGTGTTCTCTTCAGAGACCACACATGGATCCACCAGTGTCATTGCATGTGTGTTCTTTTCACTAACAACAACCAGAGTCATTTCATGTATGTTCTTTTCACATACCACATATGGATCCACCAGTGTATTTGCATGTGTGTTCTTTTTACTAACAACAACTGGAGTCATTTCATGTGTGTTCTTTTCACATACCACATATGGATCCACCAGTGTCATTGAAATGTGTGTTCTCTTTAGAGACCACACATGGATCCACCAGTGTCATCGCATGTGTGTTCTTTTTACTAACAACAACTGGAGTCATTGCATGTGTGTTCTTTTCACATACCACATATGGATCCACCAGTGTCATTGCATGTGTGATCTTTTCACAATCCACCTATGGATCCACCAGTGTCATTGCATGTGTGTTATTTTTACTAACAACAACTGGAGTCATTGCATGTGTGTTCTTTTCACATACCACATATGGATCCACCAGTTTCATTGCATGTGTGTTCTTTTCACAATCCACCTATGGATCCACCAGTGTCATTGCATGTGTGCTCTTTTTACTAACAACAACTAGAGTCATTGCATGTGTGTTCTCTTCAGAGACCACACATGGATCCACCAGTGTCATTGCATGTGTGTTCTTTTCACAATCCACCTATGGATCCACCAGTGTCATTGCATGTGTTCTCTTTTTACTAACAACAACTAGAGTCACTGCATGTGTGTTCTCTTCAGATACCACACATGGATCCACCAGTGTCATTGCATGTGTGTTCATTTTACTAACAACAACCAGAGTCATTGAAATGTGTGTTATCTTCAGAGACCACACATGGATCCACCAGTGTCATTGCATGTGTGTTCTTTTCACTAACAACAACTAGAGTCATTTCATGTGTGTTCTTTTCACATACCACATATGGATCCACCAGTGTCATTGCATGTGTATTCTTTTTACTAACAACAACAGGAGTCATTTCATGTGTGTTCTTTTCACATACCACATATGGATCCACTAGTGTCATTGAAATGTGTGTTCTCTTGAGAGACCACACATGGATCCACTAGTGTCATTGCATGTGTGTTCTTTTTACTAACAACAACTGGAGTCATTGCATGTGTGTTCTTTTCACATACCACATATGGATCCACTAGTGTCATTGTATGTGTGCTCTTTTCATAATCCACCTATGGATCCACCGGTGTCATTTCATGTGTGTTCTTTTCACATACCACATATGGATCCACCAGTATCATTGAAATGTGTGTTCTCTTCAGAGACCACACATGGATCCACCAGTGTCATTGCATGTGTGTTGTTTTCACATACCACATATGGATCCACCAGTGTCATTGCATGTGTGCTCTTTTCACAATCCACCTATGGATCCACCAGTGTCATTGCATGTGTGTTCTTTTACTAACAACAACCAGAGTCATTGCATGTGTGTTCTTTTCACATACCACATATGGATCCACCAGTGTCATTGCATGTGTGCTCTTTTCTCAATCCACCTATGGATCCACCAGTGTCATTTCATGTGTGTTCTTTTCACATACCACATATGGATCCACCAGAGTCATTGAAATTTTTGTTCTCTTCAGAGACCACACATGGATCCACCAGTGTCATTGCATGTGTGTTCTCTTCAGAGACCACACATGGACCCACCAGTGTCATTGCATGTGTGTTCTTTTTACTGACAACCAGAGTCATTGAAATGTGTGTTCTCTTCAGAGACCACACATGGATCCACCAGTGTCATTGCATGTGTGATCTTTTCACTAACAATAACCAGAGTCATTTCATGTGTGTTCTTTTCACATACCACATATGGATCCACCAGTGTCATTGCTTGTGTGTTATTTTTACTAACAACAACTGGAGTCATTTCATGTGTGTTCTTTTCACATACCACATATGGATCCACCAGTGTCATTGAAATGTGTGTTCTCTTCAGAGACCACACATGGATCCACCAGTGTCATTGCATGTGTGTTCTTTTTACTAACAACAACTGGAGTCAATTCATGTGTGTTCTTTTCACATACCACATATGAATCCACCAGAGTCATTGAAATGTGTGTTCTCTTCAGAGACCACACATGGATCCACCAGTGTCATTGCATGTGTGTTATTTTCAATAATAACAACTAGAGTCATTTCATGTGTGTTCTTTTCAGATACCACATATGGATCCACCAGTGTCATTGAAATGTGTGTTCTCTTCAGAGACCACACATGGATCCACCAGTGTCATTGCATGTGTGTTCTTTTTACTAACAACAACTGGAGTCAATTCATGTGTGTTCTTTTCACATCCCACATATGAATCCACCAGAGTTATTGAAATGTGTGTTCTCTTCAGAGACCACACATGGATCCACCAGTGTCATTGCATGTGTGTTCTTTTCACTAAGAACAACCAGATTCATTGCATGTGTGTTCTTTTCACATACCACATATGGATCCACAAGTGTCATTGCATGTTGGTTCTTTTTACTAACAACAACTAGAGTTATTTCATGTGTGTTCTTTTCACATACCACATATGGATCCACCAGTGTCATTGAAATGTGTGTTCTCTTCAGAGACCACACATGGATCCACCAGTGTCATTGCACGTGTGTTCTTTTGACTAACAACCAGAGTCATTGCATGTGTGTTCTTTTCACATACCACATATGGATCCACCAGTGTCATTGCATGTGTGCTCTTTTCACAATCCACCTATGGATCCACCAGTGTCATTGCACGTGTGTTCTTTTACTAACAACAACCAAAGTCATTGCATGTGTGTTCTTTTCACATACCACATATGGATCCACCAGTGTCATTGCATGTGTGCTCTTTTCACAATCCACCTATGGATCCACCAGTGTCATTTCATGTGTGTTCTTTTCACATACCACATATGGATCCACCAGAGTCATTGAAATTTTTGTTCTCTTCAGATACCACACATGGATCCACCAGTGTCATTGAATTGTGTGTTCTCTTCAGAGACCACATATGGATCCACCAGAGTCATTGAAATTTTTGTTCTCTTCAGAGACCACACATGGATCCACCAGTGTCATTGAAATGTGTGTTCTCTATAGAGACCACACATGGACCCACATGTGTCATTGCATGTGTGTTCTTTTTACTAACAACCAGAGTCATTGAAATGTGTGTTCTCTTCAGAGACCACACATGGATCCACCAGTGTCATTGCATGTGTGATCTTTTCACTAACAACAACCAGAGTCATTTCATGTGTGTTCTTTTCACATACCACATATGGATCCACCAGTGTCATTGCTTGTGTGTTCTTTTTACTAACAACAACTGGAGTCATTTCATGTGTGTTCTTTTCACATACCACATATGGATCCACCAGTGTCATTGAAATGTGTGTTCTCTTCAGAGACCACACATGGATCCACCCAATGTCATTGCATGTGTGTTCTATTTACTAACAACAACATGAGTCATTTCATGTGTGTTCTTTTCACATACCACATATGGATCCACCAGAGTCATTGAAATGTGTGTTCTCTTCAGAGACCACACATGGATCCACCAGTGTCATTGCATGTGTGTTCTTTTCACTAAGAACAACCAGATTCATTGCATGTGTGTTCTTTTCACATACCACATATGGATCCACAAGTGTCATTGCATGTTGGTTCTTTTTACTAACAACAACTAGAGTCATTTCATGTGTGTTCTTTTCACATACCACATATGGATCCACCAGTGTCATTGAAATGTGTGTTCTCTTCAGAGACCACACATGGATCCACCAGTGTCATTGCATGTGTGTTCTTTTTTACTAACAACAACTGGAGTCATTGCATGTGTGTTCTTTTCACATACCACATATGGATCCACCAGTGTCATTGCATGTGTGATCTTTTCACAATCCACCTATGGATCCAATAGTGTCATTTCATGTGTGTTCTTTTCACATACCACATATGGATCCACCAAAGTGTCATTGAAATGTGTGTTCTCTTAAGAGACCATAGATGGATCCACCAATGTCATTGCTTGTGTGTTCTTTTACTAACAACAACTGAGTCATTGCATGTGTGTTCTCTTCACATACCACATATGGATCCACCAGTGTCATTGCATGTGTGTTCTTTTTTGTAACAACAACTGGAGTCAGTGCATGTGTGTTCTTTTCACATACCACACATGGATCCACCAGTGTCATTGCATGTGTGCTCTTTTCACAATCCACCTATGGATCCACCAGCGTCATTGCATGTGTTGTCTTTTACTAACAACAACCAGAGTCATTGCATGTGTGTTCTTTTCACATACCACATATGGATCCACCAGTGTCATTGCATGTGTGCTCTTTTCACAATCCACCTATGGATCCACCGGTGTCATTTCATGTGTGTTCTTTTCACATACCACATATGGATCCACCAGAGTCATTGAAATGTGTTCTCTTCAGAGACCACACATGGATCCACCAGTGTCATTGAAACTTCAGAGACCACACATGGACCCACCAGTGTCATTGCATGTGTGTTCTTTTCACTAACAACAACTAGAGTCATTTCATGCGTGTTCTTTTCACATACCACATATGGATCCACCAGTGTCATTGAAATGTGTGTTCTCTTCAGAGACCACACATGGATCCACCAGTGTCATTGCATGTGTGTTCTTTTTACTAACAACAACTGGAGTCATTTCATGTGTGTTCTTTTCACATACCACATATGGATCCACCAGAGTCATTGAAATGTGTGTTCTCTTCAGAGACCACACATGGATCCACCAGTGTCATTGCATGTGTGTTCTTTTTACTAACAACAACTGGAGTCAATTCATGTGTGTTCTTTTCACATCCCACATATGAATCCACCAGAGTTATTGAAATGTGTGTTCTCTTCAGAGACCACACATGGATCCACCAGTGTCATTGCATGTGTGTTCTTTTCACTAAGAACAACCAGATTCATTGCATGTGTGTTCTTTTCACATACCACATATGGATCCACAAGTGTCATTGCATGTTGGTTCTTTTTACTAACAACAACTAGAGTTATTTCATGTGTGTTCTTTTCACATACCACATATGGATCCACCAGTGTCATTGAAATGTGTGTTCTCTTCAGAGACCACACATGGATCCACCAGTGTCATTGCATGTGTGTTCTTTTTCGTAACAACAACCAGAGTCATTGCATGTGTGTTCTTTTCACATACCACATATGGATCCACCAGTGTCATTGCATGTGTGCTCTTTTCACAATCCACCTATGGATCCACCAGTGTCATTGCACGTGTGTTCTTTTTACTAACAACAACCAGAGTCATTGCATGTGTGTTCTTTTCACATACCACATATGGATCCACCAGTGTCATTGCATGTGTGCTCTTTTCACAATCCACCTATGGATCCACCAGTGTCATTTCATGTGTGTTCTTTTCACATACCACATATGGATCCACCAGAGTCATTGAAATTTTTGTTCTCTTCAGATACCACACATGGATCCACCAGTGTCATTGAATTGTGTGTTCTCTTCAGAGACCACATATGGATCCACCAGAGTCATTGAAATTTTTGTTCTCTTCAGAGACCACACATGGATCCACCAGTGTCATTGAAATGTGTGTTCTCTATAGAGACCACACATGGACCCACATGTGTCATTGCATGTGTGTTCTTTTTACTAACAACCAGAGTCATTGAAATGTGTGTTCTCTTCAGAGACCACACATGGATCCACCAGTGTCATTGCATGTGTGATCTTTTCACTAACAACAACCAGAGTCATTTCATGTGTGTTCTTTTCACATACCACATATGGATCCACCAGTGTCATTGCTTGTGTGTTCTTTTTACTAACAACAACTGGAGTCATTTCATGTGTGTTCTTTTCACATACCACATATGGATCCACCAGTGTCATTGAAATGTGTGTTCTCTTCAGAGACCACACATGGATCCACCAGTGTCATTGCATGTGTGTTCTTTTTACTAACAACAACTGGAGTCATTTCATGTGTGTTCTTTTCACATACCACATATGGATCCACCAGAGTCATTGAAATGTGTGTTCTCTTCAGAGACCACACATGGATCCACCAGTGTCATTGCATGTGTGTTCTTTTCACTAAGAACAACCAGATTCATTGCATGTGTGTTCTTTTCACATACCACATATGGATCCACAAGTGTCATTGCATGTTGGTTCTTTTTACTAACAACAACTAGAGTCATTTCATGTGTGTTCTTTTCACATACCACATATGGATCCACCAGTGTCATTGAAATGTGTGTTCTCTTCAGAGACCACACATGGATCCACCAGTGTCATTGCATGTGTGTTCTTTTTTACTAACAACAACTGGAGTCATTGCATGTGTGTTCTTTTCACATACCACATATGGATCCACCAGTGTCATTGCATGTGTGATCTTTTCACAATCCACCTATGGATCCAATAGTGTCATTTCATGTGTGTTCTTTTCACATACCACATATGGATCCACCAGTGTCATTGAAATGTGTGTTCTCTTAAGAGACCATAGATGGATCCACCAATGTCATTGCTTGTGTGTTCTTTTTACTAACAACAACTGGAGTCATTGCATGTGTGTTCTCTTCACATACCACATATGGATCCACCAGTGTCATTGCATGTGTGTTCTTTTTTGTAACAACAACTGGAGTCAGTGCATGTGTGTTCTTTTCACATACCACACATGGATCCACCAGTGTCATTGCATGTGTGCTCTTTTCACAATCCACCTATGGATCCACCAGTGTCATTGCATGTGTTGTCTTTTACTAACAACAACCAGAGTCATTGCATGTGTGTTGTTTTCACATACCACATATGGATCCACCAGTGTCATTGCATGTGTGCTCTTTTCACAATCCACCTATGGATCCACCAGTGTCATTTCATGTGTGTTCTTTTCACATACCACATATGGATCCACCAGAGTCATTGAAATTTTTGTTCTCTTCAGAGACCACACATGGATCCACCAGTGTCATTGAAACTTCAGAGACCACACATGGACCCACCAGTGTCATTGCATGTGTGTTCTTTTCACTAACAACAACTAGAGTCATTTCATGCGTGTTCTTTTCACATACCACATATGGATCCACCAGTGTCATTGAAATGTGTGTTCTCTTCAGAGACCACACATGGATCCACCAGTGTCATTGCATGTGTGTTCTTTTTACTAACAACAACTGGAGTCATTTCATGTGTGTTCTTTTCACATACCACATATGGATCCACCAGAGTCATTGAAATGTGTGTTCTCTTCGGAGACCACACATGGATCCACCCGTGTCATTGCATGTGTGTTCTTTTCACTAAGAACAACCAGATTCATTGCATGTGTGTTCTTTTCACATACCACATATGGATCCACAAGTGTCATTGCATGTTGGTTCTTTTTACTAACAACAACTAGAGTCATTTCATGTGTGTTCTTTTCACATACCACATATGGATCCACCAGTGTCATTGAATTGTGTGTTCTCTTCAGAGACCACACATGGATCCACAAGTGTCATTGCATGGGTGCTCTTTTTACTAACAACAACTGGAGTCATTTCATGTGTGTTCTTTTCACATACCACATATGGATCCACTAGTGCCATTGAAATGTGTGTTCTCTTTAGAGACCACACATGGATCCACCAGTGTCATTGCATGTGTGTTCTTTTTACTAATAACAACTGGAGTCATTGCATGTGTTCTTCTCAGATACCACATATGGATCCACCAGTGTCATTGCATGTGTGATATTTTCACAATCCACCTATGGATCCACCAGTGTCATTGCATGTGTGTTATTTTTACTAACAACAACTGGAGTCATTGCATGTGTGTTCTTTTCACATACCACATATGGATCCACCAGTTTCATTGCATGTGTGTTCTTTTCACAATCCACCTATGGATCCACCAGTGTCATTGCATGTGTGCTCTTTTTACTAACAACAACTAGAGTCATTGCATGTGTGTTCTCTTCACAGACCACACATGGATCCACCAGTGTCATTGCATGTGTGTTCTTTTCACAATCCACCTATGGGTCCACCAGTGCCATTGCATGTGTGCTCTTTTTACTAACAACAACTAGAGTCATTGCATGTGTGTTCTCTTTAGAGACCACACATGGATCCACCAGTGTCATTGCATGTGTGTTCATTTTACTAACAACAACCAGAGTCATTGAAATGTGTGTTATCTTCAGAGACCACACATGGATCCACCAGTGTCATTGCATGTGTGTTCTTTTCACTAACAACAACTAGAGTCATTTCATGTGTGTTCTTTTCACATACCACATATGGATCCACCAGTGTCATTGCATGTGTATTCTTTTTACTAACAACAACAGGAGTCATTTCATGTGTGTTCTTTTCACATACCACATATGGATCCACTAGTGTCATTGAAATGTGTGTTCTCTTGAGAGACCACACATGGATCCACTAGTGTCATTGCATGTGTGTTCTTTTTACTAACAACAACTGGAGTCATTGCATGTGTGTTGTTTTCACATACCACATATGGATCCACTAGTGTCATTGTATGTGTGCTCTTTTCATAATCCAACTATGGATCCACCGGTGTCATTTCATGTCTGTTCTTTTCACATACCACATATGGATCCACCAGTATCATTGAAATGTGTGTTCTCTTCAGAGACCACACATGGATCCACCAGTGTCATTGCATGTGTGTTCTTTTTACTAACAACAACTGGAGTCATTGCATGTGTGTTCTTTTCACATACCACATATGGATCCACTAGTGTCATTGCATGTGTGCTCTTTAAACAATCCACCTATGGATCCACCAGTGTTAATGCATGTGTGTTCTTTTTACTAACAACAACCAGAGTCATTTCATGTGTGTTCTTTTCACATACCACATATGGATCCACCAGTGTCATTGAAATGTGTGTTCTCTTCAGAGACCACACATAGATCCACCAGTGTCATTGCATGTGTCTTCTTTTTACTAACAACAACCAGAGTCATTGCATGTGTGTTCTTTTCACATACCACATATGGATCCACCAGTGTCATTGCATGTGTGCTCTTTTCACAATCCACCTATGGATCCACCACCGTCATTGCATGTGTGTTCTTTTACTAACAACAACCAGAGTCATTGTATATGTGTTCTTTTCACATACCACATATGGATCCACCAGTGTCATTGCATGTGTGCTCTTTTCACAATCCACCTATGGACCCATCAGTGTCATTTCATGTGTGTTCTTTTCACATACCACATATGGATCCACCAGAGTCATTGAAATTTTTGTTCTCTTCAGAGACCACACATGGATCCACCAGTGTCATTGAAATGCGTGTTCTCTTCAGAGACCACAAATGGACCCACCAGTGTCATTGCATGTGTGTTCTTTTTACTAACAACCAGAGTCATTGAAATGTGTGTTCTCTTCAGAGACCACACATGGATCCACCAGTGTCATTGCATGTATGTTCTTTTCACTAACAACAACCAGAGTCATTTCATGTGTGTTCTTTTCACATACCACATATGGATCCACCAGTGTCATTGCTTGTGTGTTCTTTTTACTAACAACAACTAGAGTCATTTCATGTGTGTTCTTTTCACATACCACATATGGATCCACCAGTGTCATTGAAATGTGTGTTATCTTCAGAGACCACACATGGATCCACCAGTGTCATTGCATGTATGTTCTTTTCACTAACAACAACCAGAGTCATTACATGTGTGTTCTTTTCACATACCACATATGGATCCACCAGTGTCATTGCTTGTGTGTTCTTTTTACTAACAACAACTGGAGTCATTTCATGTGTCTTCTTTTCACACACCACATATGGATCCACCAGTGTCATTGCATGTGTGCTCTTTTCACAATCCACCTATGGATCCACCAGTGTCATTGCATGTGTGTTCTTTTTACTAACAACAACTGGAGTCATTTCATGTGTGTTCTTTTCACATACCACATATGGATCCACCAGAGTCATTGAAATGTGTGTTCTCTTCAGAGACCACACATGGATCCAGTAGTGTCATTGCATGTGTGTTCTTTTTACTAACAACAACTAGAGTCATTGAAATGTGTGTTCTCTTTAGAGACCACACATTGATCCACCGGTGTCATTGCATGTGTGTTCTTTTCACTAACAACAACTGGAGTCATTTCAATGTGTGTTCTTTTCACATACCACATATGGATCCACCAGTGTCATTACATGTGTGTTCTCTTTAGAAACCACACATGGATCCACCAGTGTCATTGCATGTGTGTTTTTTGTACTAACAACAACTGGAGTCATTGCATGTGTGTTCTTTTCACATACCACATATAGATCCACCAGTGTCATTGCATGTGTGCTCTTTTCATCATCCACCTACGGATCCACTAGTGTCATTTCATGTGTGTTCTTTTCACATACCACATATTGAACCACCAGTGTCATTGAAATGTGTGTTCTCTTCAGAGACCACACATGGAACCACCAGTGTCATTGCATGTGTGTTCTTTTTTACTAACAACAACTGGAGTAATTGCATGTGTGTTCTTTTCACATACCACATATGGATCCACCGGTGTCATTGCATGTGTGTGCTTTTCACAATCCACCTATGGATCCACCGGTGTCATTGCATGTGTGCTCTTTTTACTAACAACAACCAGTGTCATTGAAATGTGTGTTCTCTTTAGAGACCACACATGGATCCACCAGAGTCATTTCATGTGTGTTCCTTTCACATACCACATATGGATCCACCAGTGTCATTTCTTGTGTGTTCTTTTTACTAACAACAACTGGAGTCATTTCATGTGTGTTCTTTTCACATACCACATGTGGATCCACCAGTGTCATTGAAATGTGTGTTCTCTTCAGAGACCACACATGGATCCAACAGTGTCATTGCATGTGTGTACTTTTTACTAACAACAACTAGAGTCATTGCATGTGTGTTCTTTCCACATATGGATCCACCAGTGTCATTGCATGCGTGTTCTTTTCACAATCCACCTATGGATCCACCAGTGTCATTGCATGTGTGCTCTTTTTACTAACAAAAACCAGAGTCATTGCATGTGTGTTCTCTTCAGAGACCACACATGGATCCACCAGTGTCATTGCATGTGTGTTCTTTTCATAATCCACCTATGGATCCACCAGTGTCATTGCATGTGTGCTCTTTTTACTAACAACAACCAGAGTCATTGCATGCGTGTTCTTTTCACATACCACATATGGATCCAGCAATGTCATTGCATGTGTGTTCTTTTTACTAACAACAACCAGAGTCATTGAAATGTGTGTTCTCTTAAGAGACCACACATGGATCCACCAGTGTCATTGCATGTGTGTTCTTTTCACTAACAACAACGGTAGTCATTTCATGTGTGTTCTTTTTACATACCACATATGGATCCACCAGTGTCATTGAAATGTGTGTTCACTTCGAAGACCACACATGGATCCACCAGTGTCATTACATGTGTGTTCTTTTTACTAACAACAACTGGATACATTGCATGTGTGTTCTTTTCACATACCACATATGGATCCACCAGTGTCATTGCATGTGTGCTCTTTTCATAATCCACCTACGGATCCACCAGTGTCATTTCATGTGGGTTATTTTCACATACCACATATGGAACCACCAGTGTCATTGAAATGTGTGTTCTCTTTAGAGACCACACATGGTGTAACATCCCAAAACTTCAATCCAAGTTATCAAAGATCAAATCACCCAAATTTAGGGTTAACAAAAACTTTTCCAAATTTAAAATGAAAGCATTCATATATGTGTGCATTTAAAATAGGAGTTGTTTGAATTGCCATGATTGATTGATCCAATGCTTGTAAAATGTTTCTTAGGTGATTTAAACATCATCTACATCATTCCCAAACTTTTCCTAAAAGAAATCAAATAAAAAAGAATTAAAATGAAGGAATGGTCATTTGGACAAATTTAACTCTCATGCCTACTTTGGCTATTCCTAGTACTCAATTCTTAACAGAAACAATTCTTGATCTTTACACCCCTTGCTAGTACACATAATGAGGTACCAAGGCCCACCTTTTGATCTACTAAAAACCTTCTGTTAACTATTTTAAATGATAGTTTAAAATTGAATCTAATGCATATGCATAGATCACCCCTATTTCAAAAACCATCTATTTGAGCACCATTTTCAAAACCCTTGCAACTAGAGACTACCTAGCACTAGTGGAGATCACCCAAAAATTTTGAACTCAAAATTCAAAACTTTTTATATTATGCCATTTCATCAAACACTTGGCAAAAGTAATCACACCTCTAATCCTAGCTCACTGTTTTGAACAGAGTTTTGCCCCCAATTGATCTCCATTTAATCTCTTTGTCCCCCTCTGATCAAACCATGCCATTTGCAACCCATCCCCTACACCCTAGTAGCAATGCCATGCCATGTCGAGCACCACCTGCCGCCAAACTTGCCCTCACCGCAGACCACCACCCTCGCTCCCTCCATGTCTAGGAGGTAGCCAAGACCGCAAGACTCCCTCTATGTCCCTTGCCCCAGCCAAGAACCGCCGTGGAACACAGAGGAGAACCCCCGCCCCGTGCCACCGAACCATGCCGACGCCGCCTCAGAGCGCAGACTGTCCCCTCACAAGCCGCCGCCGACACCAGCCTCGCCACCGCCCGCCGACCTGGAGAACACCCAGACACCTCCGTCACGCCTAAAGCCCCACAGCCACCGCCGCCATGGCCAGAGCGCCACCTCGCCCAGACGCATGCCACCGCCCCACGGCCGCATTGAAGCGCTTAGAGCACCGCCAGGAACCGCCCATCGATCGCCATCCCCACCATGCCGCTTAGCTCGCCAGAGCCATGTCGCCACCGTCGATCGCCCATCCCGCTCGGTCTCAACGTCGAGCCTATAAAAGAAGCCTCCTCAGCACCAAAGACTCACACCATTCCACTCCCTCACCTCTCGAACCTCAACCACCTCTCGCGGAGCAAGTGGAGCCGCAGCCGGAATTGGAGCCGAGCCGCCGCCTGGAGGAGAAGGTGCCGCTGATTCTGCCACCGCCAGCTCCGCCATGACCACGCCTCGCCTGCTGCCTTCCACTTTGTTCACCCACATCGCCGACCTCGCTGGAGCCCTGGTACGCCTCAGAGACCCCACCGAGCCGCTTAGGTTCGAGTCACGGGCTGGCTCATGGGCGACGACCTCACCAGAGATCTACCTCTAATCGCACGGCCCACACACAGACTGCTTGTTTAAGTGCCACTGACAAGTGGGACCCCTGTTACCGAGCCTCGTGTCAGAAGCACCACTGGGCCGCCCATTTCTTTCCCGCAAGCTGCTGATTCAAATCTATATTTTTCTTTTTAGTTAGAATATAGTTTCTGTCCAATGTTTCAAAATTCAATTCTGTGAGTTTGACAAATCCAAATTACATGAAACTAATTTTGTCTGAAAGGTATTGAAATGCTCTATCCAAGCCCATTGGATTTAATGCATTTAGAGTTATAGATTTCTCCTAATAAAAATAAGAAGACAGAAGCTTTTGCAACTTGAAACATTTTTATAAAATCAATCAAGTTAGGTTTTGAGTTGATTCCAACTCTCAAAAATCACATTTCATCATATCTATCCAAATATGTAATAATATTAAGGTTTAGAGGCAGTGACTTTGGACTAGTACCAAATTAATGCTATATAGGCATTTCTAGTCACTTTAAATCATTAAATAATGAACTTAAACCAAAGTAATATTGATCCAACCTTTAAATCTCATTCCCACATGTTAGAATATGTGGTGATGACATGTGTCCACATGATCCCATATTTTGGTGGTGAATATTAAATTTTAGTTAATATTTCAATGAGTAGAAATTACTTTTCCAAAATAAAAAGGTTGAAACTATTGAATTAAACTTGTGATGCTTGGGATGATAATAGATCATCAATTGTGTGGTTTAGAATACTATTTAGCCTAGTTAAGTATTGTTTGGTGATTGTGCACTCCCTATGTATTTCTAGACGATAGTACCGACCAAGCCTTCGAGGAGGAGGAGTTCTACCAAGAAGAAGAAGAAGAAAACTTCAACCACTGCACCAACCAAGGCAAGCTATTAGTAGCAAGCTAACCCTTGCAAAACATGCTTTAGTAAGCTATTGTTAGCAAGCTAGAATAAAACTAGATGGTTTAGTAAAGATGCCTTAAGCATACTTTGATCACACCCCCTTTAACTATTAGTACCCCAAGTCTTATTGACAAGTTTTACCTCCCTTAGTTTACACAAAGTTCTTTAATTAATTTTGAAGGTAGCATAAAGAGTATAAAACTTGACCTACTTAGAAACCCTTAGATGTCATTCTATGGCATGAGATTGATCCCATCTTTCCACATTAGTGAACACTCTTAACTTAGTATTTTAGAATAGATCAAAACTTGAGTCACTTTAGATGGGAACACTTGGTGAAAATGAATTGTGAAAACCTTGGAATGATGAGTCATTCTATTGAGATGTTTTCACATGTGTTGAGAAACACAATTGGTTTATGATGATGAAAATGATGAGGCATGAGCCTTAACCCCTTTTATAAAACTGATGGTTGGATTCGGATGCGATACCATTCCAAATTTACCGTACAACCACATTACCTGAATTGGGTAAGGCTTAGCTGGAAATTTATATGCATTAGTATTAGTTCCCTCACGGGAGAGGTTTGAGCTGAGGCTACCTCTCAATGATGTCCACCTATGCAAAGGCTCAAGATGACCGATGGTCATGGTTGGGAGGCCATGCTCATAGGAGAGGTGCTTGTACTAGGTGTGTAAAGGAAGGTTATGTTTGATTATCTGCATACTAAGTATGATGATTCAGGGTTATCCCTGACAGATGTATCGAATCTTGTGGTGAAAGTGTACCACCTCTGCAGAGTGTCAAACTATTCGAATAGCCGTGTCCGCGGTTATGGACAGTTGGAATGGCCATACTGTTTCGTTGTGAGATGTTTTCTAAATAACTTGAAATGAATGATGACCTTTGACTTGACCACAACAGGGTTGTGTTAATGAAATTAGCTTCCCAACTTAAGTGATTCTAGAACTTTAATTTATCTTTTCTTGCTTCAGAACTCAGCTTAGGTTTCAAACTTAATTTGATAGTATTTTTTCAATTCAGCACTTTAACTTAGAATCATAAACCTTGCTAGTAGTAGTTTGCGAGTACTTAAAGAGTACTCATGGCTTTTGTCCCTGGCTATTATCATGGCCAGACTATGAAGGAGATTATCAAGATGATGGTCAGCAGGACGGCTATGATAACTAGGACTATCTTCCTTCGTCAGCATTGCCTTTGCCCCTGAAGATGGACCCCACCGCTATGCTATCGTTTAATTCCGCTGCTTGTTGTATTAAAGACTGGATCATGAGATCCTTATATGTGTAAAACCTTATGTATGGTTTGTAATGGATGATGTACTGTGATATCCAATCCGTTATGTCTCGCAAAAATGGTAATCCTGGGATTGCGAGGTATGGCATAACGGGCATCTGGGATTAAAAATCCGGGTATTGACAAGTTGGTATCTGAGCCATCCTGACCATAGGAGACCCTAGTTAGAATGGACGTCCAAACCAAAAACTTAGCTTCAAAACCAAAGTGAGTATTTATGAAAAACTATTTCCCCTCTTACCCTTGTGAACTCATTCTTTCTCAAAAATACATGTTCCTCAAAATTCATACATTACTACTTAAAATTTGACACACTTGATCACTTCACTAATTTCCTCATCCTAAATTCTTGTAGATGGAGACTCAGTTCAGCAAGTTTTACCAGTTGGGAAACGGAGGTCAGCTGATCTTCGAGAGGGATCTGGATTCACTGTCAGAGTTACTGGGACGCCCACATCCGGAGTTTCTTGGAGCTCAACTTCCAGGACCCCCAGGAGGAGACCTACAATGGCTAGTCACCGCAGATCTTCGAGGAAGCATTGAAGCACCAACTTCTGGAAGAATTCAGTTCTCTATGAGAGAGAACAACTGGCTAGATGGATTAGCCAGGGCAATGCATGAAGCTCTCGCACGTCTATGTGCCCTCAGCATCAACAAGATTCAAGGAACCCGTTTTGCCCACTATGCAAGACGTGACTTCATGGGAATGTCGATGGAGATGCCAAGTCACCCAGAGTTGAGGCGTCAAGTGGAGAATCTTGACTTCTTGCTTCATGACCGACAGCAGGAACTGGACAATGCCAGAGAGTTAGCCAACCAGAACCGTGCCATCGTCGACCAGAAGGCCCAGACTTTCACAACGCTCATCCAAGATCGCCAGTCTCTTTGTCGCCAGCGTGCAAAGAAGGATCGTACCATCGCCCGTCTTCGAAAGAAGGTGGCCGACCTCGAGAAGACCGTCAAGGAGCAGGAAGCTCAGCTTGCCGCCAAAGAAGAAGATGAGGGTGAAGACATCCAGGGAGATATGGATTCTTACCTCAGCAACGATGATGACTTTCTGGAAGAGGATGCTGTGGACTTCTACACTGATGATGAAGACTCCGACTTCATCGACGATGAGTAGATGCACTATAGCACTATCGTAGCATGAGATGTATCATCTGTTTTTCCCCTTTGCTTGTTGTGGTGTGTGTTGTATCGTGTGCTTTCTTGCATGAATGACAAAGAAGTTAGTTGAAAAACCTGAGTCTAACTCAAAGTTGTAGCTTTGAAAACCCAAAACCATGAACCTTAGAATTTCCCTCTTACCCCTATATCTATCTCAATCTTCAGATGACTCGTGGAAACCAAGGAGGGAGCAGCTCATCGCAGGACCCAATGCTGCAGATCTTGCAGAATCTCATCACGGACCGTGAAGCAAGCAGGGCCGAGCGTCAAGCCAACTTAGCAACATTGCAGCAGATCGCCCAAATGGCTCTCAACAACCAAGGACATGGAAATCAGGATCACCATGGATCTAAACTCAAAAACTTTCAGAACACCAATCCCCCAATCTTCAACCAATCTGAAAACCCATTAGATGCTGATGATCGTTACGGACCATGGAAAACAACCTCGAAGTTGCAGGAGTTGATGAGAATGAGAAAGTTCTCTTTGCCACCCACTATCTGGCGGGAGATGCAAGAGCTTGGTGGAATAGCATCCGCAACATGAACCATGGCCAGGTGATGACCTGGGAGGCATTCAAGGTCAAGTTCAGCCGCAGCCACGTGCCGCAAGGTCTTGTCAACAGGATGAGAGATGAATTCCGTGAACTGAAGCATGGAAGATTGACGGTAGTAGAGTACCGTGACAAATTCTTGTCACTTGCCAGATATGCACCGGATGAAATCAACACAGAGGCAAAGAAGAAAGAGAGATTCTTAAACGGACTGCATGATGAGATATGATCGTCCTCGCCAACATCCGTTTCGGGATCTCAAGAGCTAGTCGACTCGCCATTCAGATGGAAGGAAGATTAACCAGTAAACGACAACCGCAAGCGTCAGATGATGCAATGCTGGATCCAAGAGTCACCGGTACCGTCCTAACCCCTCACCGGGATATGCACCAAGGAACAACTGACCCCCACCTTCTCGCCCAAGCTACCCCAACCGTAGCGGAGGAAACAATCACAACTCCGGCAACGCCAACAACTTCAACCGTGCCCCTCCCAAGAGCAACAACAACATCGCCCCAGAATCGGCAGAATGTTGTATTGCCGCAGCCAAGGACAAGTCCCAGATTACTTGTTTCGAGTGTGGAGTGAAGGGTCACTACTCCAATGAGTGTCCCAAGAAGACTGCCGCCAATGCCCCTATGAATGCCCCAGCTCAGCAGCAGTGTCATGTTCAACCAGGAAGGAGATTTTCCTGTGGAACCCAGACAATCAAGAACGGTCGCTCTTCCACATGAACGTGAAGAAGCCCAGAAGCACCGTATGTAGTGCCGGGTATGTTTTCTCAACTCAGTTTTAGCAAGAGTATTGTTTGATTCGAGCATCGCATTCATTTGTCACCAAGAATTTGTATGCACTAGTAAGATTTGCCCAACCAACTGAAGCATGTCATGATAGTTCAAATCCCGGTTCAACAACAAAATCTAGAAAAATTTGCAAAGTCGCACCTATCGAATTCATGGATAGATTTTTATGCCAACCTAATTGTACTTGGAACCAAAGGTTTGGAAGTAGTACTAGGTATGGACTGATGTCAAGGCATAAAGGACTGATAGATCTGCTAAGAAAGCCATCACCATGACCAGTAGTTCTGGAGTAACAAGAGAACATATCTCGAAACCTTACCCCGTCAATTCAAATGCAACAAAAGTGTAGCCCTACCATTGACCAAGTCGAGTAGTCTGTGAATACCCGACGTATTCCCGGATGAATTGCTGTGTATGCCCCTCGATAGGATATAGAGTTCATTATCGAACTAATCCCGAACCAGACCTATAGCCCGTAGACCCTATACCATGAACCCTCAGAGTTAGTAGAACTGAAGAAGCGATTGGATGCCATGTTAGCAACAGGCTTGATTCAGCCAAGCGCATCGCCATGGAGATCACCAGTGCTATTCGTCGACAAGAAAGATGGAGGCAACCGTCTATGTATAGACTACAGAAAGTTGAATGATGTCACCATCAAGAACAAGTACCCCTTGCCAAAGATAGAGGATCTATTTGATCAGTTGACTGGAGCTTAGGTATTCTCAAAGATTGATCTTAGGACTGGTTATCACCAACTTAAGATTCGCAACGGATATTCAAGACCGCCTTTACTACTCGCTATGGTTTATACGAGTATATGGTTATGTCTTTTGGATTAACCAATGCCCCGGCTTATTTCATGAATCTCATGAATAAGATCTTTATGAATTTCCTAGATAAGTTTGTAGTTGTGTTTATCGACGACATTCTTATCTACTCCAAGTCAGAAGAAGAGCATGAGCAACATCTGAGAATCATCCTAGAAACCCTGAGAGAGCATCAGTTATATGCCAAGTTCAGCAAATGTGAGTTTTGGCTGAAAGAAGTAGGATTCCTAGGACATATTGTGTCTGCCGGAGGAGTCTCTGTTGATCCCAAAGAAGATCAAAGATGTCAAGAATGGGAAGCCCCAACCAATCAAAACCAAGTTCGTTCATTTCTGATTAGCGGGATATTACCGCAAATTGTGAGAAGGATTCTCGAGCATAGCCCACTAATGACCCAATTGTTGAAGAAGGACAAGAAGTTTGAATGGATGACAAGTGTGAAGCCGCCTGTGAGCTGAAGAAGAGATTAATATCAGCCCCAATTTTGATCATGCCCGACATCAAGAAGCCGTTTGATGTGTATTGTGATGCATCAAAGATTGGTCTAGGATGTGTATTTATGCAAGAAGGCAAAGTCATCGCGTATCTATCTTGACAACTGAAGCAGCATGAGCAGAACTACCCGACCCATGATCTTGAGCTAGCAGCGGTGGTTCTAGCGTTGAAGACATGGCATCATTATTTGATGGGTAATCGCTGTGAGATTTACTCAGATCATAAGAGCTTGAAGTATATCTTCACCTAGAAGGAGTTGAATATGAGGCAAAGAAGATGGATAGAGTTAATCAAGGATTATGACCTTGACATTCACTATCACCCCGGCAAAGCCAATGTGGTAGCGGATGCTCTTAGCAGATTGCCATGTAGGCTTAACACCATGATCAAAGAGAAGCATCCAAGTTTGTATGAGGAGTTGGAGCAGTTGAGGACTGAGTTAGTTAGCAAAGGATTCCTAGCTAGCATTGAACTTCAACCCACTTTGATTAGCCAAATCAAGGAAGCCCAGAAGGGGAACGAAAGTATCGACGGAATCAAACGTCAGACAGGTACAAAGTACCAGATTCACCAAAGATGAAGAAGGTGTACTGTGGTACAAGG
This sequence comes from Avena insularis, assembly GCA_023614405.1. Classification (NCBI taxonomy): domain Eukaryota; kingdom Viridiplantae; phylum Streptophyta; class Magnoliopsida; order Poales; family Poaceae; genus Avena; species Avena insularis. Next base: position 407,318 of record JAJUPC010000153.1, read on the forward strand.
ACGATTCGTACACCAGATTCGGAGCTGAAGGAAATTATCATGAAGGAAGCTCATGATACTCTTTATTCTATCCACCCCGGAGGAACAAAGATGTATCAGGATTTGAAAGAGCAATTTTGGTGGCACAAGATGAAGAGAGAGATCGGAAGCTACATCGCCAAATGTGACATCTGTCAAAGAGTCAAAGCAGAGCATCAGAGACCTGCAGGACTATTGCAACCATTGCAGATTCCGGAATGGAAATGGGATTCCGTCAGAATGGATTTTATCACCGGTTTACCTACTTCTTGTAGGGGAAATGACTCAATCTGGGTCATAGTTGATAGACTATCTAAGATAGCCCACTTCGTACCAGTCAAGACAACCTACTAGAGTGCAAAACTAGCAGAGTTGTACATTGCTAGGATTGTTAGTCTGCATGGAACCCCCAAGACCATCGTATCAGATCGAGGAACCCAGTTTACTTCAAGATTTTGGCAGAAAGTTTAGGAAGGTTTAGGAACCAAGTTAAACTTCACTACCGCGTATCACCCGCAAACAGATGGACAGACTGAGAGAGTCAACCAGATCTTGGAGTATATGCTTAGAGCTTGTGTGTTGGAATATGGATCAAAATGGGAAGACTGCCTGCCCTTCGCAGAATTCTCATATAACAACAGTTATCAAGCTAGTTTGCAGATGGCGCCATTTGAATTCCTATACAGAAGAAAGTGTCGTACCCCTTTGAATTGGTCGCAAGTAGGAGAGAGTCAGATCTTTGGACCCGACATTCTCCGAGAAGCAGAAGAGAAAGTTCACAAAGTTCGTGAGCACCTCAAGACCGCCCAATCCAGATAGAAAAGCTATGCTGACAAGAGAAGGAGAGACCTGACTTTCAATGTCGGAGATTTCGTATATCTCAAGGTTTCACCATAGAAGGGAACCCAACGCTTTAGCCTGAAGGGAAAGTTAGCTCCCAGAGAGATTCTTAAACGGACTGCATGATGAGATGCAGACTGTCCTCGTCAACATCCGTTTCCAGGATCTCGAAGAGCTAGTCGACTCTGCCATTCAGATGGAAGGGAAGATTAACCAGTAAACGACAAACCGCAAGCGTCAGATGATGCAGCGATGCGATCAGAGTCACCAGAAGTACCGTCCTAACCCCTCACCAGGATATGCACCAAGGAACAACCGACCCCCACCTTCTCGCCCAAGCTACCCCAACCATAGCGGAGGAAATGTGAAGCCCGGAGGAAACAATCACAACTCCGGCAACGCCAACAACTTCAACCGTGCCCCTCCCAAGAGAAACAACAACACTGCCCCCAGAACTGGCAGCAATGTTGTACCTGTTGCAGTCAAGGACAAGTCCCAGATCACTTGTTTCGAGTGTGGAGTGAAGGGTAACTACTCCAATGAGTGTCCCAAGAAGACTGCCGCCAACGCCAATGCTCCAGAGTCATTGAAATGTGTGTTCTCTTTAGAGACCACACATGGATCCACCAGTGTCATTGCATGTGTTCTTTTGACTAACAACAACTAGAGTCATTTCATGTGTGTTGTTTTCACATACCACATATGGATCCACCAGTGTCATTGCATGTGTATTCTTTTTACTAACAACAACAGGAGTCATTTCATGTGTGTTCTTTTCACATACCACATATGGATTCACCAGTGTCATTGAAATATGTGTTCTCTTTAGAGACCACACATGGATCCACTAGTGTCATTACATGTGTGTTCTTTTTACTAACAACAACTGGAGTCATTGCATGTGTGTTCTCTTCACATACCACATATGGATCCACCAGTGTCATTGCATATGTGTTCTTTTTTGTAACAACAACTGGAGTCATTGCATGTGTGTTCTTTTCACATACCACATATGGATCCACCAGTGTCATTACATCTGTGTTCTTTTCACAATCCACCTATGGATCCACCAGTGTCATTGCATGTGTGCTCTTTTTACTAACAACAACCAGAGTCATTGCATGTGTGTTCTCTTCAGAGACCACACATGGATCCACCAGTTTCATTGCATGTGTGTTCATTTCATAATCCACCTATGGATCCACCAGTGTCATTGCATGTGTGCTCTTTTTACTAACAACAACCAGAGTCATTGCATGTGTATTCTCTTTAGAGACCACACATGGATCCAGCAGTGTCATTGCATGTGTGTTCTTTTCACTAACAACAACTGGAGTCATTTCATGTGTGTTCTTTTCACATGCCACATATGGATCCACCAGTGTCATTGAAATGTGTGTTCACTTCAGAGACCACACATGGATCCACTAGTGTCATTGCATGTGTGTTCTTTTTACTAACAACAACTGGAGTCATTGCATGTGTGTTCTTTTCACATACCACATATGGATCCACCAGTGTCATTGCATGTGTGCTCTTTTCATAATCCACCTACGGATCCACTAGTGTCATTTCATGTGGGTTCTTTTCACATACCACATATTGAACCACCAGTGTCATTGAAATGTGTGTTCTCTTCAGAGACCACACATGGATCCACCAGTGTCATTGCATGTGTGTTTTTTTACTAACAACAACTGGAGTAATTGCATGTGTGTTCTTTTCACATACCACATATAGATCCACTAGTGTCATTGCATGTGTGTGCTTTTCACAATCCACCTATGGATCCACCAGTGTCATTGCATGTGTGCTCTTTTTACTAACAACAACCAGAGTCATTGCATGTGTGTTCTCTTCAGAGACCACACATGGATCCACCAGTGTCATTGCATGTGTGTTCTTTTCATAATCCACACATGGATCCACCAGCGTCATTGCATGTGCGCTCTTTTTACTAACAAGAACCAGAGTCATTGAAATGTGTGTTCTCTTCAGAGACCACACATGGATCCACCAGTGTCATTGCATGTGTGTTCTTTTCACTAACAACAACCAAAGTCATTGCATGTGTGTTCTTTTCACATACCACATATGGAACCACCAGTGTCATTGAAATGTGTGTTCTCTTCAGAGACCACACATGGATCCACCAGTGTCATTGCATGTGTGTTATTTTTACTAACAACAACTAGAGTCATTGCATGTGTGTTCTTTTCACATACCACATATGGATCCACTAGTGTCATTGCATGTGTGCTCTTTTCACAATCCACCTATGGATCCACTAGTGTCATTGCATGTGTGCTGTTTTCACAATCCACCTATGGATCCACTAGTGTCATATCATGTGTGCTCTTTTCACTAACAACAACCAGAGTCATTGCATGTGTGTTCTCTTCAGAGACCACACATGGATCCACCAGTGTCATTGCATGTGTGTTCTTTTCATAATACACACATGGATCCACTAGTGTGATTGCATGTGTGCTATTTTTACTAACAACAACCAGAGTCATTGCATGTGTGTTCTCTTCAAAGACAACACATGGATCCAGCAGTGTCATTGCATGTGTGTTCTTTTTACTAGCAACAACCAGAGTCATTGAAATGTGTGTTCTCTTCAGAGACCACACATGGATCCACCAGTGTCATTGCATGTGTGTTCTTTTCACTAACAACAACTAGAGTCATTTCATGTGTGTTCTTTTCACATACCACATATGGATCCACAAGTGTCATTGAAATGTGTGTTCTCTTTAGAGACCACACATGGATCCACTAGTGTCATTGCATGTTTGTTCTTTTTACTAACAACAACTGGAGTCATTGCATGTGTGTTCTTTTCACATACCACATATGGATCCACCAGTGTCATTGTATGTGTGCTCTTTTCATAATCCACCTGTGGATCCACCAGTGTCATTTCATGTGTTTTTTTTCACATACCACATATGGATCCACCTATGTCATTGAAATGTGTGTTCTCTTCAGAGACCACACATGGATCCACCAGTGTCATTGCATGTGTGTTCTTTTTACTAACAACAACTGGATTCATTGCATGTGTGTTCTTTTCACATACCACATATGGATCCACCAGTGTCATTGCATGTGTGCTCTTTTCACAATCCACCTATGGATCCACCAGTGTCATTGCATGTGTGTTCTTTTTACTAACAACAACCAGAGTCATTGCATGTGTGTTCTTTTCACATACCACACATGGATCAACCAGTGTCATTGCATGTGTGTCCTTTTTACTAACAATAACCAGAGTCATTGCATGTGTGTTCTTTTCGCATACCACATATGGATCCACCAGTGTCATTGCATGTGTGCTCTTTCCACAATCCACCTATGGATCCACAAGTGTCATTGCATGTGTGTTCTTTTTACTAACAACAACCAGAGTCATTGCATGTGTGTTCTTTTCACATACCACATATGGATCCACCAGTGTCATTGCATGTGTGCTCTTTTCACAATCCACCAGTGTCATTGCATGTGTGCTCTTTTCACAATCCACCTATGGATCCACCAGTGTCATTGCATGTGTGTTCTTTTTACTAACAACAACCAGAGTCATTGCATGTGTGTTCTTTTCACATACCACATATGGATCCACCAGTGTCATTTCACGTGTGTTCTTTTCACAAACCACATATGGATCCACCAGAGTCATTGAAATGTGTGTTCTCTTCAGAGACCACACGTGGATCCACCAGTGTCATTGAAATGTATGTTCTCTTCAGAGACCACACATAGACCCACCAGTGTCATTGCATGTGTGTTCTTTCTACTAACAACAACCAGAGTCATTGAAATGTGTGTTCTCTTCAGAGACCACACATGGATCCACCAGTGTTATTGCATGTGTGTTCTTTTCACTAATAACAACCAGAATCATTTCATGTGTGTTCTTTTCACATACCACATATGGATCCACCAGTGTCATTGCATGTGTGTTCTTTTTACTAACAACAACAAGAGTCATTTCATGTGTGTTCTTTTCACATACCACATATGGATCCACGAGTGTCATTGAAATGTGTGTTCTCTTTAGAAACCACACATGGATCCACCAGTGTCATTGCATGTGTGTTATTTTTACTAACAACAACTAGAGTCATTGGAATGTGTGTTCTTTTCACATACCACATATGGATCCACCAGTGTCATTACATGTGTGTTCTTTTCACAAACCACCTATGGATCCACCAGTGTCATTGCATGTGTGCTCTTTTTACTAACAACAACCAGAGTCATTGCATGTGTGTTCTCTTCAGAGACCACACATGGATCCACCAGTGTCATTGCATGGGTGCTCTTTTTACTAACAACAACCAGAGTCATTGCCACACATGGATCCAGAAGTGTCATTGCATATGTGTTCTATTTACTAACAACAACCAGAGTCATTGAAATGTGTGTTCTCTTCAGAGACCACACATGGATCCACCAGTGTCATTGCATGTGTGTTCTTTTCACTAACAACAACTGTAGTCATTTCATGTGTGTTCTTTTCACATACCACATATGGATCCACCAGTGCCATTGAAATGTGTGTTCACTTCAAAGACCACACATGGATCCACCAGTGTCATTACATGTGTGTTCTTTTTACTAACAACAACTGGATACATTGCATGTGTGTTCTTTTCACATACCACATATGGATCCACCAGTGTCATTGCATGTGTGCTCTTTTCATAATCCACCTACGGATCCACCAGTGTCATTTCATGTGGGTTCTTTTCACATACCACATATGGAACCGCCAGTGTCATTGAAATGTGTGTTCTCTTCGAAGGCAGCAGATGGATCCACCAGTGTCATTGCATGTGTGTTCTTTTTACTAACAACAATTGGAGTCATTGCATGTGTGTTCTTTTCACATACCACATATGGATCCACTAGTGTCATTGCATGTGTGCTCTTTTCACAATCCACCTATGGATCAATAGTGTCATTGCATGTGTGCGCTTTTCACAATCCACCTATGGATCCACCAGTGTCATATCATGTGTGCTCTTTTTACTAACAACAACCAGAGTCATTGCATGTGTGTTCTCTTCAGAGACCACACATGGATCCACCAGTGTCATTGAAGTGTGTTCTTTTCATAATCCACACATGGATCCACCAGTGTCATTGCATGTGTGCTCTTTTTACTAACAACAACCAGAGTCGTTGAAATGTGTGTTCTCTTTAGAGACCACACATGGATCCACCAGTGTCATTGCATGTGTGTTCTTTTCACTAATAACAACTACAGTCATTTCATGTGTGTTCTTTTCACATACCACATATGTATCCACAAGTGTCATTGAAATGTGTGTTCTCTTCAGAGACCACACATGGATCCACTAGTGTCATTGCATGTGTGTTCTTTTTACTAACAACAACTAGAGTCATTGCATGTGTGTTCTTTTCACATACCACATATGGATCCACCAGTGTCATTGTATGTGTGCTCTTTTCATAATCCACCTATGGATCCATCAGTGTCATTTCATGTGTGTTATTTTCACATACCACATATGGATCCACCTGTGTCATTGAAATGTGTGTTCTCCTCAGAGACCACACATGGATGCACCAGTGTCATTGCATGTGTGTTCTTTTTACTAACAACAACTGGAGTCATTGGAATGTGTGTTCTTTTCACATACCACATATGGATCCACCAGTGTCATTGCATGTGTGTTCTTTTCACAATCCACCTATGGATCCACCAGTGTCATTGCATGTGTGCTCTTTTTACTAACAACAACCAGAGTCATTGCATGTGTGTTCTCTTCAGAGACCACACATGGATCCACCAGTGTCATTGCATGTGTGTTCTTTTCATAATCCACCTATGGATCCACTAGTGTCATTGCATGGGTGCTCGTTTACTAACAACAACCAGAGTCATTGCATGTGTGTTCTCTTCAGAGACCACACATGGATCCATCAGTGTCATTGCATGTGTGTTCTTTTTACTAACAACAACCAGAGTCATTGAAATGTGTGTTCTCTTCAGAGAGCACACATGGATCCACCAGTGTCTTTGCATGTGTGTTCTTTTCACTAATAACAACTAGAGTCATTTCATGTGTGTTCTTTTCACGTACCACATATGGATCCACAAGTGTCATTGAAATGTGTGTTCTCTTCAGAGACCACACATGGATCCACTAGTGTCATTACATGTGTGTTGTTTTTACTAACAACAACTAGAGTCATTGCATGTGTGTTCTTTTCACATACCACATATGGATCCACCAGTGTCATTGTATGTGTGCTCTTTTCATAATCCACCTATGGATCCATCAGTGTCATTTCATGTGTGATATTTTCACATACCACATATGGATCCACCTGTGTCATTGAAATGTGTGTTCTCTTCAGAGACCACACATTGATCCACCAGTGTCATTGCATGTGTGTTCTTTTTACTAACAACAACTGGAGTCATTGGAATGTGTGTTCTTTTCACATACCACATATGGATCCACCAGTGTCATTGCATGTGTGTTCTTTTCACAATCCACCTATGGATCCACCAGTGTCATTGCATGTGTGCTCTTTTTACTAACAACAACCAGAGTCATTGCATGTGTGTTCTCTTCAGATACCATACATGGATCCACCAGTGTCATTGCATGTGTGTTCTTTTCATAATCCACCTACGGATCTACTAGTGTCATTGCATGGGTGCTCTTTTTACTAACAACAACCAGAGTCAGTGCATGTGTGTTCTCTTCAGAGACCACACATGGATCCATCAGTGTCATTGCATGTGTGTTGTTTTTACTAACAACAACCAGAGTCATTGAAATGTGTGTTCTCTTCAGAGACCACACATGGATCCACTAGTGTCATTGCATGTGTGTTATTTTTACTAACAACAACTAGAGTCATTGCATGTGTGTTCTTTTCACATACCACATATGGATCCACCAGTGTCATTGTATGTGTGCTCTTTTCATAATCCACCTATGGATCCATCAGTGTCATTTCATGTGTGTTATTTTCACATACCACATATGGATCCACCTGTGTCATTGAAATGTGTGTTCTCTTCAGAGACCACACATGGATGCACCAGTGTCATTGTATGTGTGTTCTTTTTACTAACAACAACTGGAGTCATTGCATGTGTGTTCTTTTCACATACCACATATGGATCCACCAGTGTCATTGCATGTGTGCTCTTTTCACAATCCACCTATGGATCCACCAGTGTCATTGCATGTGTGCTCTTTTTACTAACAACAACCAGAGTCATTGCATGTGTGTTCTTTTCACATACCACATATGGATCCACCAGTGTCATTGCATGTGTGTTCTTTTCACAATCCACCTATGGATCCACCAGTGTCATTGCATGCGTGCTCTTTTTACTAACAACAACCAGAGTCATTGCATGTGTGTTCTCTTCAGAGACCACACATGGATCCACCAGTGTCATTGCATGTCTGTTCTTTTCATAATCCACCTATGGATCCACCAGTGTCATTGCATCGGTGCTCTTTTTACTAACAACAACCAGAGTCAGTGCATGTGTGTTCTCTTTAGAGACCACACATGGATCCATCAGTGTCATTGCATGTCTGTTCTTTTTACTAACAACTACCAGAGTTATTGAAATATGTGTTCTCTTCAGAGACCACACATGGATCCCCCAGTGTCATTGCATGTGTGTTCTTTTCACTAATAACAACTACAGTCATTTCATGTGTGTTCTTTTCACATACCACATATGGATCCACAAGTGTCATTGAAATGTGTGTTCTCTTCAGAGACCACACATGGATCCACTAGTGTCATTGCATGTGTGTTCTTTTTACTAACAACAACTAGAGTCATTGCATGTGTGTTCTTTTCACATACCACATATGGATCCACCAGTGTCATTGTATGTGTGCTCTTTTCATAATCCACCTATGGATCCATCAGTGTCATTTCATGTGTGTTATTTTCACATACCACATATGGATCCACCTGTGTCATTGAAATGTGTGTTCTCTTCAGAGACGACACATGGATCCACCAGTGTCATTGCATGTGTGTTCTTTTTACTAACAACAACTGGAGTCATTGCATGTGTGTTCTTTTCACATACCACATATGGATCCACCAGTGTCATTGCATGTGTGCTCTTTTCACAATCCACCTATGGATCCACCAGTGTCATTGCATGTGTGTTCTTTTTACTAACAACAACCAGAGTCATTGCATGTGTGTTCTTTTCACATACCACATATGGATCCACCAGTGTCATTGCATGTGTGTTCTTTTCACAATCCACCTATGGATCCACCAGTGTCATTGCATGTGTGCTCTTTTTACTAACAACAACCAGAGTCATTGCATGTGTGTTTTTTCAAAGACCACACATGGATACACCAAAGGTCATTGCATGTGTGTTCATTTTACTAACAACAAACTGAGTAATTGAATGTGTGTTCTTTTCACATACCACATATGGATCCACCAGTGTCATTGCATGTGTGTTCTTTTCACAATCCACCTATGGATCCACCAGTGTCATTGCATGTGTGCTCTTTTTACTAACAACAACCAGAGTCATTGCATGTGTGTTCTCTTCAGAGACCACACATGGATCCACCAGTGTCATTTCATGGGTGCTCTTTTTACTAACAACAACTAGAGTCATTGCCTGTGTGTTCTCTTCAGAGACCACACATGGATCCAGAAGTGTCATTGCATGTGTGTTCTATTTACTAACAACAACCAGAGTCATTGAAATGTGTGTTCTCTTCAGAGACCACACATGGATCCACTAGTGTCATTGCATGTGTGTTCTTTTCACTAACAACAACTGTAGTCATTTCATGTGTGTTCATTTCACATACCACATGTGGATCCACTAGTGTCATTGAAATGTGTGTTCACTTCAAAGACCACACATGGATCCACCAGTGTCATTACATGTGTGTTCTTTTTACTAACAACAACTGGATACATTGCATGTGTGTTCTTTTCACATACCACATATGGATCCACCAGTGTCATTGCATGTGTGCTCTTTTCATAATCCACCTACGGATCCACCAGTGTCATTTCATGTGGGTTCTTTTCACATACCACATATGGAACCACCGGTGTCATTGAAATGTGTGTTCTCTTGAGACTGTGATGGATCCACCAGTGTCATTGCATGTGTGTTCTTTTACTAACAACAACTGGAGTCATTGCATGTGTGTACTTTTCACATACCACATATGGATCCACTAGTGTCATTGCATGTGTGCTCTTTTCACAATCCACCTATGGATCCACCAGTGTCATTGCATGTGTGTTCTTTTTACTAACAACAACCAGAGTCATTGCATGTGTGTTCTTTTCACATACCACATATGGATCCACCAGTGTCCTTGCATGTGTGTTCTTTTCACAATCCACCTATGGATCCACCAGTGTCATTGCATGTGTGCTCTTTTTACTAACAACAACCAGAGTCATTGCATGTGTGTTCTCTTCAGAGACCACACATGGATCCACCAGTGTCATTGCATGTGTGTTCTTTTCATAATCCACCTATGGATCCACCAGTGTCATTGCATGGGTGCTCTTTTTACTAACAACAACCAGAGTCATTGCATGTGTGTTCTCTTCAGAGACCACACATGGATCCACCAGTGTCATTGCATGTGTGTTCTTTTCACTAATAACAACTACAGTCATTTCATGTGTGTTCTTTTCACATACCACATATGGATCCACAAGTGTCATTGAAATGTGTGTTCTCTTCAGAGACCACACATGGATCCACTAGTGTCATTGCATGTGTGTTCTTTTTACTAACAACAACTAGAGTCATTGCATGTGTGTTCTTTTCACATACCACATATGGATCCACCAGTGTCATTGTATGTGTGCTCTTTTCATAATCCACCTATGGATCCATCAGTGTCATTTCATGTGTGTTATTTTCACATACCACATATGGATCCACCTGTGTCATTGAAATGTGTGTTCTCTTCAGAGACGACACATGGATCCACCAGTGTCATTGCATGTGTGTTCTTTTTACTAACAACAACTGGAGTCATTGCATGTGTGTTCTTTTCACATACCACATATGGATCCACCAGTGTCATTGCATGTGTGCTCTTTTCACAATCCACCTATGGATCCACCAGTGTCATTGCATGTGTGTTCTTTTTACTAACAACAACCAGAGTCATTGCATGTGTGTTCTTTTCACATACCACATATGGATCCACCAGTGTCATTGCATGTGTGTTCTTTTCACAATCCACCTATGGATCCACCAGTGTCATTGCATGTGTGCTCTTTTTACTAACAACAACCAGAGTCATTGCATGTGTGTTCTCTTCAGAGACCACACATGGATCCACCAGTGTCATTGCATGTGTGTTCTTTTTACTAACAACAACTGGAGTAATTGGAATGTGTGTTCTTTTCACATACCACATATGGATCCACCAGTGTCATTGCATGTGTGTTCTTTTCACAATCCACCTATGGATCCACCAGTGTCATTGCATGTGTGCTCTTTTTACTAACAACAACCAGAGTCATTACATGTGTGTTCTCTTCAGAGACCACACATGGATCCACCAGTGTCATTTCATGGGTGCTCTTTTTACTAACAACAACTAGAGTCATTGCCTGTGTGTTCTCTTCAGAGACCACACATGGATCCAGAAGTGTCATTGCATGTGTGTTCTATTTACTAACAACAACCAGAGTCATTGAAATGTGTGTTCTCTTCAGAGACCACACATGGATCCACTAGTGTCATTGCATGTGTGTTCTTTTCACTAACAACAACTGTAGTCATTTCACGTGTGTTCTTTTCACGTACCACATATGGATCCACACAGTGTCATTGAAATGTGTGTTCACTTCAAAGACCACACATGGATCCACCAGTGTCATTACATGTGTGTTCTTTTTACTAACAACAACTGGATACATTGCATGTGTGTTCTTTTCACATACCACATATGGATCCACCAGTGTCATTGCATGTGTGCTCTTTTCATAATCCACCTACGGATCCACCAGTGACATTTCATGTGGGTTCTTTTCACATACCACATATTGAACCACCAGTGTCATTGAAATGTGTGTTCTCTTCAGAGACGACAGATGGATCCACCAGTGTCATTGCATGTGTGTTCTTTTTACTAACAACAATTGGAGTCATTGCATGTGTGTTCTTTTCACATACCACATATGGATCCACTAGTGTCATTGCATGTGTGCTCTTTTCACAATCCACCTATGGATCAATAGTGTCATTGCATGTGTGCGCTTTTCACAATCCACCTATGGATCCACCAGTGTCATATCATGTGTGCTCTTTTTACTAACAACAACCAGAGTCATGGCATGTGTGTTCTCTTCAGAGACCACACATGGATCCACCAGTGTCATTGAAGTGTGTTCTTTTCATAATCCACACATGGATCCACCAGTGTCATTGCATGTGTGCTCTTTTTACTAACAACAACCAGAGTCGTTGAAATGTGTGTTCTCTTTAGAGACCACACATGGATCCACCAGTGTCATTGCATGTGTGTTCTTTTCACTAATAACAACTACAGTCATTTCATGTGTGTTCTTTTCACATACCACATATGTATCCACAAGTGTCATTGAAATGTGTGTTCTCTTCAGAGACCACACATGGATCCACTAGTGTCATTGCATGTGTGTTCTTTTTACTAACAACAACTAGAGTCATTGCATGTGTGTTCTTTTCACATACCACATATGGATCCACCAGTGTCATTGTATGTGTGCTCTTTTCATAATCCACCTATGGATCCATCAGTGTCATTTCATGTGTGTTATTTTCACATACCACATATGGATCCACCTGTGTCATTGAAATGTGTGTTCTCCTCAGAGACCACACATGGATGCACCAGTGTCATTGCATGTGTGTTCTTTTTACTAACAACAACTGGAGTCATTGGAATGTGTGTTCTTTTCACATACCACATATGGATCCACCAGTGTCATTGCATGTGTGTTCTTTTCACAATCCACCTATGGAACCACCGCTGTCATTGCATGTGTGCTCTTTTACTAACAACAACCAGAGTCATTGCATGTGTGTTCTCTTCAGAGACCACACATGGATCCACCAGTGTCATTGCATGTGTGTTCTTTTCATAATCCACCTATGGATCCACTAGTGTCATTGCATGGGTGCTCGTTTACTAACAACAACCAGAGTCATTGCATGTGTGTTCTCTTCAGAGACCACACATGGATCCATCAGTGTCATTGCATGTGTGTTCTTTTTACTAACAACAACCAGAGTCATTGAAATGTGTGTTCTCTTCAGAGAGCACACATGGATCCACCAGTGTCTTTGCATGTGTGTTCTTTTCACTAATAACAACTAGAGTCATTTCATGTGTGTTCTTTTCACGTACCACATATGGATCCACAAGTGTCATTGAAATGTGTGTTCTCTTCAGAGACCACACATGGATCCACTAGTGTCATTACATGTGTGTTGTTTTTACTAACAACAACTAGAGTCATTGCATGTGTGTTCTTTTCACATACCACATATGGATCCACCAGTGTCATTGTATGTGTGCTCTTTTCATAATCCACCTATGGATCCATCAGTGTCATTTCATGTGTGATATTTTCACATACCACATATGGATCCACCGTGTCATTGAAATGTGTGTTCTTCAGAGACCACACATTGATCCACCAAAGGTCATTGCATGTGTGTTCTTTTTACTAACAACAACTGGAGTCATTGAATGTGTGTTCTTTTCACATACCACATATGGATCCACCAGTGTCATTGCATGTGTGTTCTTTTCACAATCCACCTATGGATCCACCAGTGTCATTGCATGTGTGCTCTTTTTACTAACAACAACCAGAGTCATTGCATGTGTGTTCTCTTCAGATACCATACATGGATCCACCAGTGTCATTGCATGTGTGTTCTTTTCATAATCCACCTACGGATCTACTAGTGTCATTGCATGGGTGCTCTTTTTACTAACAACAACCAGAGTCAGTGCATGTGTGTTCTCTTCAGAGACCACACATGGATCCATCAGTATCATTGCATGTGTGTTGTTTTTACTAACAACAACCAGAGTCATTGAAATGTGTGTTCTCTTCAGAGACCACACATGGATCCACTAGTGTCATTGCATGTGTGTTATTTTTACTAACAACAACTAGAGTCATTGCATGTGTGTTCTTTTCACATACCACATATGGATCCACCAGTGTCATTGCATGTGTGCTCTTTCATAATCCACCTATGGATCCATCAAGTCATTTCATGTGTGTTTTCACATACCACATATGGATCCACTTCGTGTCATTGAAATGTGTTCTCTTGGAGACCACACATGGATGCACCTGTCATTGCATGTGTGTTCTTTTTACTAACAACAACCGGAGTCATTGCATGTGTGTTCTTTTCACATACCACATATGGATCCACCAGTGTCATTGCATGTGTGCTCTTTTCACAATCCACCTATGGATCCACTAGTGTCATTGCGTGTGTGTTCTTTTCACTAACAACAACCAGAGTCATTTCATTTGTGTTCTTTTTAGATACCACATGTGGATCGACCAGTGTCATTGCATGTGTGTTCTTTTCACAATGCACCTATGGATCCACCAGTGTCATTGCATGCGTGCTATTTTTACTAACAACAACCAGAGTCATTGCATGTGTGTTCTCTTCAGAGACCACACATGGATCCACCAGTGTCATTGCATGTGTCTTTTCACAATCCACCTATGGATCCACCAGTGTCATTGCATGTGTGCTTTTTTACTAACAACAACCAGAGTCAGCATGTGTGTTCTTTAGAGACCACACATGGATCCATCAGTGTCATTGCATGTCTGTTCTTTTTACTAACAACTACCAGAGTTATTGAAATATGTGTTCTTCAGAGACCACACATGGATCCCCAGGTCATTGCATGTGTGTTCTTTTAACTAAAAACAACTTCAGTCATTTCATGTGTGTTCTTTTCACATACCACATATGGATCCACAAGTGTCATTGAAATGTGTTCTTCTTCGAGACCACACATGGATCCACTAGTGTCATTGCATGTGTGTTCTTTTTACTAACAACAACTAGAGTCATTGCATGTGTGTTCTTTTCACATACCACATATGGATCCACCAGTGTCATTGTATGTGTGTGCTGTTGTCACAATCCACCTATGGATCCATCAGTGTCATTTCATGTGTGTTATTTTCACATACCACATATGGATCCACCTGTGTCATTGAAATGTGTGTTCTCTTCAGAGACGACACATGGATCCACCAAAGGTCATTGCATGTGTGTTCTTTCTACTAACAACAACTGGAGTCATTGCATGTGTGTTCTTTTCACATACCACATATGGATCCACCAGTGTCATTGCATGTGTGCTCTTTTCACAATCCACCTATGGATCCACCAGTGTCATTGCATGTGTGTTCTTTTTACTAACAACAACTGGAGTCATTGCATGTGTGTTCTTTTCACATACCACATATGGACCCACCAGTGTCATTGCATGTGTGCTCTTTTCACAATCCACCTATGGATCCACCAGGTTACATTGCATGTGTGCTCTTTTTACTAACAACAACCAGAGTCATTGCATGTGTGTTCTCTTCGGAGACCACACATGGATCCACCTGCTGTCATTGCATGTGTGTTCTTTTTACTAACAACAACCTGAGTAATTGAATGTGTGTTCTTTCACATACCACATATGGATCCACTAGTGTCATTTCATGTGTGTTCTTTTCACAATCCACCTATGGATCCACCAGTCATTGCATGTGTGCTCTTTTTACTAACAACAACCAGAGTCATTGCATGTGTGTTCTCTTCAGAGACCACACATGGATCCACCAGTGTCATTTCATGGGTGCTCTTTTTACTAACAACAACTAGAGTCATTGCCTGTGTGTTCTCTTCAGAGACCACACATGGATCCAGAAGTGTCATTGCATGTGTGTTCTATTTACTAACAACAACCAGAGTCATTGAAATGTGTGTTCTCTTCAGAGACCACACATGGATCCACTAGTGTCATTGCATGTGTGTTCTTTTCACTAACAATAACTGTAGTCATTTCATGTGTGTTCATTTCACATACCACATGTGGATCCACTAGTGTCATTGAAATGTGTGTTCACTTCAAAGACCACACATGGATCCACCAGTGTCATTACATGTGTGTTCTTTTTACTAACAACAACTGGATACATTGCATGTGTGTTCTTTTCACATACCACATATGGATCCACCAGTGTCATTGCATGTGTGCTCTTTTCATAATCCACCTACGGATCCACCAGTGTCATTTCATGTGGGTTCTTTTCACATACCACATATGGAACCACCGGTGTCATTGAAATGTGTGTTCTCTTCAGAGACGACAGATGGATCCACCAGTGTCATTGCATGTGTGTTCTTTTTACTAACAACAACTGGAGTCATTGCATGTGTGTACTTTTCACATACCACATATGGATCCACTAGTGTCATTGCATGTGTGCTCTTTTCACAATCCACCTATGGATCCACCAGTGTCATTGCATGTGTGTTCTTTTTACTAACAACAACCAGAGTCATTGCATGTGTGTTCTTTTCACATACCACATATGGATCCACCAGTGTCATTGCATGTGTGTTCTTTTCACAATCCACCTATGGATCCACCAGTGTCATTGCATGTGTGCTCTTTTTACTAACAACAACCAGAGTCATTGCATGTGTGTTCTCTTCAGAGACCACACATGGATCCACCAGTGTCATTGCATGTGTGTTCTTTTCATAATCCACCTATGGATCCACCAGTGTCATTGCATGGGTGCTCTTTTTACTAACAACAACCAGAGTCATTGCATGTGTGTTCTCTTCAGAGACCACACATGGATCCACCAGTGTCATTGCATGTGTGTTCTTTTCACTAATAACAACTACAGTCATTTCATGTGTGTTCTTTTCACATACCACATATGGATCCACAAGTGTCATTGAAATGTGTGTTCTCTTCAGAGACCACACATGGATCCACTAGTGTCATTGCATGTGTGTTCTTTTTACTAACAACAACTAGAGTCATTGCATGTGTGTTCTTTTCACATACCACATATGGATCCACCAGTGTCATTGTATGTGTGCTCTTTTCATAATCCACCTATGGATCCATCAGTGTCATTTCATGTGTGTTATTTTCACATACCACATATGGATCCACCTGTGTCATTGAAATGTGTGTTCTCTTTCAGAGACTACACATGGATCCACCAAAGGTCATTGCATGTGTGTTCTTTTTACTAACAACAACTGGAGTCATTGCATGTGTGTTCTTTTCACATACCACATATGGATCCACCAGTGTCATTGCATGTGTGCTCTTTTCACAATCCACCTATGGATCCACCAGTGTCATTGCATGTGTGTTCTTTTTACTAACAACAACCAGAGTCATTGCATGTGTGTTCTTTTCACATACCACATATGGATCCACCAGTGTCATTGCATGTGTGTTCTTTTCACAATCCACCTATGGATCCACCAGTGTCATTGCATGTGTGCTCTTTTTACTAACAACAACCAGAGTCATTGCATGTGTGTTCTCTTCAGAGACCACACATGGATCCACCAGTGTCATTGCATGTGTGTTCTTTTTACTAACAACAACTAGAGTAATTGGAATGTGTGTTCTTTTCACATACCACATATGGATCCACCAGTGTCATTGCATGTGTGTTCTTTTCACAATCCACCTATGGATCCACCAGTGTCATTGCATGTGTGCTCTTTTTACTAACAACAACCAGAGTCATTGCATGTGTGTTCTCTTCAGAGACCACACATGGATCCACCAGTGTCATTTCATGGGTGCTCTTTTTACTAACAACAACCAGAGTCATTGCATGTGTGTTCTCTTCAGAGACCACACATGGATCCAGAAGTGTCATTGCATGTGTGTTCTATTTACTAACAACAACCAGAGTCATTGAAATGTGTGTTCTCTTCAGAGACCACAGATGGATCCACTAGTGTCATTGCATGTGTGTTCTTTTCACTAACAACAACTGTAGTCATTTCATGTGTGTTCTTTTCACATACCACATGTGGATCCACCAGAGTCATTGAAATGTGTGTTCACTTCAAAGACCACACATGGGTCCACCAGTGTCATTACATGTGTGTTCTTTTTAATAACAACAACTGGATACATTGCATGTGTGTTCTTTTCACATACCACATATGGATCCACCAGTGTCATTGCATGTGTTCTCTTTTCATAATCCACCTACGGATCCACCAGTGTCATTTCATGTGGGTTCTTTTCACATACCACATATGGAACCACCAGTGTCATTGAAACGTGTGTTCTCTTCAGAGATCTACGATGGATCCACCAAAGGTCATTGCATGTGTGTTCTTTTTACTAACAACAACTGGAGTCATTGCATGTGTGTTCTTTTCACATACCACATATGGATCCACTAGTGTCATTGCATGTGTGCTCTTTTTACAATCCACCTATGGATCCACTAGTGTCATTGCATGTGTCCTCTTTTCACAATCCACCTATGGATCCAACAGTGTCATATCATGTGTGCTCTTTTTACTAACAACAACCAGAGTCATTGCATGTGTGTTCTCTTCAGAGACCACACATGGATCCACCAGTGTCATTGAAGTGTGTTCTTTTCATAATCCACACATGGATCCACCAGTGTCATTGCATTTGTGCTCTTTTTACTAACAACAACCAGAGTCATTGAAATGTGTGTTCTCTTTAGAGACCACACATGGATCCACCAGTGTCATTGCATGTGTGTTCTTTTCACTAATAACAACTACAATCATTTCATGTGTGTTGTTTTCACATACCACATATGGATCCACAAGTGTCATTGAAATGTGTGTTCTATTCAGAGACCACACATGGATCCACTAGTGTCATTGCATGTGTGTTCTTTTTACTAACAACAACTAGAGTCATTGCATGTTTGTTCTTTTCACATACCACATATGGATCCACCAGCGTCATTGTATGTGTGCTCTTTTCGTAATCCACCTATGGATCCATCAGTGTCATTTCATGTGTGTTATTTTCACATACCACATATGGATCCACCTGTGTCATTGAAATGTGTGTTCTCTTCAGAGACCACACATGGATCCACCAGTGTCATTGCATGTGTGTTCTTTTTACTAACAACAACTGGAGTCATTGGAATCTGTGTTCTTTTCACATACCACATATGGATCCACCAGTGTCATTGCATGTGTGTTCTTTTCACAATCCACCTATGGATCCACCAGTGTCATTGCATGTGTGCTCTTTTTACTAACAACAACCAGAGTCATTGCATGTGTGTTCTCTTCAGAGACCACACATGGATCCACCAGTGTCATTGCATGTGTGTTCTTTTCATAATCCACCTACGGATCCACTAGTGTCATTGCATGGGTGCTCTTTTTACTAACAACAACCAGAGTCATTACATGTGTGTTCTCTTCAGAGACCACACATGGATCCATCAGATTCATTGCATGTGTGTTCTTTTTACTAACAACAACCAGAGTCATTGAAATGTGTGTTCTCTTCAGAGACCACACATGGATCCACCAGTGTCATTGCATGTGTGTTCTTTTCACTAATAACAACTAGAGTCATTTCATGTGTGTTCTTTTCACATACCACATATGGATCCACAAGTGTCATTGAAATGTGTGTTCTCTTCAGAGACCACACATGGATCCACTAGTGTCATTGCATGTGTGTTCTTTTTACTAACAACAACTAGAGTCATTGCATGTGTGTTCTTTTCACATACCACATATGGATCCACCAGTGTCATTGTATGTGTGCTCTTTTCATAATCCACCTATGGATCCATCAGTGTCATTTCATGTGTGTTATTTTCACATACCACATATGGATCGACCTGTGTCATTGAAATGTGTGTTCTCTTCAGAGACCACACATGGATGCACCAGTGTCATTGCATGTGTGTTCATTTTACTAACAACAACTGGAGTCATTGCATGTGTGTTCTTTTCACATACCACATATGGATCCACCAGTGTCATTGAAATGTGTGTTCGTTTCAGAGACCACACATGGATCCACCAGTGTCATTGCATGTGTGTTGTTTTTACTAACAACAACTGGAGTCATTGCATGTGTGTTCTTTTCACATACCACATATGGATCCACCAGTGTCATTGCATGTGTGTTCTTTTCACAATCCACCTGTGGATCCACCAGTGTCATTGCATGTGTGCTCTTTTTACTAACAACAACCAGAGTCATTGCATGTGTGTTCTCTTCAGAGACCACACATGGATCCACCAGTGTCATTGCATGTGTGTTCTTTTCATAATCCACCTATGGATCCACCAGTGTCATTGCATGGGTGCTCTTTTTACTAACAACAACCAGAGTCATTGCATGTGTGTTCTCTTTAGAGACCACACATGGATCCATCAGTGTCATTGCATGTGTGTTCTTTTTACTAACAACAACCAGAGTCATTGAAATGTGTGTTCTTTTCACATACCACATATGGATCCACCAGTGTCATTGCATGTGTGTTCTTTTTACTAATAACAACTGGAGTCATTGAAATGTGTGTTCTCTTCAGAGACCACACATGGATCCACCAGTGTCATTGCATGTGTGTTCTTTTCACTAATAACAACTATAGTCATTTCATGTGTGTTCTTTTCACATACCACATATGGATCCACAAGTTTCATTGAAATGTGTGTTATCTTCAGAGACCACACATGGATCCACTAGTGTCATTGCATGTGTGTTCTTTTTACTAACAACAACTAGAGTCATTGCATGTGTGTTCTTTTCACATACCACATATGGATCCACCAGTGTCATTGTATGTGTGCCCTTTTCATAATCCACATATGGATCCATCAGTGTCATTTCATGTGTGTTATTTTCACATACCACATATGGATCCACCTGTGTCATTGAAATGTGTGTTCTCTTCAGAGACCACACATGGATCCACCAGTGTCATTGCATGTGTGTTCTTTTTACTAACAACAATTGGAGTCATTGAATGTGTGTTCTTTTCACATGCCACATATGGATCCACCAGTGTCATTGCATGTGTGCTCTTTTCACAATCCACCTATGGATCCACCAGTGTCATTGCATGTGTGTTCTTTTTACTAACAACAACCAGAGTCATTGCATGTGTGTTCTTTTCACATACCACATATGGATCCACCAGTGTCATTGCATGTGTGTTCTTTTCACAATCCACCTATGGATCCACCAGTGTCATTGCATGTGTGCTCTTTTTACTAACAACAACCAGAGTCACTGCATGTGTGTTCTCTTCAGAGACCACACATGGATCCACCAGTGTCATTGCATGTGTGTTCTTTTCATAATCCACCTATGGATCCACCAGTGTCATTGCATGTGTGCTCTTTTCACAATCCACCTATGGATCCACCGGTGTCATTGCATGTGTGTTCTTTTTACTAACAACAACCAGAGTCATTGCATGTGTGTTCTTTTCACATACCACATATGGATCCACCAGTGTCATTGCATGTGTGTTCTTTTCACAATCCACCTATGGATCCACCAGTGTCATTGCATGTGTGCTCTTTTTACTAACAACAAACAGAGTCATTGCATGTGTGTTCTCTTCAGAGACCACACATGGATCCACCAGTGTCATTGCATGTGTGTTCTTTTCACTAACAACAACTAGAGTCATTTCATGTGTGTTCTTTTCACATACCACATATGGATCCACCAGTGTCATTGCATGTGTATTCTTTTTACTAACAACAACAGGAGTCATTTCATGTGTGTTCTTTTCACATACCACATATGGATCCACCAGTGTCATTGAAATGTGTGTTCTCTTCAGAGACCACACATGGATCCACCAGTGTCATTGCATGTGTGTTCTTTTTACTAACAACAACCAGAGTCATTGCATGTGTGTTCTTTTCAAATACCACATATGGATCCACCAGTGTCATTGCATGTGTGCTCTTTTCACAATCCACCAATCGATCCACCAGTGTCATTGCATGTATGTTCTTTTTACTAACAACAACCAGAGTCATTGAATGTGTGTTCTTTTCACATACCACATATGGATCCACCAGTGTCATTGCATGTGTGCTCTTTTCACAATCCACCAGTGTCATTGCATGCATGCTCTTTTCACAATCCACCTATGGATCCACCAGTGTCATTGCATGTGTGTTCTTTTTACTAACAACAACCAGAGTCATTGCATGTGTGTTCTTTGCACATACCACATATGGATCCACCAGTGTCATTTCATGTGTGTTCTTTTCACATACCACATATGGATCCACCAGAGTCATTGAAATGTGTGTTCTCTTCAGACACCACACGTGGATCCACTAGTGTCATTGAAATGTATGTTCTCTTCAGAGACCACACATGGACCCACTAGTGTCATTGCATGTGTTTTCTTTTTACTAATAACAACCAGAGTCATTGACATATATGTTCTCTACAGAGACTAGACATGGATCCACCAGTGTCATTGCATGTGTGTTCTTTTCACTAACAACAACCAGAGTCATTTCATGTGTGTTCTTTTCACATACCACATATGGATCCACCAGTGTCATTGCATGTGTGTTCTTTTTACTAATAACAACTGGAGTCATTTCATGTGTGTTCTTTTCACATACCACATATGGATCCACGAGTGTCATTGAAATGTGTGTTCTCTTCAGAGACCACACATGGATCCACCAGTGTCATTGCATGTGTGTTATTTTTACTAACAACAACCAGAGTCATTGCATGTGTGTTCTTTTCACATACCACATATGGATCCACCAGTGTCATTGAAATGTGTGTTCTCTTCAGAGACCACACATGGATCCACCAGTGTCATTGCATGTGTGTTCTTTTTACTAACAACAACCAGAGTCATTGCATGTGTGTTCTTTTCACATACCACATATGGATCCACCAGTGTCATTGCATGTGTGCTCTTTTCACAATCCACCAATGGATCCACCAGTGTCATTACATGTGTGTTCTTTTTACTAACAACAACCAGAGTCATTGCATGTGTGTTCTTTTCACATACCACATATGGATCCAACAGTGTCATTGCATATGTGCTCTTTTCACAATCCACCAGTGTCATTGCATGTGTGCTCTTTTCACAATCCACCTATGGATCCAACAGTGTCATTGCATGTGTGTTCTTTTTACTAACAACAACCAGAGTCATTGCATGTGTGTTCTTTTCACATACCACATATGGATCCACCTGTGTCATATCATGTGTGTTCTTTTCACATACCACATATGGATCCACCAGAGTCATTGAAATGTGTGTTCTCTTCAGAGACCACACGTGGATCCACCAGTGTCATTGAAATGTATGTTCACTTCAGAGACCACACATGGACCCACCAGTGTCATTGCATGTGTGTTCTTTTTACTAACAACAACCAGAGTCATTGAAATGTGTGTTCTCTTCAGAGACCACACATGGATCCACCAGTGTCATTGCATCTGTGATCTTTTCAGTAACAACAACCAGAGTCATTTCATGTGTGTTCTTTTCACATACCACATATGGATCCACCAGTGTCATTACATGTGTGTTCTCTTTAGAAACCACACATGGATCCACCAGTGTCATTGCATGTGTGTTTTTTGTACTAACAACAACTTGAGTCATTGCATGTGTGTTCTTTTCACATACCACATATGGATCCACCAGTGTCATTGCATGTGTGCTCTTTTCATAATTCACCTACGCATCCACCAGTGTCATTTCATGTGGGTTCTTTTCACATACCACATATGGAACCACTAGTGTCATTGAAATGTGTGTTCTCTTTAGAGACCACACATGGATCCACGAGTGTCATTGCATGTGTGTTCTTTTTACTAACAACCACTGGAGTCATTGCATGTGTGTTCTTTTCACATACCACATATAGATCCACCAGTATCATTGCATCTGTCCTCTTTTCACAATCCACCTATGGATCCACCAGTTTCATTGCATGTGTGTTCTGTTTACTAACAACAACCAGAGTCATTGCATGTGTGTTCTTTTCACATACCACATATAGATCCACCAGTGTGATTGAAATGTGTGTTCTCTTGAGAGACCACACATGGACCCACCAGTGTCATTGCATGTGTGTTCTTTTTACTAACAACAACCAGAGTCATTGCATGTTATTTGTTTTCACATACCACATAAGGATCCACTAGTTTCATTGCATGTGTGCTATTTTCACAATCCACCTGTGGATCCACCAGTGTCATTGCATGTGTGTTATTTTTACTAACAATAACCAGACTCATTGCATGTGTGTTCTTTTCACATACCACATATGGATCCACCAGTGTCATTGCATGTGTGCTCTTTTCACAATCCACCTATGGATCCACCAGTGTCATTTCATGTGTGTTCTTTTCACATACCACATACGGATCCACCAGTGTCATTGAAATGTGTGTTCTCTTCAGAGACCATACATGGATCCACCAGTGTCATTGCATGTGTGTTCTTTTTACTAACAACAACTAGAGTCATTGCATGTGTGTTCTCTTCACATACCACATATGGATCCACCAGTGTCATTGCATGTGTGATCTTTTCACAATCCACCTATGGATCAACCAGTGTCATTGCATGTGTGTTCTTTTTACTAACAACAACCAGAGTCATTGCATGTGTGTTATTTTCACATACCACATAAGGATCCACTAGTGTCATTACATGTGTGTTCTCTTCAGAGACCACACATGGATCCACTAGTGTCATTGCATGTGTGTTCTTTTTACTAATAACAACTGGAGTCATTTCATGTGTGTTCTTTTCACATACCACATATGGATCCACGAGTGTCATTGAAATGTGTGTTCTCTTCAGAGACCACACATGGATCCACCAGTGTCATTGCATGTGTGTTCTTTTTACTAACAACAACAAGAGTCATTGCATGTGTGTTCTTTTCACATACCACATATGGATCCACCAAGTCATTGAAATGTGTGTTCTTTCAGAGACACACATGGATCCACCAGTCATTGCATGTGTTTTTACTAACAACAACAGAGTCATTGCATGTGTGTTCTTTTCACATACCACATATGGATCCAGTCATTGCATGTGTGCTCTTTTCACAATCCACCTATGGATCCACTTTACTAACAACAACCAGAGTCATTGCATGTGTGTTCTTTTCACATACCACATATGGATCCACCAGTGTCATTGCATGTGCTCTTTCACAATCCACCTTTCACATACCACATATGGATCCAGTCATTGAAATGTGTGTTCTCTTTAGACCACACATGGATCCACCAGTGTCATTGCATGTGTGTTCTTTTTACTAACAACAAACAGAGTCATTGCATGTGTGTTCTTTTCACATACCACATATGGATCCACCAGTGTCATTGCATGTGTGCTCTTTTCACAATCCACCTATGGATCCACCAGTGTCATTGCATGTGTGTTCTTTTTACTAACAACAAGCAGAGTCATTGTATGTGTGTTCTTTTCAGATACCACATATGGATCCACAGTTTCATTGCATGTGTGCTCTTTCAATCCACCATTGCATGTGTGCTCTTTTCAATCCACCTATGGATCCACAAAGTGTCATTGCATGTGTGTTCTTTTTACTAACAACAACTGAGTCATTGCATGTGTGTTCTTTTCACATACCACATATGGATCCACCTGTGTCATATCATGTGTTCTTTTCACATACCACATATGGATCCACCAGTGTCATTGAAATGTGTGTTCTCTTCAGAGACCACACGGAACCACCAAAGGTCATTGAAATGTATGTTCTTTCAGAGACCGTACATGGATCCACCAGTGTCATTGCATGTGTGTTCTTTTTACTAACAACAACTAGAGTCATTCAAATGTGTGTTCTCTTCAGAGACCACACGTGGATCCACCAGTGTCATTGCATATGTGTTCTTTTTACTAACAACAACCGTAGTCATTTCATGTGTGTTCTTTTCACATACCACATATGGATCCACCAGTGTCATTGAAATGTGTGTTCTCTTTAGAAACCACACATGGATCCACCAGTGTCATTGCATGTGTGTTTTTTACTAACAACAACTTGAGTCATTGCACGTGTGTTCTTTTCACATACCACATATGGATCCACCAGTGTCATTGCATGTGTGCTCTTTTCATAATTCACCTATGGATCCACCAAAGGTCATGTGTGTTCTTTTCACATACCACATATGGATCCACTAGTGTCATTGAAATGTGTGTTCTCTTGAGACCACACATGGATCCACAGTGTCATTGCATGTGTGTTCTTTTACTAACAACCAATGAGTCATTGCATGTGTGTTCTTTTCACATACCACATATGGATCCACCAGATCATTGCATGTATGCTCTTTTAACAATCCACATATGGATCCACCAGTGTCATTAGATGTGTGTTCTTTTTACTAACAACAACCAGAGCCATTGAAATGTGTGTTCTTTTCACATACCACATATAGATCCACAAGTGTCATTGAAATGTGTGTTCCCTTCAGAGACCACACATGGATCCGCCAGTGTCATTGCATGTGTCTTCGTTTTACTAACAACAACTTGAGTCATTTCATGACTATTCTTTTCACATAGCACATATGGATCACTAGTTTCATTGCATGTGTGTTCTTTTCACAATCCACCTATGGATCCACCAGTGTCATTGCATGTGTGTTCTTTTTACTGACAACAACCAGAGTCATTGCATGTGTGTTCTTTTCACATACCACATATGGATCCACCAGTGTCATTGCATGTGTTATCTTTTTCACAATCCACAAATGGATACACAAGTGTCATATAATGTGTGTACTATTCACATACCACATATGGATCCACAAGGTCATTGCATGT
Organism: Avena insularis; assembly: GCA_023614405.1. Classification (NCBI taxonomy): domain Eukaryota; kingdom Viridiplantae; phylum Streptophyta; class Magnoliopsida; order Poales; family Poaceae; genus Avena; species Avena insularis. The sequence goes on from JAJUPC010000153.1 coordinate 434,150, forward strand.
GTGTTCTCTTCACAGACCATACATGGATCCAGGTCATTGCATGTGTGTTATTTTTACTAACAACAACTAGAGTCATTGCATGTGTGTTCTTTTCACATACCACATATGGATCCACCAGTGTCATTGCATGTGTGCCCTTTTCACAATCCACCTATGGATCCACTAGTGTCATTGGATGTGTGTTCTTTTTTACTAACAACAACTGGAGTCATTGCATGTATGTTCTTTTCACATACCACATATGGATCCACAAGTGTCATTGCATGTGTGTTCTCTTCAGAGACCACACATGGATCCACCAGTGTCATTGCATGTGTGTTCTTTTTACTAACAACAACTAGAGTCATTGCATGTGTGTTCTTTTCACATACCACATATGGATCCACCAGTGTCATTGCATGTGTATTCTTTTCACAATCCACTAGTGTCATTGCATGTGTGTTCTTTTTACTAACAACAACCAGAGTCATTGAAATGTGTGTTCTCTTTAGAGACCACACATGTGTCCACCAGTGTTATTGCATGTGTGTTCTTTTTACTAACAACAACCAGAGTCATTGCATGTGTGTTCTTTTCACATACCACATATGGATCCACCAGTGTCATTGCATGTGTGTTCTTTTTACTAACAACAACAAGAGTCATTTCATGTGTGTTCTTTTCACATACCACATATGGATCCACCAGTGTCATTGAAATGTCTATTCTCTTCAGAGACCATCGATGGATCCACCAGTGTCATTACATGTGTGTTCTTTTTACTAACAACAAATAGAGTCATTGCATGTGTTTTCTCTTCACCTACCACATATGGATCCACCAGTGTCATTCCATGTGTGCTCTTTTCACAATCCACCTATGGATCCACCAGTGTCATTGCATGTGTGTTCTTTTTACTAACAACAACCAGAGTCATTGCATGTGTGTTATTTTCACATACCACATATGGATCCACCAGTGTCATTGAAATGTGTGTTCTCTTCAGAGACCACACATGGATCCACCAGTGTCATTGCATGTGTGTTCTTTTTTGTAACAGCAACTGGAGTAATTGCATTTGTGTTATTTTCACATACCACATATAGATCCACCAGTGTCATTGCATGTGTGTTCTTTTCACCATCCACCTATGGATCCACCAGTGTCAGTGCATGTGTGCTCTTTTTACTAACAACAACCAAAGTCATTGCATGTGTGTTGTCTTCAGAGACCATACATGGATCCACCAGTGTCATTGCATGTGTGATCTTTTTACTAACAACAACTAGAGTCATTGCATGTGTGTTATTTTCACATACCACATATGGATCCACAAGTTTCATTGCATGTGTGCTATTTTCACAATCCACCTATGGATCCACCAGTGTCATTGCATGTGTGTTATTTTTACTAACAACAACCAGAGTCATTGCATGTGTGTTCTTTTCACATACCACATATGGATCCACCAGTGTCATTGCATGTGTGCTCTTTTCACAATCCACCTATGGATCCACTAGTGTCATTTCATGTGTGTTCTTTTTAACAACAACCCGGAGTCATTGCATGTGTGTTCTTTCAGAGACCACATGGATCCACCAAAGGTCATTGCATGTGTGTTCAATTCACAATCCACCTATGGATCCACCAGTGTCATTGCATGTGTGTTCTTTTTACTAACAACAACTGGAGTCATTGCATGTGTGTTCTCTTCACATACCACATACGGATCCACCAGTGTCATTGCATGTGTGTTCTTTTTACTAACAACAACTAGAGTCATTTCATGTGTGTTCTTTTTAGTAAGAACAACAAGAGTCATTGAAATGTGTGTTCTTTTCACATACCACCTATGGATCCACCAAAGGTCATTGCATGTGTGTTCTTTTCACAATCCACCTATGGAGTCATTGCATGTGTGTTCTTTTCACAATCCACCTATGGATCCACCAGTGTCATTGCATGTGTGCTCTTTTCACAATCCACCTATGGATCCAACAGTGTCATTTCATGTGTGTTCTTTTCACATACCACATATGGATCCACCAGTGTCATTGAAATGCTTGTTGTCTTCAGAGACCATACATGGATCCACCAGTGTCATTACATGTGTGTTCTTTTTACTAACAACAACTAGAGTCATTCCATGTGTGCTCTTTTCACAATCCACCTATGGATCCACCAGTGTCATTGCATGTGTGTTCTTTTTACTAACAACAACCAGAGTCATTGCATGTGTGTTATTTTCACATACCACATATGGATCCACCAGAGTCATTGAAATGTGTGTTCTCTTCAGAGACCACCCATGGATCCACCAAAGGTCATTGCATGTGTGTTCTTTTTTGTAACAACAACTGGAGTAATTGCATTTGTGTTATTTTCACATACCACATATAGATCCACCAGTGTCATTGCATGTGTGTTCTTTTCACCATCCACCTATGGATCCACCAGTGTCAGTGCATGTGTGCTCTTTTTACTAACAACAACCAAAGTCATTGCATGTGTGTTGTCTTCAGAGACCATACATGGATCCACCAGTGTCATTGCATGTGTGTTCTTTTCATAATCCACCTATGGATCCACCGGTGTCATTGCATGTGTGCTCTTTTCACATACCACAATCCACAAGTCATTGCATGTGTGTTCTCTTCATAGACCACACATGGATCCATAGATCATTGCATGGACTAACAACAACTGAGTCATTGCATGTGTGTTCTCTTCACAGACCACACATGGATCCACCGGTGTCATTGCATGTGTGTTCTTTCAATCCACCTATGTATCCACCAGTGTCATTTCATGTGTGTTGTTTTACTAACATATATCAACCAGTGTCATTGCATGTGTGTTCTTTTCACATACCACATATGGATCCACTAGAGTCATTGAATGTGTGTTCTCTTCAGAGACCACACATGGATCCACCAGTGTCATTGCATGTGTGTTCTTTTCACTAACAACAACCAGAGTCATTTCATGTGTGTTCTTTTCAGATACCACATATGGATCCACCAGTGCCATTTCATGTGTGTTCTTTTTACTAACAACAACTTGAGTCATTTCATGTGTGTTCTTTTCACATACCACATATGGATCCACCAGTGCCATTGCATGTGTGCTCTTTTCACAATCCACCTATGGATCCAATAGTGTCATTTCATGTGTGTTCTTTTCACAAACCACATATGGGTCCACCGTGTCATTGAAATGTGTGTTCTCTTCAGACCCCATACATGGACCCACCAGTGTCATTACATGTGTGTTCTTTTTACTAACAACAACTCAAGTCATTGCATGTGTTTTCTCTTCACATACCACATACGGATCCAACAATGTCATTCCATGTGTGCTCTTTTCACTAAGAACAACCAGAGTCATGTGTGTTCTTTCACATACCATATGGATCGACCAGTGTCATTGCATGTGTGTTCTTTTTACTAACAACAACTAGAGTCATTGCATGTGTGTTATTTTCACATACCACATATGGATCCACCAGTGTCATTGAAATGTGTGTTCTCTTCAGAGACCACACATGGATCCACCAGTGTCATTGCATGTGTGTTCTTTTTTGTAACAACAACTGGAGTCATTGCATGTGTGTTATTTTCACAAACCACATATGGATCCACCAGTGTCATTGCATGTTTGTTCTTTTCACAATCCACCTATGGATCCACAAGTGTCATTGGATGTGTGCTCTTTTTACTAACAACAACCAGAGTCATTGCATGTGTGTTCTCTTTAGAGACCACACATGGATCCACCAGTGTCATTTCATGTGTGTTGTTTTCACATACCACATATGTATCCACCAGTGTCATTGCATGTGTGTTCTTTTTACTAACAACAACCAGATTCATTGAATGTGTGTTCTCTTGAGAGACCACACATGGATCCACCAGTGTCATTTCATGTGTGTTCTTTTCAGATACCACATATGGATCCACCAGTGCCATTGCAAGTGTGTTATTTTTACTAACAACAACTTGAGTCATTTCATGTGTGTTCTTTTAAAGACCACATATGGATCCACCAGTGTCATTGCATGTGTGTTCTTTTAGTAACACACATGGACTAGTGTCATTGCATGTGTGTTCTCTTCAGAGACCACACATGGATCCACCAGTGTCATTGCATGTGTGTTCTTTTTTGTAACAACAACTGGAGTCATTGCATGTGTGTTATTTTCACAAACCACATATGGATCCACCGGTGTCATTGCATGTTTGTTCTTTTCACAATCCACTTATGGATCCACAAGTGTCATTGCATGTGTGCTCTTTTTACTAACAACAACTAGAGTCATTGCATGTGTGCTCTTTTACTAACACACATGGATCCACCAGAGTCATTTCATGTGTGTTGTTTTCACATACCACATATGTATCCACCAGTGTCATTGCATGTGTGTTCTTTTTACTAACAACAACCAGAGTCATTGGATGTGTGTTCTCTTCAGAGACCACACATGGATCCACCAGTGTCATTGCATGTGTGTTCTTTTCACTAACAACAACCAGAGTCATTTCATGTGTGTTCTTTTCAGATACCACATATGGATCCACCAGTGCCATTGCATGTGTTTTCTTTTTACTAACAACAACTTGAGTCATTTCATGTGTGTTGTTTTCACAGATCACATATGGATCCACCAGTGTCATCGAAATGTGTGTTCTCTTCAGAGACCACACATGGATCCAGCAGTGTCATTGCATGTGTGATCTTTTTACTAACAACAACTAGAGTCATTGCATGTGTGTTCTTTTCACAAAGCAAATATGGATCCACCAGTGCCATTGCATGTGTGCTCTTTTCACAATCCACCTATGGATCCAACAGTGTCATTTCATGTGTGTTCTATTCACATACCACATATGGATCCACCAGTGTCATTGAAATGTGTGTTCTCTTCAGAGACCATACATGGATCCACCAGTGTCATTGCATGTGTGTTATTTTTACTAACAACAACAGGAGTCATTGCATGTGTTTTCTCTTCACATACCACATATGGATCCACCAGTGTCATTCCATGTGTGCTCTTTTCACAATCCACCTATGGATCCACCAGTGTCATTGCATGTGTGTTCTTTTTACTGACAACAACAACCAGAGTCATTGCATGTGTGTTATTTTCACATACCACACATGGATCCTCTAGTGCCATTGCATGTGTGTTCTTTTTAGTAACAACAACCAGAGTCATTGAAATGTGTGTTCTCTTCAAAGTGCAGACATGGATCCACTAGTGTCATTGCATGTGTGTTCTTTTTACTAACAACAACTGGAGTCATTGCATGTGTTCTTTTCACATACCACATATGGATCCACCAGTGTCATTGCATGTGTGCTCTTTTCACAATCCACCTATGGATCCACCAGTGTCATTGCATGTGTGTTCTTTTAATAATCCACCTATGGATCCACCAGTGTCATTGCATGTGTGCTCTTTTTACTAACAACAACCAGAGTCATTGCATGTGTGTTCTCTTCACAGACCACACATGGATCCACCAGTGTCATTGCATGTGTGTTCTTTTTACTAACAACAACCAGAGTCATTGAAATGTGTGTTCTCTTCAGAGACCCCACATGGATCCACCAGTGTCATCGCATGTGTGTTCTTTTCTCTAACAACAACCAGAGTCATTTCATGTGTGTTCTTTTCACATACCACAGATGGATCCACCAGTGTCATTGCATGTGTGTTCTTTTTACTAACAACAACTGGAGTCATTTCATGTGTGTTCTTTTCACATACCACATATGGATCCACCAGTGTCATTGTATGTGTGCTCTTTTCATAATCCACCTATGGATCCACCAGTGTCATTTCATGTGTGTTCTTTTCACATAGCACATATGGATCTACCAGTGTCATTGAAATGTGTGTTCTCTTTAGAGACCACACATGGATCCACCAGTGTCATAGCATGTGTGTTCTTTTTACTAACAACAACTAGAGTCATTACATGTGTGTTCTTTTCACACACCACATATGGATCCCCTAGTGTCATTGCATGTGTGCTCTTTTCACAATCCACCTATGGATCCACCAGTGTCATTGCATGTGTGTTCTTTTTACCAACAACAACCAGAGTCATTGCGTGTGTGTTCTTTTCACATACCACATATGGATCCTCCAGTGTCATTGAAATGTGTGTTCTCTTTAGAGACCACACATGGATCCACTAGTGTCATTGCATGTGTGTTCTTTTTACTAACAACAACCAGGGTCATTGCTTGTGTGGTCTTTTCACATACGACATATGGATCCATTAGTGTCATTGCATGTGTGCTCTTTTAACAATCCACCTATGGATCCACCAGTGTCATTTCATGTGTGTTCTTTTCACATACCACATATGGATCCACCGGAGTCATTGAAATGTGTGTTCTCTTCAGAGACCACACATGGATCCACCAGCGTCATTGAAATGTATGTTCTCTTCAGAGACCACACATGGACCCACCAGTTGTTGGGTCCGCAGCATAGAAAACAAAAATTTCCTACGGTGTGAACTACACGCCAAGATCTATCTACTAGGTACAAAGCAACGGGTGGACATACATCCAGCGAGAACTTACCCTCGTAGACAACGAGCTTTGTTAACGAGTAGGAACTCGTGGTTGATGTAGTCGTACACTTGCCGATCTCAAGATCGTGATGAAGTCCAGGTCCGGCCCAAAGACGCCCATCGATCCAGCTCCAGACCACCAAGTCCAAAGATAAGCAGCGGTGCATCCGTGATCGCACACACATCCGGTACCCCGACAACCTCCGTCCCTCGCTTCAGCAAAGCAGCGGAAGCAGCAACTCCTTTCCAGATAAAGCCACCGGGAACATGTATCTCGCTAATCCGAGACCATGGGGGAATAATACTAGAGGGGGAGAGAGATCCTTCACAAGGAGGTGTGTTTGAGAAGTGAGGAGAAGGTGGCCTTTTATAGGAGGAGGGGGAGTGCCCCTCCTTCAAGGCCGGTGCATGTAGGAGGTGCCTCTTCACCTCCTCCATTCATGTGGTGGTAACCCCTCCACATTAAAATGCCTCTTCACATCCCTTTTAAAGTCTCCACTTTAAATGCATTAAATTTCTCCAAATTTAATGCTCTCTCATTTAATAAAACTCTTCTATTATTTTTATTCAGAATTTTGTTAATTACTTTAATTAACAAACATTCACATAAAACCCCCTGCAACATTTCAATATTACATGCAGAACCAATTTCAGCAATTTCACCCGAAATAGTTTCGGTGTCTATTGAAATAATTCCAGCGCTTTCTTAAATCTTTATCTAAAACATATTTGCTCCAAATGGTGTCGGTATCCCTTAAGTGTGTCACCCTACGGTTCGCGAATAATGCAGACATGATCGATACCCCTCTCCGATCAATAATCAGTCGTGGGACCTGGAGATCCATACTGACTCCTACACATTCAACGATGACTTCTGTGATCGTGAGAACCTTTAACGCTAGTAACTAAATCCCTTTGTCCCGCGATATATTACATGTCCGAGATTCGATCATCGGTATCTCCATACCTAGTTTGATCTTGTTACCGACATGCACTCTTTTCTCGTTCCCGTGATATAACATTCTAGTGATCACATCACTTGCTTGCAAGCTATTTCAATGTGATATCACCGAGAGGGCCCAGAGTATATCTATCCGTCATCGGGATGGACAAATCCCACTCTTGATCCATGAACCTCAACATAACACCTTCAGAGTAATCGAACTCCACCTTTATAGTCACCCTGTTACGGTGTGACATTTGATGTTATCAAGATACTCTTCCGGTGTTAGCAATTAACATGATCTCATGGTCTAAGGATAAAGATTACTTCGTATGATGTTATAGCAATATAAACATAATGACTTTGATCGTAATGCTATACTTCGGATGAATGTTCATCACATCATTCCACCAATGGTGTGACCTTGTTATTAACAACATCCAATGTCTATGATCAGGAAACCTTGATCATCTTGTTAATCAACAAGCTAGTCTATAAGAGAGACATAACTAGGAACCCTTTTTGTTTATTAAACACACATGTATTGATGTTTCCGATCAATACAATTCTATCATGTAAAATAAACATTTATCATAAACATGGAATAAGATAATAACCACTTTATTATTGCCTCTCGGGCATATTCCCTTCAGTCTCCCACTTGCACTAGAGTCAATAATCTAGTTTGAAAAACTTTGCGTATTGAACACCTATGGCTTTCTGGTGTTGCATATACGTGATTGCTAGTGGTTAACATAATCTCTAGATCTGATAGTTTCAGGTCCGTGTGTATTTGCATGTCTCTGCGTCTCTACGCATCACTCATTCTCAAATGAGATGGCATTGTATAGATTTGGTACTTTGGTGAGACCTTTAGTTCATTTGGCTCAAAATATGTTGATATTATTGTCACACAATATATCTTCATAGTATTAGCCCACTTTGAACCACACCTAGTTTGATAACAAACTACTTAACACAAATGCCCTCCTTTGCTGCTACTATAGCAGTCATATACTTAGCCTTTTGTTGTAGTATCCGTCACAATGTCTCAACTTTGGAACTCATCCAAATCCATCATGGAACATCCTTTCCATTACATTGTGCCACCCATAGTCTAAATTGAGATAAATTTAATTTGTATCTTGTGATAAAACTAGTATCAATGTAACACTTTACAATGAACTACCTTTAACTATTTGTCACTTATACATTATATATTCTTAGTTCTTCCAAAGCTCATAAGAATATATTTACGATTGTCCAATGATCATCTTATGAATCATTCTGGTATATGCTCATAACATTTAGAGCATAGGACATTCTGGATATATACATATCATGGTATAATCGATCAAAATTTTCATGTGATTTTACTCACCAAGTGTTGAAACACTTGAATTTTGATACATCCTTTCCATGCAGCAAGAACCTTTCTTGTTGTTTCCATATTGAACCCCTTCAATATCTCATATATGTATGTCTGGCACAACCATATTAGCGCCTTAATCTATCCATATAGATATTAATGCCTAATATTCCGGATTTGCCCAAGTCTTTCATCAAATCTTATTTTAATGAAATTCTTAACTTGTGTTAATACAAGATACATCATTTCCAATCAACAATATGTCCTCTACATAATGTATTAGAAATATGTCTCAGCGCTCCCACTTAATTTCTTGCAAATGCAAGCATCTTCATCATCTCCGATGAATTTAAACTCTTTTAACAGTTTCATCATGGTGAAGATTCCAACTCCGCTATGCTTACTTCAACTATTGAAGTTTACATGCCGTTTTAGCACCCTTTGAATTAACAAAACCCTTCGGACCATGTCATGTACATGTCCTAGGTTACCGTTCTATTAGAAGAACCTTGTTTTGTTTATTCAACTACCATATACCAAATTATATGTAGTGGTTGCTACATTAATCCGTCAAGACTATATATCACTATGAAAGATCAAATCTTGTCATAGTCAACTCCTTGAACATTGTCGTAAACTTCTTTCCGACATGTCGACTATTTCATAGATGTTAAACATCCATGTCTTATTTCTTTATAGATCCAAACACGACCGATAGGCTTCACGCCTTTCTGGAGGGTCTTCCAAGTTCAGAAACTTGTTTTCTCGTGTATGGATATTATCACGGATTCTATGACTTCTAGTCATTTTATGGAGTCAGGGCCCATCATCGCTTCTTTGCATGTAGTCGGTTCATCATTGTCAAAACAATAACGACTTGCTTATCAAATCTTACTATTTGATTCTTACCGACCCACACGGTTCTATAGGAACTCTAATCTCCGAGATCACACCTTTTGTAATCACGAGCCATGAGCATTGTGGCCGTCACCGGACACTTTTTCGCGCCAAGGCCATTTAGCACATATAGCTAAGGTTCAACAACCTTATCAAAGTTCTATTGTCCTCCCACTTAACTTTTCACGAAAAATTCCTTCTCAAGAAACTTGACGTTCCAAGTAACAAACTCTTTTGTCCTCGGTGTTATGGAGAAATTCCCAACAAATTCTTTGGGATAACCTACAAAGACGTGCTTATCCGACTTTGGTTATAAACATTTTACTTATGCATAGCATACCAAAATTGAAGAAAAGACAATTCGGGTTTTATCCCAAACCATAACTCATATGGTGTCATTTCAATGGATCATGATGGTGCTCTTTTCAGTGTAAAAGCGGTAGTCTCTAAAGCTTCAATCCTTAAAACATAATGGCAGTTTTATAAATGACACCCTTGATCTTACCATGTCAAACATGGTTTGATTTTATCTCTCGAATATGCCATACTCCTATGGTTTATCGGGAAACACAAATCATGGAACAATTCCTCAAGTCTTAGGTGTTTTTGCTAAACATGTAACTCAAATATCTTCCTTTATGATCGAATCATAACTCTTTATTTTCTTGTTACAATGATTTTCCACTTCATCTTGAAAGTCTTTGAACAATTTTCAAATATTTCATACTTCTTCCTTATTAAGTAAATATACAGATATATTCACTCAAATTTTCGGAGAAAGCATATGAAGCAAAAAGATCCATCGCATATGGCTACACATAATTGACTATGCGCATCAGCATGCACAATTTCCAATAAGCTAGTCATCCGTTCCTCTCTGGCCTATGGACGGAGTTTCAATTATCTCGAGGAAAGTCTCACATGCGTCAATTGATCAAAATCAAAGACTCCAAAAATCCATCAACATGGAGTTTCTTCATGTTTTCTTTCAAATATAATTTAAACAGCGATGTCACTTCATAAGTGATCTTTCAATCATTTGTCTTGCGACATTTTAGCAATAGTGTTTATGGATGTGATTTCTCCAACTAGACTTGTAAAAGTTCATCCATCCTTTATGGAATACGGTAATTATTTGAACAGCCATAGTTCTCATGATACCGGAACAAAATAATAATTATTTAAACAAATCTTGAAGGCTTGGTTTGATGACAACGAAAAACACAATAACACTTTATTTGTTTTCGATGAAGATCATCACTCATTCTCTTGCTAGTTACTTAGGCCATTGTAGTTCATGAATTACGTTGTCCTGTATGACACTTCATACCAACCAATTCGATATCCAATACCGGTATCCAATACCTAAGAACCACATTGTTTCACAAGCAAGGAATATAGCCATAACATGTATATCTTCTATATACCTAAGTTAGACATCTCCAACCTTTTATTTTTTGCCAAATATTTTATAGATTCTCTTTCAGCAATTCCTTTTCTTTTAAAAGAATCAATCAACATCAATAGTGGTGTCATCAACATGACACATGGTACAGAGCGTATATAGTCAAATACTAATACTTTTGGACTTGCACTTTGAAGTTGATCACCATCATCAAATGTTTGGTGTTCTTTCAAAAATCCATTCTTTAGTAATCTATTAGTGTAGTAAACATTTTACTTACATCTTCTATTCATCCTTATCATGACAACTTTCATGATCAAGCTACTATAGCCTATAAGGAAGAATCGCGAGTATAATATCAGTTCCCAGAACCTTTTTGGTAGATTCGGATGCCTAGCATCTCCATCCTTCACAAATTCTCATACAATATGAGAACATGTATTTTGCTAAATTATACTCTATCATAATGCAACCAAAAACATTGTTTCAGATATCACAATATCTTTCACACATGATGGTTTCTGAAACAATTTCCATCTCCAATATAATCTTGATATTAAAACAACTTTTTGAATATCAATAATCATGGAGGCAAACATGATACTTTAGATACTAACATTGGAATTCTTACTCTTGATTTAATACTACTTATTAAACTTCATGAAGTAAATAGAGTTTGCTGAAAGTTTGCAATAGGACTTATAAACTTTATATTGACATTCAAAACAATACGATACCAGTTCGTAAAGTAAATATCCAGAATTCTATAGTTCTATTATCTCAAATAAAAACTAAGCATAAGGTAGAAAATGAATGCTAATGACTACAACAAATTATGCAAATTCACTTCTATTTAGTTTATGACAAATTGAGTTCGACTAATCCAAATTAGAAATGAACTCCCACTCAAAAAAGACATCCCTCGTGCCTTTTTGGTGATTCAATGAACCAAATCCACTACACCAAGTCCGATCATCACGTGAGTCGGTGTAGCTTCAAAGGCGAGCATCAATATGGTCATCACATCAACTATGTGACTCATGCTTAACCTTTCGGTCCGTGTTCCGAGGCCATGTCTGTACATGCTAGGCTCGCCAAGTAAGAACCTTAGTATTCGCGTGTGTAAAACTGTCTTACACGTGTTGCATGAAAGCGTAGAGTTGAGAACACCCGATCATCACGTGATGTCTCGAAACACGATCCATAGAACGGTGCATACTTAAGGAAGAACACATTTTATCTTGATATTTAAATGAGGGATCATCTTACAATGCTACTAAAAGCGCCAAACTAGCAATATAAGATGCAAACATCTAATGTGTAAAGTGAGATGATATGGTCCATGCATTTGATCACCATCATATGCATCGTGGTATGATCTCTATCATTCCTTTGTGTGTAAGGCCAAGGTCTATGGAACTTACACGTTAAGTGAGTTGTAAGAGTATCTATCATACATCTACTTACAACAATACCATATCAAGACACTAGCCCAGCAACGATCTAAACTAGACGCCTCTAATTTATCAATTGCAAGTTTTACGTGGCTTAGGGCTTTCGGAGATAGAACCGTTCTTACCTACGAACATGAACCACAACGAGGATAACTAAGTTATTAGCAACTCGTTGTAAATTAGATATTGACTATAGTAGGAGAGACAGACACCCGCCAGCCACTTATGCAAAACAAGTTGCATGTCAGTCGTGGAACCGGTCTCATGTACAATGACATGTAAGGTTGGTCCGGGCCGCTTCATCCCACTATGCCACCAATGTCCAAAATACCTAGAAGATGCAATAACATGATCATCATCACCCACATATCAACATATGTGTACTACCTGTGCTAAGCACCTACGCATAGATCAGGCTCTGATACCACTGTTGGGTCTGCAGCATAGAAAACAAAAAATTTCCTACGGTGTGAACTACACGCCAAGATCTATCTACTAGGTACAAAGCAACGGGTGGACATACATCCAACAAGAACTTACCCTCGTAGACAACGAGCTTTTTAACGAGTAGGAATGCGTGGTTGATGTAGTCGTACACTTGCCGATCTCAAGATCGTGATGAAGTCCAGCAGTCCGCCCAAAGACGTCCATCGATCCAGCTCCAGACTACCAAGTCCAGCACCGCAAAGCAGCGGCATCCGTGATCGCACACACGTCGTACCCGACAACCTCCGTCCCTCGCTTCCAAAGAAAGCGTGAGCAGCAACTCCTTTCCAGATAAAGCCACCAGGAACATGTATCTCGCTAATCCGAGACCATGGGGGAATAATACTAGAGGGGGAGAGAGATCCTTCACAAGGAGGTGTGTTTGAGAAGTGAGGAGAGGGTGGCCTTTTATAGGAGGAGGGGGAGTGCCCCTCCTTCATGGCCGGCGCAAGGAGGTGCCTCTTCACCTCCTGCATTCATGTGGTGGTAACCCCTCCACATTAAAATGCCTCTTCACATTCCCTTTTAAAGTCTCCACTTTAAATGCATTAAATTTCTCCAAATTTAATGCTCTCTCATTTAATAAAACTCTTTTATTATTTTTATTAAGAATTTTGTTAATTACTTTAATTAACAAACATTCACATAAAACCCCCTGCAACATTTCAATATTACATGCAGAACCAATTTCAGCAATTTCACCAAAACAGCTTTTGTCTATTGAAATAATTCCAGCTTTTAAATCTTTATCTCAAACATATTTTCTCCAAATGGTGTCGGTATCCCTTAAGTGTGTCACCCTACAGTTCGCAAATAATGCAGACATGATCGAGACCCCTCTCCGATCAATAATCAGCAGCGGGACCTGGAGATCCGTACTGACTCCCACATATTCAACAATGACTTCTGTGATCATGAGAACGTTTAACACTAGTAACTAAATCCCTTTGTCCCGCGATATATTACATATACGAGATTCGATCATCGGTATCTCCATACCTAGTTTGATCTCGTTACCGACATGCACTCTTTTCTCGTTCCCGTGATATAACATTCTAGTGATCACATCACTTGCTTGCAAGCTATTTCAATGTGATATCACCGAGAGGGCCCAGAGTATATCTATCCGTCATCAGGATGGACAAATCCCACTCTTGATCCATGAGCCTCAACATAACACCTTCAGAGTAATCGAACCCACCTTTATAGTCACCCTGTTACGATGTGACGTTTGATGTTATCAAGATACTCTTCCGGTGTTAGCAATTAACATGATCTCATGGTCTAAGGATAAAGATTACTTCGTATGATGTTATAGCAATATAAACATAATGTCCAACACATATGTATAGTTTGATCGTAATGCTATACTTCGGATGAATGTCCATCACATCATTCCACCAATGGTGTGACCTTGTTATTAACAACATCCAATGTCTATGATCAGGAAACCATGATCATCTTGTTAATCAACAAGCTAGTCTATAAGAGAGGCATAACTAGGAACCCTTTTTGTTTATTAAACACACATGTATTGATGTTTCCGATCAATACAATTCTAGCATGTAAAATAAACATTTATCATAAACATGGAATAAGATAATAACCACTTTATTATTGCCTCTCGAGCATATTCCCTTTACCAGTTTCATTGCATGTGTGTTATTTTTACTAACAACAACCAGAGTCATTGATATGTGTGTTCTCTTCAGAGACCACACATGGATCCACCAGTGTCATTGCATGTGTGTTCTTTTCACTAACAACAACCAGAGTCATTTCATGTGTGTTCTTTTCACATACCACATATGGATCCACCAGTGTCATTGCATGTGTGTTCTTTTTACTAACAACTGGAGTCATTTCATGTGTGTTCTTTTCACATACCACATATGGATCCACTAGTGTCATTGAAATGTGTGCTCTCTTCAGAGACCACACATGGATCCACCGGTGTCATTGCATGTGTGTTCTTTTTACTAACAACAACTGGAGTCATTGCTTTCACATACCACATATGGATCCACCAGTGTCATTGCATGTATGCTCTTTTCATAATCCACCTACGGATCCACCAGTGTCATTTCATGTGTGTTATTTTCACATACCACATATGGATCCACCAGTGTCATTGAAATGTGTGTTCTATTTAGAGACCACACATGGATCCACCAGTGTCATTGCATGTGTGTTCTTTTTACTAACAACAACTAGAGTCATTGCATGTGTGTTCTTTTCACATACCACATATGGATCCACCAGTATCATTGCATGTGTGCTCATTTCACAATCCACCTATGGATCCACCAGTGTCATTGCCTGTGTGTTCTTTTTATTAACAATAACTAGAATCATTGCATGTGTGTTCTTTTCACATACCACATATGGATCCACCAGTGTCATTGAAATGTGTGTTCTCTTGAGAGACCACACATGGATCCACAAGTGTCATTGCATGTGTGTTCTTTTAACTAACTACAACTAGAGTCATTGCATGTGTGTTCTTTTCACATACCACATATGGATCCACCAGTTCATTGCATGTGTGCTCTTTTCACAATCCACCTATGGATCCACCAGTGTCATTGCATGTGTGTTCTTTTTACTAACAACAACCAGAGTCATTGCATGTGTGTTCTTTTCACATACCACATATGGATCCACCAGTGTCTTTCCATGTGTGCTCTTTTCACAATCCACCTATGGATCCACCAGTGTCATTGCATGTGTGTTCTTTTTACTAACAACAACCAGAGTCATTGCATGTGTGTTCTTTTCACATACCACATATGGATCCACCAGTGTCATTGCATGTGTGCTCTTTTCACAATCCACCTATGGATACACCAGTGTCATTGCATGTGTGTTCTTTTTACTAACAACAACCACAGGCATTGCATGTGTGTTCTTTTCACATACCACATATGGATCCACCAGTGTCATTGCATGTGTGCTCTTTTCACAATCCACCTATGGATCCACTAGTGCCATTTCATGTGTGTTCTTTTCACATAGTACATATGGATCCACCAGACTCATCGCAATGTGTGTTCTCTTCAGAGACCACACCTGGATCCACCAGTGTCATTGAAATGTATGTTCTCTTCAAAGACCACACATGGACCCACCAGTGTCATTGCATGTGTGTTCTTTTGACTAAAAACAACCAGAGTCATTGATATGTGTGTTCTCTTCAGAGACCACACATGGATCCACCAGTGTCATTGATGTGTGTTCTTTTCACTAACAACAACCAGAGTCATTTCATGTGTGTTCTTTTCACATACCACATATGGATCCACCAGTGTTATTGCATGTGTGTTCTTTTTACATACAACAACTGGAGTCATTTCATGTGTTTTTTTTCACATACCACATATGGATCCACCAGTGTTATTGAAATGTTTGTTCTCTTCAGAGACCACGCATGGATCCACCAGTGTCATTGCATGTGTGTTCTTTTGACTAACAACAACTAGAGTCATTGCATGTGTGTTCTTTTCACATACCACATATGGATCCACCAGTGTCATTGCATGTGTGCTCTTTTCATAATCCACCTATGGATCTACCAGTGTCATTTCATGTGTGTTCTTTTCACATACCACATATAGATCCACCGGTGTCATTGAAATGTGTGTTCTCTTCAGAGACCACACATGGATCCACTAGAGTCATTGCATGTGTGTTCTTTTTATTAACAACAACTAGAGTCATTGCATGTGTGTTCTTTTCACATACCACATATGGGTCCACCAGTGTCATTGCATGTGTGCTCTTTTCACAATCCACCTATGGATCCACCAGTGTCATTGCCTGTGTGTTCTTTTTATTAACAATAACCAGAATCATTGCATGTGTGTTCTTTTCACATACCACATATGGATCCACCAGTGTCATTGAAATGTGTGTTCTCTTGAGAGACCACACATGGATCCACCAGTGTCATTGCATGTGTGTTCTTTTTACTAACAACAACTAGAGTCATTGCATGTGTGTTCATTTCACATACCACATATGGATCCACCAGTTTCATTGCATGTGTGCTCTTTTCACAATCCACCTATGGATCCACCAGTGTCATTGCATGTGTGTTCTTTTTATTAACAACAACTAGAGTCATTGCATGTGTGTTCTTTTCACATACCACATATGGATCCACCAGTGTCATTGAAATGTGTGTTCTCTTCAGAGACCACACATGGATCCACCAGTGTCATTGCATGTGTGTTCTTTTTACTAACAACATACAGGGTCATTGCTTGTGTGTTCTTTTCACATACCACATATGGATCCACCAGTGTCATTGCATGTGTTCTCTTTTCGCAATCCACCTATGGATCCACCAGTGTCATTTCATGTGTGTTCTTTTCACATAGCACATATGCATCCACCAGAGTCATTGAAATGTGTGTTCTCTTCAGAGACCACACATGGATCCACCAGCGTCATTGAAATGTATGTTCTCTTCAGAGACCACACATGGACCCACCAGTTTCATTGCATGTGTGTTCTTTTTACTAACAACAACCAGAGTCATTGATATGTGTGTTCTCTTCAGAGACCACACGTGGATCCACCAGTGTCATTGCATGTGTGTTCTTTTCGCTAACAACAACCAGAGTCATTTCATGTGTGTTCTTTTCAAATACCACATATGGATCCACCAGTGTCATTGCATGTGTCTTCTTTTTACTAACAACTGGAGTCATTTCATGTGTGTTCTTTTCACATACCACATATGGATCCACCAGTGTCATTGAAATGTGTGCTCTCTTCAGAGACCACACATGGATCCACCAGTGTCATTGCATGTGTGTTCTTTTTACTAACAACAACTGGAGTCATTGCTTTCACATACCACATATGGATCCACCAGTGTCATTGTAATGTTCTCTTTTCATAATCCACCTACGGATCCACCAGTGTCATTTCATGTGTGTTCTTTTCACATACCACATATGGATCCACCAGTGTCATTGAAATGTGTGTTCTCTTCAGAGACCACACATGGATCCACCAGTGTCATTGGATGTGTGTTCTTTTTACTAACAACAACTGGAGTCATTGCATGTGTGTTGTTTTCACATACCACATATGGATCCACCAGTGTCATTGCATGTGTGCTCATTTCATAATCCACCTATGGATCCACCAGTGTCATTGCATGTGTGTTCTTTTTATTAACAACAACCAGAATCATTGCATGTGTGTTCTTTTCACATACCACATATGGATCCACCAATGTCATTGAAATGTGTGTTCTCTTGAGAGACCACACATGGATCCACCAGTGTCATTGCATGTGTGTTCTTTTTACTAACAACAACTAGAGTCATTGCATGTGTGTTCTTTTCACATACCACATATGGATCCACCAGTTTCATTGCATATGTGCTCTTTTCACAATCCACCTATGGATCCACTAGTGTCATTGAATGTGTGTTCTTTTTACTAACAACAACCAGAGTCATTGTATGTGTGTTCTTTTCACATACCACATATGGATCCACCAGTGTCATTGCATGTGTGCTCTTTTCACAATCCACCTATGGATCCACCAGTATCATTTCATGTGTGTGTGCTTTTCACATACCACATATGGATCCACGAGTCATTGAAATGTGTGTTCTCTTCAGAGACCACACATCGACCCACCAGTGTCATTGCATGTGTGTTCTTTTTACTAACAACCACCAGAGTCATTGAAATGTGTGTTCTCTTCAGAGACCACACATGGATCCACCAGTGTCATTGCATGTGTGTTCTTTTCACTAACAACAACCAGAGTCATTTCATGTGTGTTCTTTTCACATACCACATATGGATCCACCAGTGTCATTGCATGTGTGTTCTTTTCACTTACAACAACTGGAGTCATTTCATGTGTGTTCTTTTCACATACCACACATGGATCCACTAGTGTCATTGAAATGTGTGTTCTCTTCAGAGACCACACATGGATCCACCAGTGTCATTGTATGTGTGTTCTTTTTACTAACAACAACTAGAGTCATTGCATGTGTGTTCTTTTCACATACCACATATGGATCCACCCGTGTCATTGTATGTGTGCTCTTTTCATAATCCACCTATGGATCCACCAGTGTCATTTCATGTGTGTTCTTTTCACATACCACATATGGATCCACCGGTGTCATTGAAATGTGTGTTCTCTTCAGAGACCACACATGGATCCACTAGAGTCATTGCATGTGTGTTCTTTTTACTAACAACAACTAGAGTCATTGCATGTGTGTTCTTTTCACATACTCCCTCCGTCCCAAAATGTAAGGCATCTAAGCTTTAGCCAAAAGTCAACATCTTATAAGTTTGACCAAGTTTATATGAAAAAATATGAATATCTACAATATCAATTTGAAAATTTGAGAAACTATACTTTCTGGTGAATTTATTGATCTTAATTTGGTATTGTGAATGTTTATATTTTTATGTATAAATTTGGTCAAACTTAAAATATGTTGACTTTTTACTAAAGCTTAGGCGCCTTACATTTTGGGACGGAGGGAGTACCACATATGGATCCACCAGTGTCATTGCATGTGTGCTCTTTTCACAATCCACCTATGGGTCCACTAGTGTCATTGCATGTGTGTTCTTTTTACTAACAACAACCAGAGTCATTGCATGTGTGTTCTTTTCACATACCACATATAGATCCACCAGTGTCTTTGAAATGTGTGTTCTCTTTAGAGACCACACATGGATCCACTAGTGTCATTGTATACGTGTTCTTTTTACTAACAACAACCAGAGTCATTGCATGTGTGTTCTTTTCACATACCACATATGGATCCACCAGTGTCATTGCATGTGTGCTCTTTTCATAATCCACCTATGGATCCACGAGTGTCATTGCATGTGTGTTCTTTTTACTAACAACAACCACAGTCATTGCATGTGTGTTCTTTTCACATACCACATATGGATCCACCAGTGTCATTCCATGTGTGCTCTTTTCACAATCCACCAATGGATCCACTAGTGTCATTTCATGTGTGTTCTTTTCACATACTACATATGGATCCACCAGAGTCATCGCAATGTGCGTTCTCTTCAGAGACCACACATGGATCCACCAGTGTCATTGAAATGTATGTTCTCTTCAAAGACCACACATGGACCCACCAGTGTCATTGCATGTGTGTTCTTTTTACTAACAACAACCAGAGTCATTGATATGTGTGTTCTCTTCAGAGACCACACATGGATCCACCAGTGTCATTGCTGTGTGTTCTTTTCACTAACAACAACCAGAGTCATTTCATGTGTGTTCTTTTCACATACCACATATGGATCCACCAGTGTCATTGCATGTGTGTTCTTTTTACTTACAACAACTGGAGTCATTTCATGTGTTTTTTTTCACATACCACATATGGATCCACCAGTGTTATTGAAATGTGTGTTCTCTTAAGAGACCACGCATGGATCCACCAGTGTCATTGCATGTGTGTTCTTTTTACTAACAACAACTAGAGTCATTGCATGTGTGTTCTTTTCACATACCACATATGGATCCACCAGTGTCATTGTATGTGTGCTCTTTTCATAATCCACCTATGGATCCACCAGTGTCATTTCATGTGTGTTCTTTTCACATACCACATATAGATCCACCGGTGTCATTGAAATGTGTGTTCTCTTCAGAGACCACACATGGATCCACTAGAGTCATTGCATGTTGTTCTTTTTACTAACAACAACTAGAGTCATTGCATGTGTGTTCTTTTCACATACCACATATGGGTCCACCAGTGTCATTGCATGTCTGCTCTTTTCACAATCCACCTATGGATCCACCAGTGTCATTGCATGTGTACTCTTTTTACTAACAACAACTAGAGTCATTGCATGTGTGTTCTCTTCAGAGACCACACATGGATCCACCAGTGTCATTGCATGTGTGTTCTTTTCATAATCCACCTATGGATCCACCAGTGTCATTGCATGTGTGCTCTTTTTACTAACAACAACCAGAGTCAGTGCATGTGTGTTCTCTTCAGAGACCACGCATGGATCCACCAGTGTCATTGCATGTGTGTTCTTTTTACTAACAACAACCACAGTCATTGAAATGTGTGTTCTCTTCAGAGACCAAACATGGATCGCCTAGTGTCATTGCATCTGTGTTCTTTTCACTAACAACAACCAGAGTCATTTCATGTGTGTTCTTTTCACATACCACATATGGATCCACCAGTGTCATTGCATGTGTGTTCTTTTTACTAACAACAACTGGAGACATTTCATGTGTGTTCTTTTCACATACCACATATGGATCCACCAGTGTCATTAAAATGTGTGTTCTCTTCAGAGACCACGCATGGATCCACCAGTGTCATTGCATGTGTGTTCTTTTTACTAACAACAACTAGAGTCATTGCATGTGTGTTCTTTTCACATACCACATATGGATCCACCAGTGTCATTGTATGTGTGCTCTTTTCATAATCCACCTATGGATCCACCAGTGTCATTTCATGTGTGTTCTTTTCACATACCACATATAGATCCACCGGTGTCATTGAAATGTGTGTTCTCTTCAGAGTCCACACATGCATC
Source organism: Avena insularis (assembly GCA_023614405.1). Lineage (NCBI taxonomy): Eukaryota > Viridiplantae > Streptophyta > Magnoliopsida > Poales > Poaceae > Avena > Avena insularis. Next base: position 455,859 of record JAJUPC010000153.1, read on the forward strand.
CACTAGAGTCATTGCATGTGTGTTCTTTTTACTAACAACAACTAGAGTCATTGCATGCGTGTTCTTTTCACATACCACATATGGGTCCACCAGTGTCATTGCATGTGTGCTCTTTTCACAATCCACCTATGGATCCACTAGTGTCATTGCATGTGTGTTCTTTTTACTAACAACAACCAGAGTCATTGCATGTGTGTTCTTTTCACATACCACATATGGATCCACCAGTGTCATTGAAATGTGTGTTCTCTTCAGAGACCACACATGGATCCACTATTGTCATTGCACGCGTGTTCTTTTTACTAACAACAACCAGAGTCATTGCATGTGTGTTCTTTTCACATACCACATATGGATCCACTAGTGTCATTGCATGTGTGCTCTTTTCACAATCCACCTATGGATCCTCCAGAGTCATTGCATGTGTGCTATTTTTACTAACAACAACCAGAGTCATTGCATGTGTGTTCTCTTCAGAGACCACACATGGATCCACCAGTGTCATTGCATGTGTGTTCTTTCCATAATCCACCTATGGATCCACCAGTGTCATTGCATGTGTGCTCTTTTTACTAACAACAACCAGAGTCAGTGCATGTGTGTTCTCTTCAGAGACCACACATGGATCCACCAGTGTCATTGCATGTGTGTTCTTTTTACTAACAACAACCAGAGTTATTGAAATGTGTGTTCTCTTTAGAGACCACACATGGATCCCCTAGTGTCATTGCATCTGTGTTCTTTTCACTAACAACAACCAGAGTCATTTCATGTGTGTTCTTTTGACATACCACATATGGATCCACCAGTGTCATTGCATGTGTGTTCTTTTTACTAACAACAACTGGAGTCATTTCATGTGTGTTCTTTTCACATACCACATATGGATCCACCAGTGTCATTGAAATGTGTGTTATCTTCAGAGACCACGCATGGATCCACCAGTGTCATTGCATGTGTGTTCTTTTTACTAACAACAACTAGAGTCATTGCATGTGTGTTCTTTTCACATACCACATATAGATCCACTAGTGTCATTGTATGTGTGCTCTTTTCATAATCCACCTATGGATCCACCAGTGTCATTTCATGTGTGTTCTTTTCACATACCACATATAGATCCACCGGTGTCATTGAAATGTGTGTTCTCTTCAGAGACCACACATGGATCCACTAGGGTCATTGCATGTGTGTTCTTTTTACTAACAACAACTAGAGTCATTGCATGTGTGTTCTTTTCACATACCACATATGGGTCCACCAGTGTCATTGCATGTGTGCTCTTTTCACAATCCACCTATGGATCCACTAGTATCATTGCATGTGTGTTCTTTTACTAACAACAACCAGAGTCATTGCATGTGTGTTCTTTTCACATACCACATATGGATCCACCAGTGTCATTGAAATGTGTGTTCTCTTCAGAGACCACACATGGATCAACTAGTGTCATTGCACGCGTGTTCCTTTCACTAACAACAACCAGAGTCATTGCATGTTTGTTCTTTTCACATACCACATATGGATCCACCAGTGTCATTGCATGTGTGCTCTTTTCACAATCCACCTATGGATCAACCAGTGTCATTGCATGTGTGCTCTTTTTACTAACAACAACTAGAGTCATTGCATGTGTGTTCTCTTCAGAGACCACACATGGATCCACCAGTGTCATTGCATGTGTGTTCTTTTCATAATCCACCTATGGATCCACCAGTGTCATTGCATGTGTGCTCTTTTTACTAACAATAACCAGAGTCAGTGCATGTGTGTTCTCTTCAGAGACCACACATGGATCCACCAGTGTCATTGCATGTGTGTTCTTTTTACTAACAACAACCAGAGTCATTGAAATGTGTGTTCTCTTCAGAGACCAGACATGGATCCCCTAGTGTCATTGCATCTGTGTTCTTTTCACTAACAACAACCAGAGTCATTTCATGTGTGTTCTTTTCACATACCACATATGGATCCATCAGTGTCATTGCATGTGTGTTCTTTTTACTAACAACAACTGGAGACATTTCATGTGTGTTCTTTTCACATACCACATATGGATCCACCAGTGTCATTGAAATGTGTGTTCTCTTCAGAGACCACACATAGATCCACCAGTGTCATTGCATGTGTGTTCTTTTTACTAACAACAACTAGAGTCATTGCATGTGTGTTCTTTTCACATAACACATATGGATCCACCAGTGTCATTGTATGTGTGCTCTTTTCATAATCCACCTATGGATCCACCAGTGTCATTTCATGTGTGTTCTGTTCACATACCACATAGAGATCCACCGGTGTCATTGAAATGTGTGTTCTCTTCAGAGACCACACATGGATCCACTAGAGTCATTGCATGTGTGTTCTTTTTACTAACAACAACTAGAGTCATTGCATGCGTGTTCTTTTCACATACCACATATGGGCCCACCAGTGTCATTGCATGTGTGCTCTTTTCACAATCCACCTATGGATCCACTAGTGTCATTGCATGTGTGTTCTTTTTACTAACAACAACCAGAGTCATTGCATGTTTGTTCTTTTCACATACCACATATGGATCCACCAGTGTCATTGAAATGTGTGTTCTCTTCAGAGACCACACATGGATCCACTAGTGTCATTGCACGCGTGTTATTTTTACTATCAACAACCAGAGTCATTGCATGTGTGTTCTTTTCACATACCACATATGGATCCACTAGTGTTATTGAAATGTGTGTTCTCTTCAGAGACCACGCATGGATCCACCAGTGTCATTGCATGTGTGTTCTTTTTACTAACAACAACTAGAGTCATTGCATGTGTGTTCTTTTCACATACCACATATGGATCCACCAGTGTCATTGTATGTGTGCTCTTTTCATAATCCACCTATGGATCCACCAGTGTCATTTCATGTGTGTTCTTTTCACATACCACATATAGATCCACCGGTGTCCTTGAAATGTGTGTTCTCTTCAGAGACCACACATGGATCCACTAGAGTCATTGCATGTGTGTTCTTTTTACTAACAACAACTAGAGTCATTGCATGCGTGTTCTTTTCACATACCACATATGGGTCCACCAGTGTCATTGCATGTGTGCTCTTTTCACAATCCACCTATGGATCCACTAGTGTCATTGCATGTGTGTTCTTTTTACTAACAACAACCAGAGTCATTGCATGTGTGTTCTTTTCACATACCACATATGGATCCACCAGTGTCATTGAAATGTGTGTTCTCTTCAGAGACCACACATGCATCCACTAGTGTCATTGCACGCGTGTTCTTTTTACTAACAACAACCAGAGTCATTGCATGTGTGTTCTTTTCACATACCACATATGGATCCACCAGTGTCATTGCATGTGTGCTCTTTTCACAATCCACCTATGGATCCACCAGTGTCATTGCATGTGTTCTCTTTTTACTAACAACAACCAGAGTCATTGCATTTGTGTTCTCTTCAGAGACCACACATGGATCCACCAGTGTCAATGCATGTGTGTTCTTTCCATAATCCACCTATGGATCCATCAGTGTCATTGCATGTGTGCTCTTTTTACTAACAACAACCGTAGTCGATTGCATGTGTGTTCTCTCCAGACCACACATGGATCCACTGATGTCATTGCATGTGTGTTCTTTTTACTAACAACAACCAGAGTCATTGAAATGTGTGTTCTCTCAGACCACACATGGATCCCCTAGTGTCATTGCATCTGTGTTCTTTTCACTAACAACAACCAGAGTCATTTCATGTGTGTTCTTTTGACATACCACATATGGATCCACTAGTGTCATTGCATGTGTGTTCTTTTTACTAACAACAACTAGAGTCATTGCATGTGTGTTCTTTTCACATACCACATATAGATCCACCAGTGTCATTGTATGTGTGCTCTTTTCATAATCCACCTATGGATCCACCAGTGTCATTTCATGTGTGTTCTTTTCACATACCACATATAGATCCACCGGTGTCATTGAAATGTGTGTTCTCTTCAGAGACCACACATGGATCCACTAGGGTCATTGCATGTGTGTTCTTTTTACTAACAACAACTAGAGTCATTGCATGTGTGTTCTTTTCACATACCACATATGGGTCCACCAGTGTCATTGCATGTGTGCTCTTTTCACAATCCACCTATGGATCCACTAGTATCATTGCATGTGTGTTCTTTTACTAACAACAACCAGAGTCATTGCATGTGTGTTCTTTTCACATACCACATATGGATCCACCAGTGTCATTGAAATGTGTGTTCTCTTCAGAGACCACACATGGATCAACTAGTGTCATTGCACGCGTGTTCCTTTCACTAACAACAACCAGAGTCATTGCATGTTTGTTCTTTTCACATACCACATATGGATCCACCAGTGTCATTGCATGTGTGCTCTTTTCACAATCCACCTATGGATCAACCAGTGTCATTGCATGTGTGCTCTTTTTACTAACAACAACTAGAGTCATTGCATGTGTGTTCTTTTCATAATCCACCTATGGATCCACCAGTCATTGCATGTGTGCTCTTTTTACTAACAATAACCAGAGTCAGTGCATGTGTGTTCTCTTCAGAGACCACACATGGATCCACCAGTGTCATTGCATGTGTGTTCTTTTTACTAACAACAACCAGAGTCATTGAAATGTGTGTTCTCTTCAGAGACCAGACATGGATCCCCTAGTGTCATTGCATCTGTGTTCTTTTCACTAACAACAACCAGAGTCATTTCATGTGTGTTCTTTTCACATACCACATATGGATCCATCAGTGTCATTGCATGTGTGTTCTTTTTACTAACAACAACTGGAGACATTTCATGTGTGTTCTTTTCACATACCACATATGGATCCACCAGTGTCATTGAAATGTGTGTTCTCTTCAGAGACCACACATGGATCCACCAGTGTCATTGCATGTGTGTTCTTTTTACTAACAACAACTAGAGTCATTGCATGTGTGTTCTTTTCACATACCACATATGGATCCACCAGTGTCATTGTATGTGTGCTCTTTTCATAATCCACCTATGGATCCACCAGTGTCATTTCATGTGTGTTCTGTTCACATACCACATAGAGATCCACCGGTGTCATTGAAATGTGTGTTCTCTTCAGAGACCACACATGGATCCACTAGAGTCATTGCATGTGTGTTCTTTTTACTAACAACAACTAGAGTCATTGCATGCGTGTTCTTTTCACATACCACATATGGGCCCACCAGTGTCATTGCATGTGTGCTCTTTTCACAATCCACCTATGGATCCACTAGTGTCATTGCATGTGTGTTCTTTTTACTAACAACAACCAGAGTCATTGCATGTTTGTTCTTTTCACATACCACATATGGATCCACCAGTGTCATTGAAATGTGTGTTCTCTTCAGAGACCACACATGGATCCACTAGTGTCATTGCACGCGTGTTATTTTTACTATCAACAACCAGAGTCATTGCATGTGTGTTCTTTTCACATACCACATATGGATCCACTAGTGTTATTGAAATGTGTGTTCTCTTGGAGACCACGCATGGATCCTGATGTCATTGAATGTGTGTTCTTTTTACTAACAACAACTAGAGTCATTGCATGTGTGTTCTTTTCACATACCACATATGGATCCACCAGTGTCATTGTATGTGTGCTCTTTTCATAATCCACCTATGGATCCACCAGTGTCATTTCATGTGTGTTCTTTTCACATACCACATATAGATCCACCGGTGTCCTTGAAATGTGTGTTCTCTTCAGAGACCACACATGGATCCACTAGAGTCATTGCATGTGTGTTCTTTTTACTAACAACAACTAGAGTCATTGCATGCGTGTTCTTTTCACATACCACATATGGGTCCACCAGTGTCATTGCATGTGTGCTCTTTTCACAATCCACCTATGGATCCACTAGTGTCATTGCATGTGTGTTCTTTTTACTAACAACAACCAGAGTCATTGCATGTGTGTTCTTTTCACATACCACATATGGATCCACCAGTGTCATTGAAATGTGTGTTCTCTTCAGAGACCACACATGCATCCACTAGTGTCATTGCACGCGTGTTCTTTTTACTAACAACAACCAGAGTCATTGCATGTGTGTTCTTTTCACATACCACATATGGATCCACCAGTGTCATTGCATGTGTGCTCTTTTCACAATCCACCTATGGATCCACCAGTGTCATTGCATGTGTTCTCTTTTTACTAACAACAACCAGAGTCATTGCATTTGTGTTCTCTTCAGAGACCACACATGGATCCACCAGTGTCAATGCATGTGTGTTCTTTCCATAATCCACCTATGGATCCATCAGTGTCATTGCATGTGTGCTCTTTTTACTAACAACAACCAGAGTCAGTGCATGTGTGTTCTCTCCAGAGACCACACATGGATCCACCAGTGTCATTGCATGTGTGTTCTTTTTACTAACAACAACCAGAGTCATTGAAATGTGTGTTCTCTTCAGAGACCACACATGGATCCCCTAGTGTCATTGCATCTGTGTTCTTTTCACTAACAACAACCAGAGTCATTTCATGTGTGTTCTTTTGACATACCACATATGGATCCACTAGTGTCATTGCATGTGTGTTCTTTTTACTAACAACAACTGGAGTCATTTCATGTGTGTTCTTTTCACATACCACATATGGATCCACTAGTGTTATTGAAATGTGTGTTATCTTCAGAGACCACGCATGGATCCACCAGTGTCATTGCATGTGTGTTATTTTTACTAACAACAACTAGAATCATTGCATGTGTGTTCTTTTTACATACCACATATGGATCCACCAGTGTCATTGTATGTGTGCTCTTTTCATAATCCACCTATGGATCCACTAGTGTCATTTCATGTGTGTTCTTTTCACATACCACATATAGATCCACCGGTGTCATTGAAATGTGTGTTCTCTTCAGAGACCACACATGTATCCACTAGAGTCATTGCATGTGTGTTCTTTTTACTAACAACAACTAGAGTCATTGCATGTGTGTTCTTTTCACATACCACATATGGGTCCACCAGTGTAATTGCATGTGTGCTCTTTTCACAATCCACCTATGGATCCACTAGTGTCATTGCATGTGTGTTCTTTTACTAACAACAACCAGAGTCATTGCATGTGTGTTCTTTTCACATACCACATATGGATCCACCAGTGTCATTGAAATGTGTGTTCTCTTCACAGACCACACATGGATCCACTGGTGTCATTGCACGCGTGTTCCTTTCACTAACAACAACCAGAGTCATTGCATGTTTGTTCTTTTCACATAACACATATGGATCCACCAGTGTCATTGCATGTGTGCTCTTTTCACAATCCACCTATGGATCAACCAGTGTCATTGCATGTGTGCTCTTTTTACTAACAACAACTAGAGTCATTGCATGTGTGTTCTCTTCAGAGACCACACATGGATCCACCAGTGTCATTGCATGTGTGTTCTTTTCATAATCCACCTATGAATCCACCAGTGTCATTGCATGTGTGCTCTTTTTACTAACAACAACCAGAGTCAGTGCATGTGTGTTCTCTTTAGAGACCACACATGGATCCACCAGTGTCATTGCATGTGTGTTCTTTTTACTAACAACAACCAGAGTCATTGAAATGTGTGTTCTCTTTAGAGACCAGACATGGATCCCCTAGTGTCATTGCATCTGTGTTCTTTTCACTAACAACAACCAGAGTCATTTCATGTGTGTTCTTTTCACATACCACATATGGATCCACCAGTGTCATTGCATGTGTGTTCTTTTTACTAACAACAACTGGAGACATTTCATGTGTGTTCTTTTCACATACCACATATGGATCCACCGGTGTCATTGAATTGTGTGTTCTCTTCAGAGACCACGCATGGATCCACCAGTGTCATTGCATGTGTGTTCTTTTTACTAACAACAACTAGAGTCATTGCATGTGTGTTCTTTTCACATACCACATATGGATCCACCAGTGTCATTGTATGTGTGCTCTTTTCATAATCCACCTATGGATCCACCAGTGTCATTTCATGTGTGTTCTTTTCACATACCACATATAGATCCACCGGTGTCATTGAAATGTGTGTTCTCTTCAGAGACCACACATGGATCCACTAGAGTCATTGCATGTGTGTTCTTTTTACTAACAACAACTAGAGTCATTGCATGCGTGTTCTTTTCACATACCACATATGGGTCCACCAGTGTCATTGCATGTGTGCTCTTTTCACAATCCACCTATGGATCCACCAGTGTCATTGCATGTGTGTTCTTTTTACTAACAACAACCAGAGTCATTGCATGTGTGTTCTTTTCACACACCACATATGGATCCACCAGTGTCATTGAAATGTGTGATCTCTTCAGAGACCACACATGGATCCACCAGTGTCATTGCATGCGTGTTCTTTTTACTAACAACAACTAGAGTCATTGCTTTCACATACCACATATGGATCCACCAGTGTCATTGCATGTGTGCTCTTTTCATAATCCACCTACGGATCCACCAGTGTCATTTCAAGTGTGTTCTTTTCACATACCACATATGGATCCACCAGTGTCATTGAAATGTGTGTTCTCTTCAGAGACCACACATGGATCCACCAGTGTCATTGCATGTGTGTTCTTTTTACTAACAACAACTAGAGTCATTGCATGTGTGTTCTTTTCACATACCACATATGGATCCACCAGTGTCATTGCATGTGTGCTCTTTTCACAATCCACCTATGGATCCACAGTGTCATTGCCTGTGTGTTCGTTTTATTAACAACAACCAGAATCATTGCATGTGTGTTCTTTTCACATACCACATATGGATCCACTAGTGTCATTGAAATGTATGTTCTCTTGAGAGACCACACATGGATCCACCAGTGTCATTGCATGTGTGTTCTTTTTACTAACAACAACTAGAGTCATTGCATGCGTGTTCTTTTCACATACCACATATGGATCCACCAGTTTCATTGCATGTGTGCTCTTTTCACAATCCACCTATGGATCCACCAGTGTCATTGCATGTGTGTTCTTTTTACTAACAAAAACCAGAGTCATTGCATGTGTGCTCTTTTCACAATCCACCTATGGATCCACTAGTGTCATTTCATGTGTGTTCTTTTCACATACCACATATGGATCCACCAGAGACATTGAAATGTGCGTTCTCTTCAGAGACCACACATGGATCCACCAGTGTTATTGAAATGTATGTTCTCTTCAGAGACCACACATGGACCCACTAGTGTCATTGCATGTGTGTTCTTTTTACTAACAACAACCAGAGTCATTGATATGTGTGTTCTCTTCAGAGACCACACATGGATCCACCAGTGTCATTGCTGTGTGTTCTTTTCAGTAACAACAACCAGAGTCATTTCATGTGTGTTCTTTTCACATACCACATATGGATCCACCAGTGTCATTGCATGTGTGTTCTTTTTACTTACAACAACTGGAGTCATTTCATGTGTGTTCTTTTCACATACCACATATGGATCCACCAGTGTCATTGAAATGTGTGTTCTCTTCAGAGACCACACATGGATCCACCAGTGTCATTGCATGTGTGTTCTTTTTAGTAACAACAACTAGAGTCATTGCATGTGTGTTCTTTTCACATACCGCATATGGATCCACCATTGTCATTGCATGTGTGCTCTTTTCATAATCCACCTATGGATCCACCAGTGTCATTTCATGTGTGTTCTTTTCACATACCTCATATGGATCCACCAGTGTCTTTGAAATGTGTTTTCTCTTTAGAGACCAGACATGGATGCACCAGTGTCATTGCATGTGTGTTCTTTTTACTAACAACAACTGGAGTCATTGCATGTGTGTTCTTTTCACATACCACATATGGATCCACCAGTGTCATTGCATGTGTGCTCTTTTCACAATCCACCTATGGATCCACTAGTGTCATTGCATGTGTGTTCTTTTTACTAAAAACAACCAGAGTCATTGCATGTGTGTTCTTTTCACATACCACATATGGATCCACCAGTGTCATTGAAATGTGTGTTCTCTTCAAAGACCACACATGGATCCACCAGTGTCATTGTGTCAACACCCGGATTTTTAATCCCAGATGCCTGTTATGCCATACCTCGTAATCCCAAGATTACCATTTTTGTGAGACATAACAGTTTGGATATCAGAGTACATCATCCATTACAAACCATACATAAGGTCTTACACAAATAAGGATCTCATGATCCAATCTTAGTACAATCAAGTAGCGGAATAAATAGCGTAGCGGTGGGGTCCATCTTCAGAGTCACAGGCAATGCTGATGATGGGAGATGATCCTAGTTATCATAGCCGTCCTGCTGTCCTTCATCTTGGTAATCTCCTTCATAGTATGGCCATAGGAATAGCTAGGGACAAAGCCATGAGTACTCTTTAAGTACTCGCAAACTACCACTAACAAGTAAGATAGTTCTAGTAGAAAGTCTAACTCTAAGTTTAATTGTGATGTTAAGTTTGAAATCTCAGTTGAGTTCAAAAACAAAGAAAGATAAAAGAAGTTTGAAAAGCATTTAAGTGGGAACTTAATTGTCATAGTCACAACTCTGTTGTGGTCAAGTCATGTCACAATTCATTTCATAAGTTGTTTCGAAAACATCTGACAACGGAACAGTATGGCCACTCCAACTGTCCATAACCACGGACGCGGATATTCGAATAGTTTGACACTCTGCAGAGGTGGTACACTTTCACCACAAGATTCGATACATCTGTTAGGGATAACCCTGAATCATCATACTTAGTATGCAGATAATCAAACATAACCTTTCCTTTTCACACCCTAGTATAAGCACCTCTCCTATGAGCATGGCCTCCCAACCATGACCATCTGTCATCTTGGGCACTGCATAGGTGGACAACATTGAGAGGTAGCCTCAGCTCAAACCTCTCCCGCGAGGGAACTAATACTAATGCATATAAACTTCTGGCTAAGCCTTACCCAATTCAGGTATTATGGTTGTACGGTAAAATTGGAATGGTATCACATTCGAACCCAACCATCAGTTTTGTAAAAGGGCTAAGGCTCATGCCTCAACATTTTCATCATCATAAACCATTGGTGTTTCTCAACACATGTCAAAACATTTCAATAGAATGACTCATCATTCCAAGGTTTTCACAAGTCATTTTCACCAAGTATTCCCATCTAAAGTGAGTCAAGTTTTGGGTTTTGTTCCAACTACTAAGTTAAGGGTGTTCACTAATGTGGAATGCTAATCTCAATCTCATGCCATAGAATGACATCTAAGTCTAACTAGATAGGTCAAGTTTTATACTCTTTGTGCTACCTTTAAACAAGTAAAGGACTTTAGTAAAGTAAAGAAGGTAAAGCTTGTAAATAAAACTTGGAGTAGGTATAAGTCAAGGTGATATAACCAAAGCATGCCTAGTGCATTTGCTTAGGTTATCTAGCTTAATTCTAACTTGCTAACCATAGCTTGATCAGTTTACTTGAAGTGCTAGGCTTGCAAGTAATCACTTGCATGGTTAACTTGTATAATGCTAACTTGCCTTGGGTAGTGCAGTGGTTGAAGTTTTCTTCCTCCTCCTCTTGGTAGAACTCCTCCTCCTCGTAGACTTGGTCGGTACTATCGTCTATAAATACATACGGAATACACAATCACCAAACAATAATTAACTAGTCTACTTAGCACACTAAGGCATAAATTTGATGATCTAGTATCATCACAAACATCACAAGGTTTAATTAACTAGCTTCATTCTTTTTATTTGAGAAAAGTAATTTCTACTCATTGAAAATAACTAAGATTTAATATTCTCCAATTAAAATATGGGATCATGTGGGCACATGTCATCACCACATATTCTAACATATGGGAATGTGATTTAAAGATTGGATCATATTTTAATAAGTTCAAGTTTAATAATTAATGATTTAAAGTGACTAGAAATGCCTATATAGCATTATTTTAGTACTAGTCCAAAGTCACTGCATGCAAAACTTAATATTATTACATATTTAGATAGGTATGGTTAAATGTGATTTTTGAGAGTTGGAATCAACTCAAAAGCTATTAGGGTTGATTTTATAAAAATGTTTGAATGTGCAAAAGCTTCTGTTTTGTTATTTTAACTAGGAGATCTGTAACTCTAAAAGATTTAATTCCAACGGGCTTGGATAGAGATTTTCAGTAACTTTCCAAAAAAATTGGAATCACTCAATTTGGTTCAGTAAATCTTCCTGAAATGGTTTTTAAACTAAGGGATAGAACTAGGTTTGAATTAAAATAGCAAAACCTATATTTGAATCTACGGGCTTAGGCGGGAAACTAAAAGGGCCGGCCTAGTGGCGCTCCGCGGTGCAGATGGCAATTGACAGGGGTCCCGCATGTCAGCGGCACTTAAAACCCGAAGCGGTACAGGACGATCCGGGCCACACGATTAGAACACAGATGGACGACTCACGGTCGTCGTCGACGACAGACTCATCACCGGCGAGACTGAACCCTAAACGGCTGGTGGGGGTCTACTGGGGACGTACCAGGGCTCGAGCTAGTGCGGCGAGGCAGGCAAACGAACTGGTGGACGACGGCAGGCTCAAGCGAGGTCGCGGCAGGGGCTGAGGTGGACGAAATCGACGGGGACTTCTCCTCCTCTGAAGTGGGTACCTCCGGTGGAATTCCGGCGAACGGCGGCTCGAGTGGCTCCGGCGAGAGAGGGGAAACGGTTAGTGGAGAGAGGGGAGTGAGATGGTGTGAAGAAATGGTGCTGGGGTGGCCTCCTTATATAGGCTCGATGGTGAGGCAATGAGGCATGGGCGAGGCTCGTCGGTGACGGCGAAAGAGGGGGCTAACGGCGTGGGCGAGGTAGGCGGACGGTGGGCGGTCTGCTAGCGGTCAGTGATACATTGCAAATGTATCTATAGTTTTTGATGTTCCATGCTTGGTTTTATCCACTTTCTTGTGTTTTGTTCCAACTTTGGAGTACTTTTCATCTGATTTCTTGGACTAACCTATTAACAAGATGCCACCGTGCGAGTTGCCTGTTTTCTGCTATTTTTGGTTCCAGAAAGTCAGAAAATGAATATTCTCGGAATTGGACGGGACAAAAGCCAAAGTTGTTATTTTCCCGGAAGACTCACGGAGCTAGAAGGAGAGTCGGAGAGGGGCCACAGGGTGGCGACACCCCCCTTGACGCGGGCTAGCCTAGGCCGCGCCAGAGCATGGTGTGGGCCCCCTGGCTGGCCACCGACCTTGCCTCCTTCGCCTATATATTCCTCCCGAGGCAGAAACCCTAAATCATCAATCACAAATCCATGAAAAGTTCCACAGTGCCGCCGCCACCGAAGGGGAGATTCGGGGGACAGAAAGTCTCTGTTCCGGCACCCTGCTGGGACGGGGAAGTGCCCCCGGAGCCATCTCCATCGATCTCCACCACCATCTCCATCACCATTGTTGACTCCCATGATGAGGAGGGAGTAGTTCTCTCTCGAGGCTAAGGGTTCTACCGGTAGCTATGTGTTCATCTCTCTCTATGCATGATCATATTGTGATCATGAGCTTGTAATCTATAGATTAGATCTACCTTGCTACTAAAGTGCTTTAATAGATCTCTGCTCTCCCCATGTGTGTGAAGTTGATAGTGTGCACACCATGGTGGCACTTAGGCTAGAGATTACAAATACTTGCTATGAGTTATATTTGGAGTTAGATGTCTCTATGAAATTGTGGTGTTTGTTCGAACCATCTAGTGCTCAAGGTGACAGTGTGGGGTTATCTAGATGGGAAAGGCTTACTTTGATGTGTGCTGTTATAGCCCTACCGTGGATAGAGTGTCCAACCGAAGAGTAGTTAAGAGTAGTATCATAAAGAGAAGATATTTATATGAGAGTGTTCACTAGTGAAAGTATGATCCCTAGGCCTTGTTTCTACGCATTGAAACACCGTTTGCAACTAGATCTATTACATGTTTGCTTGCTTCCTTCTTTATTTCAGTTTTACTTTAGTCTTTTCCCACGTCAACCACACGCCAGCAAGCTATTTTCTGGCACCGTTACCACTTATAATCATCTATACCATTTGTATTTCACTATCTCTTCGCCGAACTAGTGCACCTATACACCTAACAAGTGTATTGGGTGTGTTGGGGACACAAGAGACTTCTTGTATCTTGATTGCATGGTTGCTTGAGAGGGGATACCTTTGACCACTTCCTCCATAAGTTCGATAAACCTTGGGTGATCCACTTAAGGGAAAACTTGCTGCTGTTCTACAAACCTCTACACTTGGAGGCCCAACAACTGTCTACAAGAATAGAAGTGCGTAGACATCAAGCTATTTTCCGCGCCGTTCGGGAGGTAAGGTAAAAGGTACTCACATCCTCCGGTGTGAGTGCTCGAACTTATTTCCTTTAGATTCTGCAATTTTGTCTTTTTGTTTCTTGTTTTCACTAGTTAGGCTTAATGGAAAACAACAAAAAAATTAGAGAGCTTTTTAGTATTTTTCCTAATGTAGAACATGAATTGTCTGAAAAGAAAATTAAAAAACCCATGGAACTTTCTTTGCATGCTAATAGCAATGTTATTAGTATGAATCTTTTGAACACCTTTGTTACTGATGCCATGTAAACGTCTAAGCTTGGGGAAGTTGGTTTTTATGAAAATGATCTTTTTAGTTCCCTAGCTTTAAAGAAGAAAATTTGCTCTGATGATACTTTATCTCCCATATGTGGTAATTCTAATGATACTTGTGATATTTTAAATCCACATACTGAAAGCATCTCTTTTAAAATACCTATAAAAATTGTTGAACATGTTATGAACAACTGTTATTGTTGGGGGGGATAACCCCGGGTAGGGTCACACCGGGGTATAAAGGCCGAGTTAGCTGAGGTTCGGCAAGGCCAAAGCGGATGCTGGCCGGGTCACCTCCAGGCAGGCCGGATCACGGAGTAACCCGGACCCGAAGTCGCTAACATTATATTAGCCAACTTAAGGAGTAAGTCGAAAGTGCTTGTCTAACTTGTATGCGGAACAGGTATAGCCGGATCTACCATGATCAGGTCCCGTTTAACCTGGAGAAGGAAGGAATCTCTGGTCAAAAGAAGGCCAGACGCACTGCATGGCGAAGCAAGCAAGGCGGGACCACTTGGTCATGGCCGACAAGGGTGGCGACACCCATGTAATTTGTGGCCGCAGAGGCTCACGTAGCTAAAGCATGTGTGACGCGGGGGAAAAGCACCCCGGTCGGGTTACCACTTTGAGAGGAGGAATATTCTATGCCCTAGGCAGAGACCAGGCCGCCTCTATATAAGGGGAGCTAGGGTTTCAATAGAAGGGGTTGAGTTTTCTGATATACCGATTTGGCTAAGGTTCTAGGGATGAACTGTGGGCGAGAGTAAAAGAGCTCCTTCTTCCTCCTCTCGCCAATACAGCTCTAGGAGCATTTGTAATGTTGAAAGGAAAGGAATACAATCTTCTGTGCGGAGAATCACTCCACTATCCCTCCCTGGATTCCCCTAGCGTGTATTAGTCCCCACCTTTAGCCTATCCATGGCATGCAGTGACACCACCACGGCGATTGGCGCCACTGGGCTAGCGGCGCTAGCAGGGTGAAGATCCGGACGGGAAACCTCATCGCACCAAGCGAACGCATCGTCTCCGGGCTCGTTCGGTGCTTTGAGCGCTGGACTTCGATAACGCTGGTTGCTTTAAGACGCCCACTTCCGCATAGCGGCCTCTTCGCTGTTGGGTACGCACAAGGTCTATGTTGCTATGGACATAACGTGCGTTCATCCGCGGCATGTCGTCGAAGCAGGGGAACCACCCCTTAGCATGGTTCACGAGGCGCGTATCACTCGCTCCCCGGACCGTGCAGAAGTGATGATGACTGCGCCGGGTGCAGGTGCAAGCAAGGATCTAGCACTCGACCCAGAGCTAACACCTAAGGCACCGAGGAAAGGTAGAGGACCCTCGCTAGAGAGGCCTGGGAATGTACTGAGAGAAGTTATGGATAGCTTGGCAAACCCGGTAGCAGCAGTGGTAGATCCGGCTTAGGCACAGGCCGAGCTAGAGGAAACTAGGAAAAAAAATACTAGAAGGCACAAAGAAAATAGCCGCGGCTCAGCAGTCGTTGAACATGACATTGCGTGAGTATGCAAAAGCAAACAAAGTTGATACGGTAAAGGTAAAAGGGAGAAATCTCATGAGCGAGATGAACAAAGGTGATACTGGAGCCGAGGAATCGGAAAACTGTTTGTCTGTTGGGCTGCCGAGGTACAGTACCCCGGCGAAGAACCTCAGAGCAGCAGATGCGGCAACATCCGAGTTAGAGGGTCTGACGGGTGAGGCCCGTCAAAGACAACAAGATAGGGTTAACGAGTTAGTTCGGATCACGAACAGAAAGAACGAAGAGCTACTCAGAGCTAATCCGGAGAGAGCTGGAGCTTCCAAAATCGTCCATTCAGCGATGGGTAACCCGGAGAAATCCGCTAGAGCCGCATCGTCTCCTCATGGCGGTCCAAGGAGAGAAGAGGTAGTAACCTCGGCCAGACGGAACAAACAGATCGTCCCGTACGACCCGACGCGGGCAGGAAAAGGAAAAGAGGCACAGAAAAATGATGATCGACAAAGTGTGAGCCGAGGTGAAGCTGGCCGAGGTAACCACGACCAAGGTAATGCCGGTCAAGGGAACGCTGCCAACGGCAATGCCGGACAGCGAAACTCGGTAGGAGCAGGACAACCGCAGCAGTGGAATATACCAAGGCAAGAGCAAGGTGCCGGCCGAGGTATGCAACAGAGAGGTGCGCCACAAGAGCAAAACCGGTACAACGATGATGATTCGGAGATGGTGAACACGGGGTACCCAAGACCGGACTATCATGTGATAGGGTCAAGATTGGGAAGCAGGGATTTGATGCCGGATGACGCAAGATTGAAACTGGATCGCCTGTATAGGTCGGAACAGATCGAGTGTCAAGGTCCACCGGGTCCAGCGTGCTTTGGACCTCGGATCATGAAGGAGCCACCGGTACCTAACTTCTAGCTGCCCAGGGGCACGAAGACGTATGACGGCAGTACCAAGCCAGAGGATTGGCTGATAAACTATGCTACGGCTATGAAAATTGCCACTGGCAACTTGAGATGGGTTGTATGATACGTACCCTAGATGTTAGAAGGTCCGGCCAGAGTATGGTTGAACAATTTGCCACCCGGAAGCATCAACTGCTGGATAGATTTTGAAGAAATGTTTATCAGCAACTTCTCAAGTACATATCAGAGGCCGAATAGGCCGCATACCCTAGCAATGTGCAAGCAAAGACCTAATGAGACAGACCGTGAATTCTTGACCCGGTGGTGTACCGTGAGAAACTCGTGTGAGGGTGTCATAGAGTCACAGGCCATAGCGTGGTTTGCGCAAGGGTGCAGATATGGCAGCGAGCTGTGGATGAAATTGCAAAGGAAAATGCCAATTATGTTGGCAGAGATGATCCGGATTGCCGATTTGTATGCTTTGGGTGATCCGACTCAACCTAGGCTCGCGTCAAACGAGTCAAACGAGGAATACTATCAGAGGGATGGAGTCGGGTCATCTCGGAGGAATGACTACAGTGGAAAAAGAAGAGATGATAGACCGGATCGTCGCTACGGTTCGCAACAAGTTGCAGCTGTGAATCAAGATCAACATGGAACAGGGAGCAACCAGCACCAGAAAACTGGATGGCAATGTACTCCAAGAAACGATGGCAAGAAAATGTGGACGCCGGAGCAAAAGAGACAATGGCAAGAAAAGAAAGACCGTCCGAGGTATACTTATGAGTCGATGTTGGACCAGCCGTGTAAGTTTCACACGCCAAATCCGAGTTGCCCGGCAGGTCACACAACGAGGCAATGTGAGTGGATGCGTAAGATAGAACAAGGTGGTTCGGGGAATGCTCAGGCACCCCGGAATGATCAACCTCGGCAGGAGTTACCTCGGCAGCAATTGCTCTCCGGAGCGAACACGCAACAGCTAATGTTGCCTCCCCCTCCGCCGAGGTATGACAACAATGAGAGAAGGGATGCAGTGCATCAGGTGGAAAATCAGCACCAGCCGAATCAGAGGTACCTCGGAAACGAGGGGAGGAATGAGTACACGGAACATCATCAGAGCTATTGTGTGTTCACAACTGAGGAAACAGATAGGAAGAGCTTGCAACACCGACATATGGAGGTCAATGCGGTAATGCCAGCAGTGACGAGGTACATGCCTTGGTCGGACCAAGAAATCACCTGGAACATCAAAGATCATCACAGGCTAATGCCGAGTCCAGGTTCGTATGCGCTAGTGCTAGACCCGACATTCATTGGGCCGAACGTCAATGTGAGGTTCTCCAAGGTACTGATTGACAATGGCAGTAGCAGTAACATCATGTATGCGGATACAATGCGCAAGTTGGGTATCTCGTAGAACATGCTCCAGGCTACAAGGACAACTTTCCATGGTATTGTACTAGGCATTTCTTGTGAGCCCATAGGCAAAGTCCGGGTTGACGTGCTATTCTGCACGAGAGATAATTGCTGAACTGAGAATCTGGAGTTTGAGGTGGTGAACTTGGAAAGTGCGTATCACGCGTTACTCAGAAGACCAGCATTGAACAAGTTCATGGCAAGCTGCCACATCAGTTATCTGAAGATGAAGTTGCCCGGGCTAAATGGAGTGATTACCATTGCTGGAGATTTCCGACGTTCCATTGAGTGTGCCTCAGCTGGGTCTAACCTAGCCGAGTCATTCGTGATTGCGCAAGAGAAGAGAAAAATCCAAGAGGTGGCGGCATTAGCTCAGTCCGCGCAGCAGTATATGCCGGTGTTGAGTAACCCGCATGGTAGCGTTTCATTCCAAGCCGCAAAGGATACCAAGAAGGTTCCAGTTGATGACATGTTCCCAGAGCGCACCGTAACAATTGGTGCCGGGTTAACTGATAAATAGGAAAGCGAGCTCGTCAACTTCCTCCGTGAGAATCGGGACATTTTTGCTTGGTCCACATAGGATTTGCAAGGTGTTCCGAGGGAGTTGGCCGAGCACTCTTTGAATGTAAGACCCAGAGCAAGGCCAGTGAAGCAACCTCTCCGCCGCTTCGCCGAGGATAGGAGAAAAGTCATTGGAGATGAGATAGCTCGGTTGCTAGCAGCAGGATTCATCATGGAAGTATTGTATCTGGATTGGCTCTCCAATCCGGTGCTGGTAGAAAAGAAGAAGGATGATCCGAACGTGGCAGTGATTTGGCGTATGTGTATCGATTACACGAACCTGAATAAGGCGTGTCCAAAAGATCCATGTCCACTGCCGAGGATAGATCAGGTCATAGACTCAACCGCGGGATGTGAACTGTTGTCATTCATTGATGCATATTCCGGTTTCCACCAGATACCTCTAAATCCGGATGATCAAATAAAGACCGTGTTTATCACCCCGTACGGGGCTTATTGCTATCGCACTATGCCGTTTCGTTTACGTAATGCAGGTGCAACATACCAAAGATGTATGCAAAAATGTTTGCACAACCAAATAGGTCAAAACGTACAAGTATATGTGGATGATGTGGTTATCAAGACCAAGGAAAGAAAAACGCTCCTTGACGACATCAAGCAGACATTCACGAACTTGAGAAGGATCCGGATGAAGCTTAACCCAGAAAAATGTACCTTCGGTGTCCCGGCTGGAAAATTACTCGGATTTCTCGTCTCCAGCCGAGGTATCGAAGTTAATCCAACTAAGATTTGGGCCATTGAACGAATGGAGCTGCCGAAGTGTCTTAACGATGTTCAGAAGTTCACTGGGTGCCTGGCATCGTTGAGTCGGTTTGTATGTCGGTTGGGAGAAAAGGCACTGCCTCTCTACCAACTCATGAAAAAGTCGGATAAGTTCGTTTGGCACCACAGGCCGATGAAGCCTTTGCCCACTTAAAGAAGATGTTGGCCACAGCACTAGTGTTAGCCTCTCCACTATCAAAGGAGCCAATGTTGCTCTACATAGCCGCAACCAACCGAGTTGTAAGTGTAGTGATTGTAGTAGAGCGCAATGAAGAGGGTAAGTCGGTGCAGAGGCCTGTGTATTACTTGAGCGAGGTATTATCTGCCTCAAAACAGAACTACCCACACTTTCAAAAGGTGGCATATGGTGTCTATATGGTGGCAAAGAAGTTAAAGCATTATTTTGAGGAGCACCCCATCAAAGTGATATGTGAAGCTCCCATATCCGAGATAATGGGTAACAAGGATGCGAGTGGCAGAATTGCAAAATGGGCAATTGAGCTAGCTCCTTATGCACCCCAATATGACAGAAGAGAAGCAATCAAGTCTCAGGCTGTGGCGGACTTTTTTGTAGATTGGGCCGAGGTACAATACGAACCACCGCCACCAAATCCGAACTACTGGAGGATGCACTTTGACGGGTCGAAAACCAAAACCGGATTAGGCGCCAGGGTTGTGCTAACCTCGCCAAAGAAGGACCAGCTAAAATACGTATTATAGATCCATTTTGCGACATCAAACAATGTCGCTGAGTACGAGGCTCTTGTGCATGGGCTCAAAGTGGCAAAAGAGATTGGCATACGTCGGATAATATGCTTTGGCGACTCGGATTTGGTGGTGCAGCAAGTGTCCGGAGTGTGGGACGCCCTAGATCCAAACATGGAACTATACAAGTTTCATGTGCAGAAGTATATCTGGTTACTTTGAGGGATGTGAATTTCACCATGTACCTCGAGTGGAAAACGAGGCTGCCGACATGCTATCGAAGCTCGGATCAACCCGACAGGCAATTCCACCGGGTGTAGCATTGGAACAGCTCAGAAAACCATCTATCGGGTCGTCCCCAGGAACCGACTCGATCTATGTCCCGGAAGATACAGAGTCCGGAGCTGAGCCCATGGACATTGACACGGGAGGTGGTACGCAAGACCCGGGGACTGCATCAGCAAACCCGGGGACTGCCTCAACAAACCCGGGGACTACCTCGCTCGACCCGGGGACTGCTCAGCATGATCCGGCTGAAGTTACGCCGGTAGATCAGATGTAAATTGATGAGGACGTGTTCCCTGCATGAGTAATAGCAGCTTGGGCACTGCCTATATTCCAATTCCTGAAAGAGGGAGCGTTACCCACTGAGGAGGTGTTAGCCAGGCAAACTCAGAGGAGAGCAAAAGCATACACAATCATTAATTCCGAGCTGTACAAACGGAGTGTAACCAATGTCCTCTAGTGATGCATTGACTCGGAAGAAGGGCTTGACATCCTCCGAGATATACACCAAGGAGAATGCGGGCATCATGCCTCATCCTGAGCCTTGGTGGCAAAAGCGTTCCGGCATGGATTGTACTGGCCAAGTGCCTTAGAACAGGCAGAGGATCTGGTGAGAAAATGCAATGGTTGTCAGAGGTACGCTACCAAGACACATATGCCGATGTCGGAACTCAAGACCATACCAATTACGTGGCCATTTGCCGTATGGTGCTTGGATATGGTTGGCTCGTTCAAACCAGCAAGGGGAAACATGACACACATTTTGGTCATGGTGGATAAGTTTACAAAATGGATTGAAGTGAAGCCTATAAGAAAATGTGATGGAGCTACGACCGTAACATTTCTCAAAGACATTATCTTGAGATACGGTTGTCCTCACAGTATCATAACCGACAATGGCACCAATTTTGCGGAAGGAGCATTTGCGCGCTTCTGCCAGGACAAGAAGATCTGACTCGACATAGCCTCAGTAGCCCACCTCGCATCGAACGGACAATTGGAAAGATCCAACAGATTAGTATTATCCGGGATAAAACCCCGGCTCATTGAGCCGCTGCAAAGATCAGCGGGGTGCTGGATAGAAGAACTACCAGCGGTACTGTGGAGTTTAAGAACAACTCCGAATCGATCAACAGTTATACGCTTTTTTTCGTATATGGGGCGAATCAGACATTACCGACATAGAGCATGATTCGCCTAGGGTCACCCAATACACAGAAGCCGAAGTGCAAGAAGCGAGAGAACTGGCACTGTCCAGATCCGCCATATATCAGCAAAATCTCCGACGCTACCATAGCCGGAAAGTGTGCCCCCGAGTCTTTCGGGAAGGCGATCTGGTGCTCCGATTGGTACAACGTACTACTGGCATGCATAAATTATCCCCCCCATGGGAAGGGCCATTCATTGTGAGCAAAGCATTGCACAATGATTCTTACTATCTTATAGATGTAAAGCCACAGGAAAAGGACAAGGCGGACATGTCCGGAGAGGAATCTAAGCGACCGTGGAATGTAGCACTACTTCGTCCTTTCTACACTTAGCTAAGAAGTGTATGTATCCGAGTCGTCTCATATGTCGGTATGTATGTCGGCAATGAGTTTATCAATGAAATAGTAGCGCCTCGAGCAGTAACTCGAGGACTGCCTTAATAATTTTTGTTGTTGTCTCTTGTGCGTTAGCTGGAATAAGTTGTTCTACTTAACCCGGATTAGTAATGTGTGAGCACCAAAAACCCAACTCTTCGACTTGCTGCTGTCCAACAAGAATTGGCTTCATGGCAAGCAAGAGAACAAGTTTGGAATTGCGTAGCACATGAAAAGCGACTAAGGAAATGAATTTATTCGAGCTAACATTTGTTTTTCGGACTAACCCTGTATTTATTTTCAAGTTATTATGCAGCTTTATTTTTTGAGCTAAGTCCGAAAGTTTCTTAGTATTGTTAAGACGATTTTTGAAGCTCGGATTCGTAAGTCATAAAACCGAATCAAGGTAGACACGATCCGAGCTGAAAGATTGGACGAACAAGAAAATAACTTGGGGACTACGCCCAAGTTAACCCGGCATAAGAACTTAGTAGCAAAATATCACATATACACAACATACAGTTGCACCCGGCATACCGGGGATCTGATAAATTTTCAAGTTTTTTGACCTAAGGAGCAGCAGGAGGAGGAAGTTCGGCGTCGTCTTTGCTATCTTCAATATCTGAGGCATCGCCCTCTTCGTCCTCATCCGACCTGTCTTCAGCGTTCTCGTCCCCAGCGGATTCCAGGAAGCTCGGTCCTTCAACCCATTCATGGATAGGAGAATATTCGATGAGGCTGTAGGCGCAAGCCTGGCGCCGAGCTACCCACTTCGGGTCATCAGTCCATCTGGATCCGGTGCGTCGGCGTGTAAGGAGGCTGAGGTCGATCTTCTCATACCATGTGAGTATGTGGTGAAGGATAGTATCACCTGCACGCATCAATGGACTCCTCCAGAGGTCGAGCTGGGTCTCGATATCCGACCGATTTTCAGCAACAAGTGTGATTCTCTTCGGAGCACTCTCAACTGGCCAGAACGTGTTGAAAACTCGAACTGAAACATCGAGGAGATCCTTGCGGTAGTTCTTGATGATTTCCACACGAGATGACAGGCTGACCAATAGGTCCTCCATGTCTAAGGGAATGCTCTCACCGTCAAGAGCGACGGGAGTACCCCTCTCTCGGCGGAAATTGGCAACATCAGCGCTCACAATAGGAGTACCCTCTAGAAAGTGGCCTGGAAACAAGGCAAAGGAAGAACCTGAAGAAAAGACATATGAAGTAACCCGGAGAATTATGTCAGATAAGGGAAAAGAACTTACGTGAAATGTGGCTGTGAATCCGGGTCAACTCCTTGATGCATTTATCGCGTGTCTTGCGAAGTTCCTCAAGATCAGCGTTTGCCGATCCAAGCTGGATGTCTGATTCTTTGAGTAGGTCCTGGTGCTTGGAGATCTGGAGAGTAAGGCGCTCGTGCTCTTCTGTGAAGTTCTGGCCAACCTTTTGGAGCTCGGTTTGGTGCTGGGCCTTCATGTTCTCCATCTCAGCCTTGAGCCTGGCAATCTCATTGTCCTTGGTCCGGAGGAGAGCGAGCTCATCGTCTTTTTTCTTCAGCTTGGCTTGATGTTGCCCTGCTTGTTCGAGAAAATGCAGTATCATATCAGGCACGAGCACAACTATCCTCAAGCGATGCTGAAATAGTATGTGGACCCGGCAGAGCCGAGGAATGAATGTTTGCCGAGCCAAGAAGAAAAGAAGATGGAAAGCAAAGCAGGGTCGGACAAAAAGGACTTTCCCTTGATCTGCTCCAGGTTCTTTCGCATGATCTTGTTCTCAGCCTCCACCCCAGCTGCAGAAACCGAATGAGGAGATTAGTTCGGCAGAAGAAGATGAAGAGAAACGGAAAAGCGCCAAGGGAGAAACTTACCCCTTTTTTCATGTTCTGCAATAAGTGCAACGTCCTTTGCGCGTAGCATCTTATGGGTATCCAGCAGGCGTTGGAATTCAGCACTCTGGCGATTGGTGGTTACCTGAAAAAAGTACATAAGCGTAAAATTAGCTTGGTGCATATTTGAAGTGTACAAGATCCGGGCTAAGCCAGTGTGCAAGATCCGGGCCAAGTGGAACTTAACCCGGCTCTATGTGTGTGCATATTCAAAGTGTACAAAATCCGGGCCTAGTGGAACTTAACCCGGCTCTAGGTGTGTGCATATTTGAAGTGTCCAAAATCCGGGCCAAGTGGAATTTAACCCGGCTCTAGGTGTGTGCATATTCGAAGTGTGCAAGATTCGGGCCAAGTGAAACTTAACCCGGCTCTAGGTGTGTGCATATTCGAAGTGTACAAAATCCGGGCCAACTGGAACTTAACCCGGCTCTAGGTGTGTGCATATTCGAAGTGTGCAAGATCCGGGCCAAGTGGAACTTAACCCGGCTCTAGGTGTGTGCATATTCGAAGTGTACAAAATCCGGGCCAAGTGGAACTCAACCCGGCTCTAGGTGTGTGCATATTCGAGGTTCACATGGAGCTACGTTAGTTTTCTAATGAGCCTCCGGCCGACTAACAAGTTACTCCACCGGAGGCTCGGGGACTAATGGTTACTATCTACAGCATGTAAAGGAGAACCGACATACCTCCATCATCCTCCCCACAAGGTTAATTGCCTTAGCGGCTGTATTCATTTGGGCAGAAAATTCTGCAGGGCCGAACTTTTCCGGGAGATCGTCGTTGTGGATGAACTCCGCCTTGTTCCAGTTCATGACGAACTCAATCAGGCTCAGAGGGTACCGCTCACCGGTGGGCATATGGGGTGCCACCAAGCCCTTCGCGTGCGCTTCTTTCCTCTCAACCAAGGCAAGGGCTGGGCTGGTATGCAGAACCATTTGCTGCACATCAGTTGGCTCGGCAGGAGCATCCTTCGCTGCTGGAGCTTTCTTGGGAAGCATCGACGATAGGGTTCGCTGCCCAGCCTCGACGAATGCTAACTTGGTAGCATCCGGAGCCTTTTTTCCCTTGGCTTGCTGGGAAGAAGTAACTGCAGCGGATTTCCCCTTAGGAGCTGCTAGAGTAGTTCCTCGCCGAGGTTGAGATGACTCGGACGAGGCGGAAGAACTTGGCGCTGGAGCTCTTATAGCTGGACTTGGAGCGATTGTTGATTTTCTTGGTGTCGGAACGGGTGCTGGTGCTGATTCGGTCACTGGTACTGGAACTGCTGCTGGTGCTGGGGCCGGTGCTGGTGTCGAGGTAGTCTTGGTGGCTGCTGGTTGCGGTGATGCCGAAGTTGTGGACGCTGTCACCTCGGCTGGGCCGGCCTCTCCTGCTCCAAGGTTGCATTCCTCTCGACGAGGTAGTGCGGAACCCGGAGCAGCCACAGAACCCTCTAGAATAGGGCTCAGCGGACGTGACTCGTCGTCATGAGGAGGAGAAGGGCCAGATCGGAGTGGTGAAGAGATGCTAGATCCGCTCTGAGGGACCTCCACCGGAGCCCTGAAGAAAAGAATAATGTCAGAAGAGAAATTACAACGATGCAAGGAGAAGTGAGTTACCCAACGAAAAATGACTTACGCATCCGAGGTTTGGGCCTCCTTGGGTTTCCGAGCCCTTCGTGTCGGGGCTTTGCCTGCCGGCTTGGAGGCAGTCTTGTCTCCGGCCTTCTTTCGCCTTTTTGTGGGCTGAGAAGGTTCGGAGGAGGAACTTGGTGCGGCTCCGCGCCTCTTCTTCGACGCCACCGGAACCGGTTCGCCCGTAGCAAGCGAAGGATCCTCGTGGATATGCCCACCGGGGTTAGCTGATGCCGGAAAGGCAAAAGAAAGAGGGACAGCCTCAACAAGTTCAATCACGTCGACATCCGAGTCATCCTCATCATCAGTCCAGTCTCTAAGAGAAGAGAATTTACCGCTGGGTCGTTTTGTAGCGTCGGTCATAGGGAGAAACATCTCCTGGTCCGGCTCCTCCTCATCCGGGATTTCTCGGTTCGGCGCCCACTTAAGGGTCGGATCCGTACCATCCTCAAGGGTTTGCTGAAGGAATAGCTGAGAGAAAGCATGAAGAACAGAGTCAAAAATACAAAAAAACCGACACATATTTAATCCGAAGTAAGTTTGCCCCGCGAAGCTTACCGTGGGAGGGAGCCTGTCACGGCAGAAGTGCTCAATTCCCCACGTCCATTTAGCAGAGAAATCCTTGTGGGTGGTGAAGAGAGCCTTAACCCGGCGAAAAATCTCCGTGTTGCTCAGCTCGAAGGAGGAGGTTCAGTTGGGGTCGCGGCTGAAACTCATGTGGCACACCTTGTGCGTGCGCTTCTGGAGGGGAGAGATTCGGTTGCGCACGAACGTGATCATAGCATCCTCGTTGCACAATCCGAGTTTCTTCAGTTCCACGAACCTCTTGTTAACCTGGTTGGCCATAGCCGTGGGCTTCTTGGAGACCTCCTCCCAAAATTCCGGATCAGGTGGACCCGGAGTATAGGGGAGCAACCCAATAAAATCTTCAGTGCCCGTGTTCCGGACATAGAAGAAGGTCCAGGCCCATCCTTTGTAGGAGTCAAGCCCGGTGACCCGGGGGAAAACAGAAGTCCTCCTGGGTGAGATGGACGCAACTCCGAATTGGGTGAGCTGCTTATCCTCCAACTCAACTTGGATGTTGGGGATGACGTTACGACGAAGGCCGAAAAACCGGATCCACAGCTCCTTCATGGGCCACAGTCCGGTGTAGCCCTCGATCGTAGAAGCAAAAGCAGAGAGAGAGGTGATAGCGTTGGCTGGAAGATGATGCGGCTATAGGTGGTAGGTGCTAAGCCAATCCCGAAAGAAGTCGCTCACCGGCAAGCCGAACCCCCGTTGGAAGTGGGACAAGAACACGACGAACTCACCCGGATTGGGTGAGGGGCCAGGTCGGAGGGAGGGAAGCGACGACACGGCAGGGATGCGTCTGTCCGTAGAGCCATCAAGGTCATCTTGACAGACCCATGACCTGGCCCACGGTCGCCGCAGCGCGTCCTCCTTCATTTCTTGCTCGACGACGAGCTCCTCCTCATCATCTCAGATTGCTACCCTGGCGCTTAGCGGCGGCGGGGATTTGAGGCCTGGATTGGCGAGGACCCGTGAAAGGAAGTCAGCACTTGACAGAGGCACGGGGAAAAGTGCGGCGGCGGCGCTGCTGCTAGGAGCAATGGCGGCGGCGCGGTCGCGAAGAAGATGAAGAAGAAGAGCAACAGAAAGAGGGGCGCGGAAGAGGAAAAAATCCTAAGAGGTGCGCCCCTCCGCTATTTAACCACCCCCTAAGAAGGTGAGTGGGATTGCACCCTGCAAATGAGCCACATGGTGTGGCCGTGTATCACCTGCATCAGCCAATCAGTGAGGAGCCACACGGAAGGCCACAGGGCAGAGGCGATCCCATGACGTGGACTTGACACGGTAAACAAGGAGGCAGCGCGACGTGACCTCGCACAGAATAATCGACAATTATCACAAGCTATTCGTGTCGCCCTTAAAATAAGACAACGTAATGATTAGCCACCATATGGGTTAGCGTATGAAAGAAGGAAACAAGGCCCGAATAAAGCCATGGTAACCCGGACAGCAGGTAAAAACTTAGAATATGCAGAGGGAACGTAAATCCATGAAATCCGAGTCAAAGTAGTAACCCGGCCGACAAGTGAAAACTTGGAACGTGCAAAGGGAAAGTAAATCCACATAATCCGAGATAAAGAGCTAAATCGGAAATAACGTCCAAGGCTCGAACATAAATGAACCTGATGTGGCCTTAGCGGCCAAGGCTGCTAAGACCGCACCAGCTTCGGGGACAAATGTTGGGGGGATAACCCCGGGTAGGGTCACGACAGGGTATAAATGCCGAGTTAGCTGAGGTTCGGCAAGGCCAAAGCGGATGCTGGCCGGGTCACCTCCAGGTAGGCCGGATCACGGAGTTACCCGGACTAGGGGGGTCGCCTAACATTATATCAGCCGACTTAAGGAGTAAGTCGGAAGTGCTTGTCTAACTTGTATGCAGGAACAGGTATAGCCGGATCTACCATGATCTAGGTCCCGTTTAGCTTCTGGGAGAAGGAAGGAATCTCTCTGGTCAAAAAGAAGGCCCGGTACGCACTTCATGAGCGAAGCAAGCAAGGGCAGGACCACCGGGTCATGGCCGACAAGGGTGACGACGCCCATGTCGGCTGACGCAGGCGCCGCAGAGGCTCACGTAGCTAAAGCATGTGTGACGCGGGGGAAAAGCACCCCGGTCGGGTTACCACTTTGAGAGGAGGCATATTCTTAGGAATATGCCTCCACGTATGCCCTAGGTAGAGACCAGGCCGCCTCTATATAAGGGGAGCTAGGGTTTCAGTAGAAGGGGTTGAGTTTTCTGATATACCGATTTGGCTAAGGTTCTAGGGATGAACTGTGGGCGAGAGTAAGAGAGCTCCTTCTTCCTCCTCTCGCCAATACAGCTCTAGGAGCACTTGTAATTTTGAAAGGAAAGGAATACAATCTTCTGTGCGGAGAATCACTCCACTATCCCTCCCTGGATTCCCCTAGCGTGTATTAGTCCCCACCTTTAGCCTATCCATGGCATCTGCCGTGACACCACCATGACAGTTATTTGGGAGATGGAACCGTCCATCCTGGTGATCATTTACTCTTTATACACGAATTATGTGAGTTGTTCAAGTGTGCAGGTATTTCAATGAACCAATTTAAGAGGAAGCTATTCCCTATTTCACTTAAGGTCAAGCAAGGGAGTGGTATGAGCTACTAGATGATCCTCATCATTTGGAGTGGAAGGAACTTGAATCTCTCTTTTACTCTAAATTTTATCCTCCTCATGAGATTCATAAAGATAGGAATTACATTTATAATTTTCATCCACATGATGGAGAAAGTATTGCGCAAGCATGGGGGAAATTGAAGTCACTAATGCTCAAATGTCCCATTCATGAGCTCTCCAGTAATATTGTTATTAATAATTTCTATGCAAGGCTTTCAGGACATTACAAGGAATATCTAGATACTTGTTTAGAGGGATCCTTCACAAGTAAGGATGCCAAAGCTAAGTGGGATCTTCTTGAAACAATTCAAAGCAATACCTAAGATTGGGATAACAATAAAGGTAAAGAACCAGGTATAAACTATGAGTATGATTGCATTAAGTCTTTCGCTGAAACTGCTAATTTTCAAGAGCTTAGTGCTAAATATGGTCTTGATCCTCAAATTCTTATTGATTGTTTTAGATCCTTTGCTTCTCATATTAATGCTCCTAAAGAAAAAATGGGACATGTATCATGAGCCTTATAAAGACACTTGCATGGAAAATGAAATTGTTATTAATAATAGCAATAAACATGCTCAAACCCCTAAAAGTACTATTTCTTATAAGCATGTTAATTTTTTGGAATACATAGACCTTGTGAGAATAATCAAATTGAAGAAGAATATTGTATCATCCACAGGAATGAAAAAAACTAGAACATGGTATAGGGCTCTAAATGATCTTGGTAAAAACTCTGTGCCCTTTATCCTTTTATTTGTGAACTTTGCTTTGAAGTGGGTCATTTCAATTTTCAATGCTTAGGCCATAATAATAGCCCTTCTAATCCAATGAGTACTGCAAGTTTGTATTGTGATGACATGATCACTCCTAATCAGCATGATGAACTTACATTATTTTTGGGGTGTAAAGAGTTATCAAGAAAAACTTCTTTGGTAGATATGAGTGCTTTTGGTATGAATAGTGTCATGCATGGTTGTCATCTTTATTGTGTTGATAATTGTCACACAAATACTTACATACAAAATATTATAGAAGATGAGATTTTACCAAAATATGACAGGACTAATATGTGTTTTGATCTTATTAATGAAAAGAAGGAATCCTCCAAAGTTTCTTCTATTGTCTCTAACAATAAACCAGGGTATATGGAGAAGCTTCCTTTCAAGCCTCTCCCTCCTAAAGAGAGTAAGAAAAAGAAGAAGAGGAGGAGTAAAAGAAGAGAGGAAACGGTATTTTCCCCTAAGCATGTTGCTCCTATTATAGTTTTTGATGAGTCTGAAATTGATGATGTTCCTATGCCTATTACCTATAGTAGTGATCATGATTGGGAAAAACACACTACCTTTGATATTGAAAATCTCTTCGGTACCAATTCTAAAAATGATGATATTAATAATTGTTATACTATTAGTGTTATCCATGATCCTTCCAATGATGATATGTTTACAAATGAACACACTTTGGAAGATAACTATTCTATTGCCTATGATGATTGCAATGATGAATATGATATTTTTAGTCCACCTACTATTGAGGAGGAAATTAATTATGATTACAGTATGCCTCCTATATTTGATGATTATGGTGATGAAAATAATAATAATAGCTATTTTGTTGAATTTACTCCCACTACAATTAATAAGAATGACTATGTTTATGTGGGGAGTATTAATTCTTTTATGCATGTGGCTCATGATAAGAATGTTTCTTGTGATAGTTATATTGTTACTTTTATTGATGATGCTACTGAAAGTTATTATGAGAGAGGGAAACATGGTTTTATGTGTCCCAATAATATTAAGTTTCCCCTCTTTATGTTGAAATTTTTGAAGTTGCACTTGTTTTGCTTTACTATGCTTGTTGCTTTGTGCTTTCATGACTTGTTTATTTACAAGATTCCTATGCATAGAAAGTGGGTTAGACTTAAATGTGCTTTGAATTTCCTTCTTGATGCTCTATTTTACTTCAATTCATATTTCTTATGTGAGCATCTTCTCAAACTATCATGCCTAACTTAAAGGCGTTAAAAAAGTACTTATTGGGAGATAACCCAAAAGTTTTAGATGAGTCTTGGAAGTTATTACTTCAGTAATAACCGCTCCTTATCCTTTTTATTTGCTTTTTGTGCCAAGAGTAACCTCTAATGAGAGAGAAGTAATGATTGGGAAAGTTGGTGTCCCGAAACAGATTTCTGTGCTTCACCATAAACATTCGTGTAAAATCTCTGAATGTCTTTTTGAGGCGTGAATTTTTGTGCTTCTGCCCCAGGTTGTTATATAACTTCCGTTAGTTCAACACTTTTTGATTTGAGAAACAGAAGGTCTTCGAAAAAATTCGTCTTTACCTGCTGGTCTGTTTTCACAGATTTCTGCCATTTTCTGCATTTGCTTCTTGTTGGTTCATTTTTGAGTTCTTTTGGGGAATTGAGCTTTTTGAGGGAAGTGCTTCAGTAGCTAGTGTTATAATGGAAGTTTATTGATGTTAGAACTGAACCTTAAGACCTATTATCTTGAGTGCACTAATGTTGCTAATAAAGATTGTGTGAAGTTTTGTATGAAGGAAAAAAATTTAGGTGTATGGAAGGAATGAGTAATGAGATGAAGGATGGACTAAAGCTCAAGCTTGGGGATGCCACGCGTGTCACCCCAAGAAATATCCAAGAAGTACAAGCGTCAAAGCTTGGGGATGCCCAAGGCATCCCCCTCTTCATCAATAAAAATTCCAGGTTTCTTCCAAACGCTTCATTTTTATTGTTTCATGCACAGTTGTGTTGTTCTTGGAGCATCTTCTTTTTCATTTTTGTTTTGTTTTTTTGTTTGCTTGGTTTGCTTAGTTTGCTGAATAAATTGGTTGGACCCCCTCTTTCATACATTGGTGTTCAAATAGTTTGGTTTGGATTGGAAAAGAGTATGAAAGTTTATGCTTAAGTGGTAAAGAGAGCTTGTTTTTGACTGTGGCCTATGCTTTGTCATGCCGTGCTGGATATTGTTTTGGCTTTATGATTAGTATTCTTTGCTGTAGCATGACTTGTTATAAACAATTGAGATTGCTTAATGTGCCTTTGAAGAATCATGCATTGTTTTAGCATATTAAAGCATAGTATAGTGGCATTCTCCTTTGATGCGTTATTTGGGTTGACTTGCCACATGCTCACACCATGTTGTGACTATCTCAAGTCACCATAGCCTTTATGATCCTTTAGTTTTCAACTTGTAGTATCAATTTATGCTTTGATCAATGATGTTTTGTCGCTCTGCATGATTATGGCCATTATTGCTCTCTTAGTTTGTCGCTCCCAGTCTTTTGCTAGCCTCCACAACCAAGTATGAGTTCCACTCATGCATCCAACTCCCTAAACCAAGTTATTCCAAAGAGTCCACCATACCTACCCACTAGCTTATGCTATTCCAAGTATATTCATGTTTTTGTTTACCTTCCGAATTAAACTTGTTATGAGAGAACTAGTGATTAAAGCTCTCACGAACTTGATGGCACACTTTACTTTTCTTGCCCTTAATAAACTTGAACCATTGTGTCGTCTATGTTGTATATGCTTGGACTTATTTGTTGGGGATTAGCAGAACCATGCTGTCATGGGGAACGCTTTCAACATTGCACTTGGTACTTGTACCTAGTTGATATCATGCTCTTTTGTATATGGATGTCGTCGGTGTGAAATGAAAGGGGAGCTTGTAAGTCCATGGAGTTATGTATATGTGTTAGAGAAACGCCTGGGCCGCTGGTCTAATCCATGCTGACATGGTGGAAACCTGCAGCGTAACCATAATGAGTTGTCTATGAAGCATTCTTCTTATAAAAAAAAGAGTCCTATAAAAAAGAGAAAAAAGAAAGAAAAGAGATATTATGAAAAGAGGAAAGAGAGAAAAAAGCACTATATTCTCATGGTAAATAAGAAGATTGCTGAGATGCTCGTTGTCTGCTTGCCTTGTCATTTTGATATAGGGATTCTTCCGTATCATCGGGCAAGGGGTACCCCGTTGCCGGTTCTCTATGATACACATGTACTTACGATGACAATAACTTACCGGTGACTATACTTGAGTAGCATGAGGAGCAGCCCTCGTATAGAAGGGACATGATATTTCTAACTTATACTTCGTCAAGCATGTACACCATAGTTTGTTCACTTTAACCTTAATCACTTCAAGATGCTTATGATAGGGGCAATGAGAGCTAAAAGCTATAAGTACCATAATTTTTGGAAGCTCTTTATGAGACTTGAATCCCTACTTCCTTTTATGAAGGCCTTTCTTCCACCATCATATTGAGTCTCCACCTTCTATCTTTATGCACCTACTTTGAGAGCATAGTGGCCATTCTTAGTTCTATGTGCATTGTCCCAAGACTTGTTTATTGATGCATAGCTTTGATATTGCTTGTTCTAAACTATTTGTATCTAGTCACTCTTATGATCTTTGAAGGCGTGCTATGCATTTATGTTTGCTACTCTATGAGGGAGAAGCTGAATGCCACTATGCTATGTTTTCTTTATGTGAAACAAACAAACGTCTTGCAAAGCATTGTTATTCATGAATCTTTTGTTTGTATCCTTTCATGTTACAACATAGTTGCAATGTCTTATTGTTATAACTTTATCTTTCATGCTATGTTGAAGTACTATGATCCCAGCTATGAATGTTTTACAAATACTTTGATCAAGTTTATGATGGTGCATGTCACCTCAAAAATTATTCTTTCTTTTTATCACTTACCTACTCGAGGACGAGCAGGAATTAAGCTTGGGTATGTTGATACATTGCAAATGTATCTATAATTTTTGATGTTCCATGCTTGGTTTTATCCACTTTCTTGTGTTTTGTTCCAACTTTGGAGTACTTTTCATATGATTTCTTGGACTAGCCTATTAACAAGATGCCACAGTCCAGTTGCCTGTTTTCTGCTGTTTTTGGTTCCAGAAAGTCAGAAAATGAATATTCTCGGAATTGGACGGGACAAAAGCCAAAGTTGTTATTTTCCTAGAAGACTCACGGAGCCAGAAGGAGAGTCGGAGAGGGGCCACAGGGTGGCCACACCCCCCTTGGCGCGGGCCAGCCCAGGCCACGCCAGGGCATGGTGTGGGCCCCCTGGCTGGCCACCGACCTTGCCTCCTTCGCCTATATATTCCTCTCGAGGCAGAAACCCTAAATCATCAATCAGAAATCCACGAAAAGTTCCACAGCGCCGCCGCCACCGAAGGGGAGATTCAGGATGAAAGTCTCTGTTAGGCACCTATTCGACGGAAAGTGCGGAGCCATCTCCATCGACCTCCACCACCATCTCCATCACCATTGCTGATTCCCATGATGAGGAGGGAGTAGTTCTCTCTCGAGGCTAAGGGTTCTACCGGTAGCTATGTGTTCATCTCTCTCTCTCTCTATGCATGATCATATTGTGATCATGAGCTTGTAATCTATAGATCTACCTTGCTACTCAAGTGCTTTAATAGATCTCTACTCTCCCCATGTGTGTGAAGTTGACAGTGTGCACACCATGGTGGCACTTAGGCTAGAGATTACAAATACTTGTTATGAGTTATATTTGGAGTTGGATGTCTCTATGAAATTGTGGTGTTTGTTTGAACCATC
Source organism: Avena insularis (assembly GCA_023614405.1). Classification (NCBI taxonomy): domain Eukaryota; kingdom Viridiplantae; phylum Streptophyta; class Magnoliopsida; order Poales; family Poaceae; genus Avena; species Avena insularis. The sequence goes on from JAJUPC010000153.1 coordinate 490,526, forward strand.
TAGTGCTCAAGATGACGGTGTGGGGTTATCTAGATGGGAAAGGCTTACTTTGAGGTGTGTTGTTATAGCCCTACCATGGATTAGAGTGTCCAACCGGAGAGTAGTTAAGAGTAGTATCATAAAGAGAAGATATTTATATGAGAGTGTTCACTAGTGAAAGTATGATCCATAGGCCTTGTTTCTACACATTGAAACACCGTTTGCAACTAGATCTGTTACATGTTTGCTTGCTTCCTTCTTTATTTCAGTTTTACTTTAGTCTTTTCCCACGTCAACCACACCCAAGCAAGCTATTTTCTGGCACCGTTACCACTTATAATCATCTATACCATTTGTATTTCACTATCTCTTTGCCGAACTAGTGCACCTACACACGTGACAAGTTTATTGGGTGTGTTGGGGACACAAGAGACTTCTTATATCTTGATTGCAGGGTTGCTTGAGAGGGGATACCTTTGACCACTTCCTCCCTGAGTTCGATAAACCTTGGGTGATCCACTTAAGGGAAAACTTGCTGCTGTTCTACAAACCTCTGCACTTGGAGGCCCAACAACTGTCTACAAGAATAGAAGTGCGTAGACATCAGTCAGCTACGGCGCAAAGGCACGGCTAGGGGAGGTGCCTAACGGTCGGGAGCTTCCCGCGCTCTGGGAGACAGAGGCGATGCTCGACGCGGCTCTCGGCGACTGTGGGTCGTGCGGCGCTGCACGCCTGTGTCTGGCGGGGTGCTAGGTTGATGGCGGAGCGGCGTGCGTGATTTGGTGTTGGGGCGCGGTCTGAGGCGTGCTGGCGGCGATCGCGCTGTGGTGCGCTCTGGCTGCTCGCAGAGAGAAAAGGGCGGCGCGACACTGAGGTGGTCTAGGGGCTTGCAGTGATCGAGGGGTGGACAGGGAGAGGCGGAGGGTCAGGCGGTGCTAGCGGGCAAGCTGGAATGGCGCGGCTTGGTCTCTGGCGTGTTGCCCTCGTTTGGCCGGCGGTGACCACAAACGGGCGACGCGCAACTGCTGCTCTAGGCTAAGGGGTAGGCTGGTGAGTGTTTGGTTAGAGCTGGGGGAGACAGGGGAACCAAATGAGGGCCAAACACTCGACAAAGCATTCATCTACAAACAGTATTAGTTAGGCAGAAAAATCTTGCCTGCCACCTATTCGACACAATGGCCGCATGAAAGTTTTATTTGAATTTTGAGCTGATTTTTTGTGGAGTGGTTTGTTATATGCTTAAGCCTCTATGGTTGCTTGGGATCTTCAAATGGAATTCATTTGAGTGGTTTTTGAGAAAGTGGTATCTAGACATATGAACTAGATTCAATTTTCAACTGTCATTTAAAATTAGTGTTTGAAGGTTTTTGGGAGATCACAAAGTGGGCCTTGGTACATCACTACTTGTACTAGCAAGGGGTGCAAAGATCCACAATTATTTATGTTAAGATTTGAGTGCTAGGAACAACCAAAGTAGGCTATGTGCTTAAAATGGCAAAAGTGACCATTTCCTTAATTAATTCTTTTCGATTTATTTTTCTTTGGGATTTGCTTGGGGATGATCTAGATGATGTGTAATTCACCTTAGAGTCATTTTACAACCAATAGATCACTCAAACATGGCAATTCGAAACAACTCCTATTTAAATGCACACACATATGAATGCTTAAAGATTTTTAAAATGGAAAAGTTTTTGTTAACACTAAATTGGGTAGATTTGATCTTGATCACTTGGATTAAAGTTTTGGGATGTTAAAAACCTTCCCCCCTTAAACAAAATCTCGTCTCGAGATTTAAGAAAGAAAACTAGGAACTAAAGAGATTTGGGAACTCAGTCCTAATGTAATCTTCTCGCTCCCAAGTGGCTTCATCTTCGGTACGGTTGCTCCATTGGATCTTGAGAAATTTGAGACTCCTGGTCCTGGTGGTTCTATAGGCTTCCTCCAATATACAGATGGGCACTTCACGATACGTCAGGTCCTTGTTGATATCAATAGCTCGGTGATCGATGTTCTTGAAAACTTTGGTCTTCTCTGGCACTTCTAAGCATTTGCGAAGTAACGAGATATGGAACACATTGTGGATGGCTGACATCTCTTCTTGAAGTTCCAGTTGATATGATACTTCTCCTCGGCGATTCAGAATCTTGAAGGGTTTGATATATCTGGGGGCTAACATTCCTTTCAGACTAAAACGTTGCGTTCCCTTTAGTGGCGAAACCTTGAGATACACAAAATCTCCGACATTGAAAGTCAGGTCTCTCCTTCTCTTGTCAGCATAACTCTTCTGTCTGGATTGGGCGGTCTTGAGGTGCTCGCGGACTTTGTGAACCTTCTCTTCGGCTTCTCAAAGAATGTCGGGTCCAAAAATCTGACTCTCTCCTACTTGCGACCAATTCAAAGGGGTACGGCACTTTCTTCCGTATAGGAACTCAAATGGTGCTATTTGCAAACTGGCTTGATAACTGTTGTTGTATGAGAATTCTGCGAAAGGCAGGCAGTCTTCCCATTTTGATCTGTACTCCAATACACAATCTCTCAACATATCCTCTAGGATTTGGTTGACTCTTTCAGTCTATCCATCCGTTTGCGGGTGATAAGCCGTGCTGAAATTCAACTTGGTTCCTAATCCTTCCTGGACTTTCTGCCAAAATCTCGAGGTAAATTGGGTTCCTCGATCTGATACTATGGTCTTGGGGGTTCCATGCAGACTAACAATTCTAGCAATGTACAACTCCGCTAGCTTTGAACTCTGGTAGGTTGTCTTGACAGGTATAAAGTGAGCTACCTTGGACAGTCTATCAACAATGACCCAGATTGAGTCATTTCCCCTACTAGAAGTAGGCAAACCGGTGATAAAGTCCATTCTGATGGAATCCCAATTCCATTTCGGAATCTGCAATGGTTGCAACAGTCCTGCAGGTCTTTGATGTTCCGCTTTGACTCTTTGACAGATATCACACTTAGCGATGTAGCTCCCGATTTCTCTCTTCATCTTGTGCCACCAAAATTGCTCTTTCAAATCTTGATACATCTTCGTTCCTCCGGGGTGGATAGAATAAAGCGTATCATGAGCTTCCTGCATGATAACTTGCTTCAGCTCCAAATCTGATGGCACACAGATACGGCCTTTGTACCACAGAACTCCTTCTTCGTCTTCGGTGAATCCAGGTACCTTTCCTGTACCAATACGACGTTTGATTCTATCGATACTTTCATTTCCCTTCTGCGCTTCCTTGATTTGGCTAATCAAAGTGGGTTGAAGTTCAATGCTAGCTAAGAATCCTTTGCTAACTAACTTAGTCCTGAACTGCTCCAACTCCTCATACAAACTTGGTTGCTTCTCCTTGATCATGGTGTTTAGCCTACACGACAATCTGCTAAGAGCATCCGCTACCACATTGGCTTTGCCGGGTGATAGTGAATGTCAAGGTCATAATCCTTGATTAACTCTATCCATCTCCTTTGCCTCAGATTCAACTCCTTCTAAGTGAAAATATACTTCAATCTTTTGTGAACCGAGTAAATCTCACAGCGATTACCCATCAGATAATGACGCCATGTCTTCAATGCCAAAACCATGGCTCCTAACTCAAGATCATGGGTCGGATAGTTTTGCTCATGCTGCTTCAGTTGTCAAGACAGATATGCGATGACTTTGCCTTCTTGCATCAATACACATCCGAGACCAATCTTGGATGGATCACAATACACATCAAACAGCTTCTTGATATCTGGCATGATCAACATTGGAGCTGAAATAAATCTCTTCTTCAGCTCTTGGAAACTGGCTTCACGTTTGTCGGTCCATTCAAACTTCTTGTCCTTCTTCAACAATTGGGTCATGGGTCAGGCGATACTCGAAAATCCTTCGACGAACTTGCGGTAGTATCCCACTAATCCGAGAAATGCACGGACTTGGGTTTGAGTGGTTGGGGCTTCCCATTCTTCGACATCTTTGATCTTGGCGGGATCAACAGCGACTCCTCCGGCAGACACAATATGTCCTAGGAATCCTACTTCTTTCAGCCAAAACTCACATTTGTTGAACTTGGCATACAACCGATGCTCTCTAAGGGTTTCAAGGATGATTCTCGGATGTTGCTCATGCTCTTCTTCTGACCTAGAGTAGATAAGGATATCATCGATAAACACAATGACAAACTTATCCAGAAAATCCATAAAGATCTTATTCATGAGATTCATGAAATAAGCAGGGCATTGGTTAATCCAAAAGACATAACCGTATACTCGTATAAACCATAACAAGTAGTAAAGGCGGTCTTCGGAATATCCGTTGCACGAATCTTAAGTTGGTGATAACCAGTCCTAAGATCGATCTTAGAGAATACATTTTCTCTAGTCAACTGATCAAATGGATCCTCTATCTTTGGAAAGGGTACTTGTTTTTGATGGTGACATCATTCAGCTTCCTGTAATCGGTGCATAGACGGTTGCCTCCATCTTTCTTGTCGACGAATAACACTGGCGATCTCCACGGCGATGGGCTTGGTTGAATCAAGCCTATTGCCAACATAGCATCCAGCTGCTTCTTCAATTCTACTAACTCTGAGGGGTTCATGCTATAGGGTCTCTGGGCTATGGGTCCGGTTCCAGAGATTAGTTCAATAATGAACTCAATATCCCTATCTGGGGGCATACCGGGCAATTCATCTGGGAATACATCGGGGTATTCACAGACTACTCTGACTTGGTCAATGGTGGGCAGGGCTAGACTCTTATTACACTTGAATTGATGGGGCAAGGTTTCAGATATATGCTCTACTGAGACTCCAGAGCTACTGGTCATTGTGATGGCTTTCTTGGCACAGTCTATCAATCCTTTATGCTTTGACATCCAATCCATTCCTAGTACTACTTCCAAACCTTAGGTTGGCATAAAAATCTATCCCATGTATTCTGATAGGCACAACTTTGCAAATTTTTCTAGCTTTTGTAGTTGAACCAGGGATTTGAACTATCATGACATGCTTCAGGTTGGTTGGGTGAATCTTACTAGTGCATGCAAATTCTTCGGTGACAAATGAGTGCGATGCTCCAGAATCAAACAACACCCTTGCTAAACCTGAGTTGACAGAAAACATACCCAACACTACATCTGGCGCTTCTTGGGCTTCCTCGGCGTTCATGTGGAAGAGACGGCCATTGCGGTTGTGAGAGTTCCCTAGGGCGAATCTCCTTCCTGGTTGAACACGACGCTGCTGTTGAGCTGGGGCGTTCACATTGGCAGTGGCGGCAATCTTCTTCGGGCACTCATTGGAATAGTGACCCTTCACTCCACACTCGAAACAAGTAATCTGAGACTTGTCTTTCACTGCCACAGGCACAGCATTACTTCCAGTTCTAGGTGCAGTATTGTTATTGTTGTTATTGTTGCTCTTGGGAGGTGCACGCTTGAAATTGCTGGTGTTGCCGAGGTGATTGTTGTTTCCTCTAGACTTCACATTTCCTCCGCTACGGTTGGGGTAGCTTGGGCGAGACATTGGGGGTCGGTTGTTCCTCGGTGCATATCCCGCAGAAGGGTTGGGACGGTACTTCTGGTGACTGTTGGGTCCAGCTTGGTGCATCATACGATGTTTGCAGTTATCGTTTGCCTGGTTAATCTTCCCTTCCATCTGAATGGTAGAATCGACTAGCTCTTCGAGATCCTGGAAACGGATGTTGACGAGGACAGTCTGCATCTCATCATGCAGTCCGTTCAAGAATCTCTCCTTCTTCTTGGCCTCCGTGTTGATCTCATCAGGTGCATACCTGGGAAGGGACAGGAATCTGTCACGGTACTCCACTATAGTCATTCTGCCTTGCTTCAACTCTCGGAATTCATCCCTCATTCGGGTGACTAGACCCTGCGGCACGTGGGTGCGACTGAACTTGATCTTGAAGGCTTCCCATGTCATCACTTGACCATGGTTCATTGTGCGGACGCTGTTCCACCATGCTCTTGCATCTCCTGCCAGATAGTGGGTGGCAAAAAGAACCTTCTCTTTGGCATCCACTCTAGCTACTTCTAAGTTGTTTTCCATTGTCTACAGCCAGTCATCAGCATCTAGTGGGTTCTCTGAAGTACTAAAGATTGGGGGATTTGTATTCTGGAAGTTTTTGAGTTTGGATCCATGATGATCCTGATTTCCATGGTTCTGGTTGTTGTGAGCTATCTGGGCAATCTACTGCAGTGTTGCTAGATTAGCTTGGCGCTTTGCCCTGCTCACTTCCCGGTCTGTAATGAGAGTCTGCAGAATTTGCAGCATTGGGTCTTGCGATGAGATGCTCCCTCCTTGGTTTCCACGAGTCATTTGAAGATTGAGGTAGATAAAGGGGTAAGAGGGAAAATTCTAAGGTTCATGGTTTTGATTTCAAAGCTAAAACTTTGAGTTTGACTCAGGCTTTTGCAACTAACTTCTTTTCATTCACTCAAGCAAAGCACACAATACAAACACACACACACCACAACATCAAAGGAAAACAGATGGTTTTAAGAACCATTCTGTAAGATACGATACAATGGGACCGATACATCTCGTGCTACGACAGTGCTCTAGTGCATCTACTCATTGTTGATGAAGTCGAAGTCGTCATCGTCGGTGTAGAAGTCCACGGCATCTTCCTCCAGAAAGTCATCATCGTTGCTGAGGTAGGAGTCAATATCCCCTTGGATATCTTCACCTTCCTCTTCTTCTTCCTTTACGGCAAGTTGAGCTTCTTGCTCTTCTCGAGGTCGGCCACCTTCTTGCGAAGACGGTCGATGGTGCGATCCTTCTTGGCGCGTTGACGGCGCAGAGACTAATGATCCTGAACTAGCAGGGAGAAAGTCTGGGCCTTCTGGGCTGCAATGGCGAGGTTGTTGTTGGTGAGATCCCTAGCATTGTCCAACTCCTTCTGTTTGTCATACAGTAGGAAGTCAAGGTTCTCCACTTGACGCTTCAGTATTGTGTGACTTGGCATCTCTAGCGGCATTCCCATGGAATAACGCCTTGCATAGTGAACAAAGCGGGTTCCTTGGATGAGGTTGACACTGAGGGCACACAGACGTGCGAGAGCTTCATGCATTGCTCTGGCTAATCCATTTAGCCAGTTGTTCTCTCTCACCGAGAACTAAATCCTCCCAGATACTGGTGCTTCTATCTTGTCTCGAAGATCAGCAGTCACTAGCCATTGTAAATCTCCTCCTGGTGGACCCGGAGTTGAGCTCCAAGGAATTCCGGATGAGGACGCTCCAAGAACTCAGACAGTGCATCCAAATCCCTCTTGAAGATCAGTTGACCTCCATTGCCCAACTGGTAGAACTTGCTGTATTGAGCTTCCATCTATAAGAATTTAGGATGAGAAAGTTAGTGAAGTGATCAAGTGTGTCAAATTTTTATGTAGTAATGTAAGACTTTGGAGGAACATGAATTTTTGAGAAAAATAACTCCCAAGGGTAAGAGAGGAAATAGTTTTCATAAGCACTCACTTTGGTTTTGAAACTAAGTTTTTGTTCGGACGTCCATTCTAACTAGGGTCTCCTATGGTCAAGATGGCTCTGATACCAACTTGTCAACACCCGGATTTTTAATCCCTAATGCCTGTTATGCCATACCTCGCAATCCCAGGATTATCATTTTTGCGAGACATAACAGATTGGATATCATAGTACATCATCCATTACAAACCATACATAAGGTCTTACACAAATAAGGATCTCATGATCCAGTCTTAGTACAATCAAGTAGCGGAATAAATAGCATAGCGGTGGGGTCTATCTTCAGAGTCACAGGCAATGCTGACGATGGGAGATGATCCTAGTTATCATAGCCGTCCTGCTGTCCTTCATCTTGGTAATCTCCTTCATAGTATGGCCATAGGAATAGCCAGGGACAAAGCCATGAGTACTCTTTAAGTACTCGCAAACTACCACTAACAAGTAAGGTAGTTCTAGTAGGAAGGCTAACTCTAAATTTAATTGTGAAGTTAAGTTTGAAACCTAAGCTGAGTTCAGAACCAAAGAAAGATAAAAGAAGTTTGAAAAGCGCTTAAGTGGGAACTTAATTGTCATAGTCACAAGTCTGTTGTGGTCAAGTCATGTCACAATTCATTTCATAAGTTGTTTCGAAAATATCTGACAACGGAATAGTATGGCCACTCCAACTGTCCATATCCACGGACGCGGCTATTCGAATAGTTTGACACTCTGCAGAGGTGGTACACTTTCACCACAAGATTCGATACATCTGTTAGGGATAACCCCGAATCATCATACTTAGTATGCAGATAATCAAACTTAACCTTTCCTTTACACACCCTAGTATAATCACCTCTCCTATGAGCATGGCCTCCCAACCATGACCATCTGTCATCTTGGGCACTACATAGGACAACATTGAGAGGTAGCCTCAGCTCAAACCTCTCCCGCGAGGGAACTAATACTAATGCATATAAACTTCCAGCTAAGCCTTACCCAATTCAGGTATTGTGGTTGTACGGTGAAATTGGAATGGTATCGCATCCGAACCCAACCATCAGTTTTGTAAATGGGCTAAGGCTCATGCCTCAACATTTTCATCATCATAAACCATTGGTGTTTCTCAACACATGTCAAAATATCTCAATAGAATGACTCATCATTCCAAGGTTTTCACAAGTCATTTTCACCAAGTATTCCCATCTAAAGTGAGTCAAATTTTGGGTTTTGTTCCAACTACTAAGTTAAGAGTGTTCACTAATGTGGAATGCTAATCTCAATCTCATGCCATAGAATGACATCTAAGTCTAACTAGATAGGTCAAGTTTTATACTCTTTGTGCTACCTTTAAACAAGTAAAGGACTTTAGTAAAGTAAAGAAGGTAAAGCTTGTAAATAAAACTTGGAGTAGGTATAAGTCAAGGTGATATAACCAAAGAATGCCTAGTGCATTTGCTTAGGTTATCTAGCTTAATTCTAACTTGCTAACCATAGCTTGCTCAGTTTACTTGAAGTGCTAGGCTTGCAAGTAATCACTTGCATGGTTAACTTGTATAATGCTAGCTTGCCTTGGGTAGTGCAGTGGTTGAAGTTTTCTTCCTCCTCCTCTTGGTAGAACTCCTCCTCCTCGTTGACTTGGTCGGTACTATCGTCTATAAATACATACGGAATACACAATCACCAAACAATAATTAACTAGTCTACTTAGCACACTAAGGCACAAATTTGATGATATAGTATCATCACAAACATCACAAGGTTTAATTAACTAGCTTCATTCTTTTTATTTGAGAAAAGTAATTTCTACTCATTGAAAATAACTAAGATTTAATATTCTCCAATTAAAATACGGGATCATGTGGGAACATGTCATCACCACATATTCTAACATATGGGAATGTGATTTAAAGATTGGATCATATTTTAATAAGTTCAAGTTTAATAATTAATGATTTAAAGTGACTAGAAATGCCTATATAGCATTATTTTGGTACTAGTCCAAAGTCACTGCATGCAAAACTTAATATTATTACATATTCAGAAAGGTATGGTTAAATGTGATTTTTGAGAGTTGGAATCAACTCAAAAACTATTAGGGTTGATTTTATAAAAATGTTTGAATGTGCAAAAGCTTCTGTTTTGTTATTTTAACTAGGATAGATCTCTAACACTAAAAGATTTAATTCCAACGGGCTTGGATAGAGATTTTCAGTAGCTTTCCAACAAAAATGGAATCACTCAATTTGGTTTAGTAAATCTTCCTGAAATGATTTTTAATCTAAGGGACAGAACTAGGTTTGAATTAAAATAGCAAAACCTATATTTGAATCTACGGGCTTAGGCGGGAAACTAAATGGGCTGGCCCAGTGGCGCTCCGCGGCGCAGAGGGCAACTGACAGGGGGTCCTGCATGTCAGTGGCACTTAAAACCCAAAGCGGTACGGGACGATCTGGGCCAAACGATTGGAACACAGATCGACGGCTCACGGTCGTCGTCGACGACAGACTCGTCGCCGGCGAGACTGAACCCTAAACGGTTGGTGGGGGTCTACTGGGGATGTACAAGGGCTCCAGCTAGTGCAGCGAGGCGGGCAAACGAACTGGTGGACGATGGTGGGCTCAGGCGAGGTCGCGGCAGGGGCTGAGGTGGACGAAATCGACGGGGACTTCTACTCCTCTGCAGCGGGTACCTCCGGTGGAATTCCGGCGAACAGCGGCTCGAGCGGCTCCGGTGAGAGAGGGGAAACAGTCAGTGGAGAGAGGGGAGTGAGATGGTGTGAAGAAATGGTGCTAGGGTGGCCTCCTTATATAGGCTCGACGGTGAGGCATGGGCGCGGCTCATCGGTGACGGCGAAACAAGGGGCTACCAGCGTGAGCGAGGTAGGGCACGGTGGGCGGTCTGTTGGTGGTCAGCTACGGTGCAATGGCGCGGCTAGGGGTGGTGCCTAATGGTCGGGAGCTTCCCGCACTCTGGGAGGCAGAGGCTATGCTCGACGCATCTCCCGACGACTGTGGGTCGCGCGGCGGTGCACGGCCGTGTCTGGCGGGGTGCTGGGTTGATGGTGGAGCGGCGTGCGTGATTTGGTGTAGGGGCGCGGTCTGAGGCGTGCTGGCGGCGATCGTGCTGTGGTGCGCTCTGGCTGCTCGTAGAGAGAAAAGGGTGGCGCAGCACTGAGGTGGTCCACGGGCTTGCAGCGATCGAGGGGTGGACAGGGAGAGGCGGAGGGTCAGGCGGTGCTAGCGGGCAAGCTAGAATGGCGCGGCTTGGTCTCTGGCGTGTTGCCCTCGTTTGGCCGACAGTGACCACAAACGGGCGGCACGCAACTGCTGCTCCAGGCTAAGGGGTAGGCCGGTGAGGGTTTGGTTAGAGATGGGGGAGACAGGGGAACCAAATGAGGGCCAAACACTCGATGAAGCATTCATCTACAAACAGTATTAGTTAGGCAGAAAAATCTTGCCTGCCACCTATTCGACACAATGGCCGCATGAAAGTTTTATTTGAATTTTGAGCCGATTTTGGTGGAGTGGTTTGTTATATGCTTAAGCCTCTATGGTTGCTTGGGATCTTCAAATGGAATTCATTTGAGTGGTTTTTGAGAAAGTGGTATCTAGACATATGAACTAGATTCAATTTTCTACTGTCATTTAAAATTAGTGTTTGAAGGTTTTTGGGAGATCACAAAGTGGGCCTTGGTACATCACTACTTGTACTAGCAAGGGGTGCAAAGATCCACAATTGTTTCTATTAAGATTTGAGTGCTAGGAACAGCTAAAGTAGGTTATGTGATTAAAATGGCAAAAGTGACCATTTGCTTAATTAATTCTTTTTGATTTATTTTTCTTTGGGATTTGCTTGGGGATGATCTAGATGATGTGTAATTCACCTTAGAGTCATTTTACAACCAATAGATCACTCAAACATGGCAATTCAAAACAACTCCTATTTAAATGCATACACATATGAATGCTTAAAGATTTTTAAAATGGAAAAGTTTTTGTTAACCCTAAATTGGGTAGATTTGATCTTGATCACTTGGATTAAAGTTTTGGGATGTTACATATTGCATGTGTGTTCTTTTTACTAACAACAACTTGAGTCATTGCATGTGTGTTCTTTTCACATACCACATATGGATCCACCAGTGTCATTGCATGTGTGATCTTTTCACAATCCACCTATGGATCCACTAGTGTCATTGCATGTATGTTCTTTTCACAATCCACCTATGGATCCACCAGTGTCATTGCATGTGTGCTCTTTTTACTAACAACAACCAGAGTCATTGCATGTGTGTTCTCTTCAGAGACCACACATGAATCCACTAGTGTCATTGCATGTGTGTTCTTTTTACTAACAACAAACAGAGTCATTGAAATGTGTGTTCTCTTAAGAGACCACACATGGATCCACCAATGTCATTGCATGTGTTTTCTTTTCACTAACAACAACCAGAGTCATTTCATGTGTGTTCTTTTCACATACCACATATGGCTCCACCAGTGTCATTGCATGTGTTCTTTTTACTAACAACAACTGGAGTCATTTCATGTGTGTTCTTTTCACATACCACATATGGATCCACCAGTGTCATTGAAATGTGTGTTCTCTTGAGAGACCACAGATGGATCCACTAGTGTCATTGCATGTGTGTTCTTTTTACTAACAACAACTGGAGTCATTGCATGTGTGTTCTTTTCACATACCACATATGGATCCACCAGTGTCATTGCATGTGTGTTCTTTTCACAATCCACCTATGGATCCACCAGTGTCATTGCATGTGTGCTCTCTTTACTAACAACAACCAGAGTCATTGCATGTGTGTTCTCTTTAGAGACCACACATGGATCCACCAGTGTCATTGCATGTGTGTTATTTTTACTAACAACAACTAGAGTCATTGCATGTATGCTCTTTTCACATACCACATATGGATCCACCAGTCTCATTGCATGTCTGTTCTTTTCACAATCCACCTATGGATCCACCAGTGTTATTACATGTGTGCTCTTTTTACTAACAACAACCAGAGTCATTGCATGTGTGTTCTCTTCAAAGACCACACATGGATCCACCAGTGTCATTGCACGTGTGTTCTTTTCACTAACAACAACCAGAGTCACTGAAATGCGTGTTCTCTTCAGAGACCACAGATGGATCCACCAGTGTCATTGCATGTGTGTTCTTTTCACTAACAACAACCAGAGTCATTTCATGTGTGTTCTTTTCACATACCACATATGGATCCACCAGTGTCATTGCATGTGTGTTCTTTTTACTAACAACAACTGGATTCATTGCACTGTGTTCTTTTCACATACCACATATGGATCCACCAGTGTCATTGCATGTGTGCTCTTTTCACAATCCACCTATGGATCCACCAGTGTCATTGCATGTGTGTTCTTTTTACTAACAACAACCAGAGTCATTGCATGTGTGTTCTTTCCACATACCACATATGGATCCACCAGTGTCATTGAAATGTGTGTTCTCTTCAGAGGCCACACATGGATCCACCAGTGTCATTGCATGTGTGTTCTTTTCAATAACAACAACCAGAGTCATTGCATGTGTGTTCTTTTCACATACCACATATGGATCCACCAGTGTCATTGCATGTGTGCTCTTTTCACAATCCACCTATGGATCCACCAGTGTCATTGCATCTGTGCTCTTTTCACAATCCACCTATGGATCCACCAGTGCCATTGCATGTGTGCTCTTTTTACTAACAACAACCAGAGTCATTGCATGTGTGTTCTCTTCAGAGACTACACATGGATCCACCAGTGTCATTGCATGTTTGTTCTTTTTACTAACAACAACCAGAGTCATTGAAATGTGTGTTCACTTTAGAGACCACACATGGATCCACCAATGTCATTACATGTGTTTTCTTTTCACTAACAACAACCAGAGTCATTTCATGTGTGTTCTTTTCACATACCACATATGGCTCCACCAGTGTCATTGCATGTGTGTTCTTTTTACTAACAACAACTGGAGTCATTTCATGTGTGTTCTTTTCACATACCACATATGGATCCACCAGTGTCATTGAAATGTGTGTTCTCTTTAGAGACCACATATGGATCCACCAGTGTCACTGCATGTTTGTTCTTTTTACTAACAACAACCAGAGTCATTGAAATGTGTGTTCACTTCAGAGACCACACATGGATCCACCAGTGTCATTGTGTGTGTGTTCTTTTCACAATCCACCAATGGATCCACCAGTGTCATTGCATGTGTGCTCTTTTTACTAACAACAACCAGAGTCATTGCATGTGTGTTCTCTTTAGAGACCACACATGGATCCACCAGTGTCATTGCATGTGTGTTATTTTTACTAACAACAACCAGAGTCATTGCATGTGTGCTCTTTTCACATACCACATATGGATCCACCAGTGTCATTGCATGTCTGTTCTTTTCACAATCCACCTATGGATCCACCAGTGTCATTACATGTGTGCTCTTTTTACTAACAATAACCAGAGTCATTGCATGTGTGTTCTCTTCAGAGACCACACATGGATCCACCAGTGTCATTGCACGTGTGTACTTTTCACTAACAACAACCAGAGTCATTGAAATGTGTGTGCTCTTCAGAGACCACACATGAATCCACTAGTGTCATTGCATGTGTGTTCTTTTCACTAACAACAACCAGAATCATTGCATGTGTGTTCTTTTCACATACCACATATGGATCCACCAGTGTCATTGCATGTGTGTTCTTTTTACTAACAACAACTAGAGTCATTTCATGTGTGTTCTTTTCACAGACCACATATGGATCCACCAGTGTCATTGAAATGTGTGTTCTCTTCAGAGACCACACATGGATCCATCAGTGTCATTCCATGTGTGTTCTCTTCAGAGACCACACATGGATCCACCAGTGTCAATGCATGTGTGTTATTTTTACTAACAACAACTGGAGTCATTACATGTGTGTTCTTTTCACATACCACATATGGATCCACCAATGTCATTGCATGTGTGCTCTTTTCACAATCCACCTATGGATCCACTAGTGTCATTGCATGTGTGTTCTTTTTACTAACAACAACCAGAGTCATTGCATGTGTGATCTTTTCACATACCACATATGGATCCACCAGTGTCATTGAAATGTGTGTTCTCTTCAGAGGCCACACATGGATCCACCAGTGTCATTGCATGTGTGTTCTTTTTAATAACAACAACCAGAGTCATTGCATGTGTGTTCTTTTCACATACCACATATGGATCCACCAGTGTCATTGCATGTGTGCTCTTTTCACAATCCACCTATGGATCCACCAGTGTCATTGCATGTGTGCTCTTTTCACAATCCACCTATGGATCCACCAATGTCATTGCATGTTTGCTCTTTTTACTAAAGACAACCAGATTCATTGCATGTGTGTTCTTTTCACATACCATACATGGATCCACCAGTGTCATTGCATGTGTGCTCTTTTCACAATCCACTTATGGATCCACCAGTGTCATTTCATGTGTGTTCTTTTCACATACCACATATGGACCCACAAGTGTCATTGAAGTGTGTGTTCTCTTTAGAGACCACACAGGGATCCACCAGTGTCATTGCATGTGTGTTCTTTTTACTAACAACAACTAGAGTCATTGCATGTGTGTTCTTTTCACATACCACATATGGCTCCACCAGTGTCATTGCATGTGTGCTCTTTTCACAATCCACCTATGGATCCAACAGTGTCATTGCATGTGTGTTCTTTTCACATACCACATATGGATCTACCAGTGCCATTGAAATGTGTGTTCTCTTCAGAGACCACACATGGATCCACCAATGTCATTGCATGTGTGTTCTTTTTACTAACAATAACCAGAGTCATTGCATGTGTGTTCTTTTCACATACCACATATGGATCCACCAGTGTCATTGCATGTGTGCTCTTTTCACAATCCACCTATAGATCCACCAGTGGCATTGCATGTGTGCTCTTTTCACAATCCACCTATGGATCCACCAATGTCATTGCATATGTGCTCTTTTTACTAAAAACAACCAGAGTCATTGCATGTGTGTTCTTTTCACATACCATACATGGATCCACTAGTGTCATTGCATGTGTGCTCTTTTCACAATCCACCTATGGATCCACCAGTGTCATTTCATGTGTGTTCTTTTCACATACCACATATGGATCCACCAGTGTCATTGAAATGTGTGTTCTCTTTAGGGACCACACATGGATCCACCAGTGTCATTGCATGTGTGTTCTTTTTACTAACAACAACTAGAGCCATTGCATGTGTGTTCTTTTCACATACCAGATATGGATCCACCAGTGTCATTGCATGTGTGCTCTTTTCACAATCCACCTATGGATCCAACAGTGTCATTGCATGTGTGTTCTTTTCACATATGATACGGCCATTTTTTATCACTATTCTATGTCATAATTCACTGTTATTCATTGATATATTTCATATTGAGAGGTGATACTTATGTTATTTCATATGTTTTTGCATGGTTGATGACTTTTGGAGCATGGACCGCTGCAGTCAGGATTCTGATGGAAAAGTTGCTGTTTGGAGGCAAAATTCGCGAAGATCAGAAAATCCGGGAAAATATTCGGAAAATCCTATTTTTCTAGAAGATGAAGGAAGCCAGAACGAGGGCTGGAGATGGGCCACAAGGGGCCCACACCACCCCCTGGCGCGGGCCAGCCTAGGCTGCGCCACCAGGTTGTGTGGCCGCCCTGGTCCACCCCTGGCACTCCCCTCTGGCGTATATTATCCTCCCGAAACCCTAAGACTCGGGGAGCGACCACAGAAAGATTTCGCCGCCTCTGCTGGGCGGAAAACACCGAGAGAGAAAGATCTCTCTGGCAGACAGATTTCTGTCAGGGGAATTCCTTCCTGGAGAGGGGAGATCGTCGCCTTTAACACCACCATCAAGCTGGACTTCCTCGGGATCATGATCATCATCATCACTACCATCATCACCATCAGCACCCTCATCACCATCTCCATATTGCTGTAACAATTGGGTTGAATCTTGCATAGTCCTTAGGGCAAACTTTCCCGGTGTTAATTACTCTTTGTAGTTGATGCTATTGAGTGAACCATTTAATTATTTTTTATGTTCAAATTGTTATACATACATCATTATTCCATCTCTTATCATGATCCATATGATGTCTTGTGAGTAGTTCGTCTTGTTCTTGAGGACATGGGAGAAGTCATGTT
The DNA here is from genome assembly GCA_023614405.1 of Avena insularis. Lineage (NCBI taxonomy): Eukaryota > Viridiplantae > Streptophyta > Magnoliopsida > Poales > Poaceae > Avena > Avena insularis. The sequence goes on from JAJUPC010000153.1 coordinate 507,195, forward strand.
GTTAGTAGTGGAATTGTGTTGAGAAAGATTCAATAGTTTGATATTTAAGTTGTGGTGTACTTCTTCTAGTGGTGTCATGTGAACGTCGACTACATGACACTTCACCTATATGGGCCTAGGGGAATGCATTGTGTATTTGGCTACTAATGGTAGGGGTTGCCGGAGTGATAGAAACCTGAACCCCCGTTAGGAAACCATTGCACAAGGTACGTAAGGGTCTTAGAGTTAAAGCTGTGGTTAGGTTTCTACCTTAATTACTTTCTTGTACTTACAGATGTTTGCAAGGGGTATAATCACAAGTATGTATTAGTCCTAGGAAGGTCGGTACATTAGCACAGGTTCACCCACACAACACTTAGCAAGCTAAAGAAGATTAATCAACTATATGAAGCGAAAGCACTTGACAGTCTTCCCATGTGTCCTCGAGGTCATCTTAAGTAATACAACTAGCTTGTCCTATGCTGCATAAAAGGATTGGGCCACTTGCTGCATTTATTCCTACTGTATTTTATTTACTCGTACTTTATTTACTTGCTTTATCAAAAATCCCTAAAAATCCGTTTGTTAAGTATTTGCAGAGAATTCTTGATCCATACCACTAGCCAGCACCTTCTGCTCCTCGTTGGGTTCGACACTCTTACTTATCAAAAATACTGCGATACACCCCCTATACTTGTGGGTCATCAAGACTATTTTCTGACGTCGTTGCCGGGGAGTGAGCGCTATTGGAGAGTGGAACTGGTAAAGGAAACTTCTACTATGAGTATTGTTTACTTCTGCTAGTTGCTTTATTTTCGTTATGCATAATCCGCTGAGTTTCTTATTTGGCAATGCTACTACCACTGCTAAGGTAGTAGATAAGCCACCACCTGCTGAGAAAGATGCTTTTAAAATACCTACAAGAATTATTGATTGTGTTATGGATAACTACTATGTTGGGGATGGAACTGTCCATCTCGATGATCATTTACTCTTTATACACGAATTATGCGGGTTGTTCAAGTGTGCAGGTATTACTACAGATCAAGTTAAGAAGAAATTATTCTCATTATCACTAAAAGGAAGAGCTGAGGAATGGATAAGCTGCTGAAGAATGGTCAAGCTCTTGAATGGAGGAAATAGTACCTCTCTTTTATTCAAAGTTTTATACTCCTAGTGAGATTCATAAAGATCGGAATCAAATATACAACTTTTGGCCTCTTGATGGAGAGAGTACAGCTCAAGCTTGGGGGAGATTGAAGTTACTAATGCTCAAATGTCCCATTCATGAGCTCCCCAACAATATTATTATCAACAACTTTTATGCAAGGCTCCCTCTACATGACAAGGATTTATTGGATGCTTCTTGTGCTGGATCATTCACTCGCATGGGAGAAGAAGCTAAATGGGATCTTCTGGACCATATTCAAGACAATGCTGAAGCTTGGGAGAATGACAAAGGTAGAAAGTCAGGTATAAATTATGATTATGAATGCGTTGAATCTTTTATGGGAACTGATGACTTTCAAAATATTAAAAATGCTTATGGTCTAGACTCTCAAGCTATTGCTTCTTATTTTAAGGCTTTTGCTTCCTACATTGAAGTGCCTAAAAAGAAGTGGAATAAGTATCATGAACCTTATAAAGATGTTACTAAGAGTGTTCCTGCAAGAAATACTGAAGTTTATACTGCTAATCATGTTTTACCTGAACCTTACATTGAGAATATGCCTTTCCCAGTTAAGATAAAGGAACACTCTATGATAGCTAGTATGGTTAATGAAAGTATAAGCAAAGCTGTTGAACCTGATAAACAAATGGTTGATGAACCTATAATAGCAAATGTGAAAGACTTTGTTACTAAATATGAAGAAGAGGGACACACTATCCTTTGTAAGGATACCTCTAATATTGTTTCACAAAGTAGTGTTATGAGAGCTAGTATTCATGTGTTTTCTGTTGGAATAAGTGATCATTGCTATGATGGTTCTTGTGATAGTTATATTGTTAAGTTTATGCATGATACTGAAAGTTACTATGAGAGAGGGAAATGTGTTCTTGTTTATCTCAATAATATCAAGTTTCCTCGTTTTATGCTGAAAGTTTTTATGTTGCACTTCTTTTGCCTTCTTATGCAAGAAGCCTCTGGTTTCAACAACTTGTTTGTTTACAAAATTCCCTTGCATAGGAAGTGGGTTAGACTTAAATGTTTGTATTTTTGCTTCTTAATGCTCTCTTTCACTTCAATTCATATTCCTAAGTGAGCAGCATCAAAATCATCATGCCCATCTTAATGGCTATAAACAAAGAGCTTTTTGGGAGACAACCCAGTTTATTTTTGCTTTCAGTTTGTTTTTGTTTATTTGAGTCTTGGAAGTTATTACTTCTGTAATAACCTCTCGTTATCCATTTTGTTTGGATTTTGTGTCAAGATCAACCTCTAATGAGAGAGAAGTGATATTTGGGGAAGTTGCTATCTCAAAACAGATTTTTGTGCTTCACCGTAAAAATTCGTGAGAGATCTCTGTATGTCGGATTGAGCTGTAATGTTTTGTGCTTCTGCCCCAGGTTGTTATTTAACTTTCGTTAGTTTTGCACTTTTTGATTTGAGCAACAGAAGATTTTCAAAAAAATTGATGTTTACCTGCTGGTCTGTTTTGACAGATTTTGCCACTCTTGCATTTGCTTCTTTAATCGATTTCCTTTTTGGATTCTTTTTGGGTTTTCGGAAGGAGTTGCTACAGTATATTATGTTTTGATGGTTTTCAGTTGAAAGTGGACTCAAAAGGTTTTATCACTTCACTTATACTAATGTTGCTAATGAGAACTGTGTGAAGTTTTGTGTGAAAGAAATTTCCAGGTAGTGGAGATAATGGTGTAATGAGAAAGTGAATGGTTTTATGACTCAAGTATTAAGTGTATGAAGATGAAGATACTATTGATTATTCAAGTGGTGACTCCGGAAGAATCTACTAAATACCAAATTCAGAGAAAAGTTCTGGTAAGAAAAGTTCCGCGAAAATACTATCCAACTATATTTTTTGCAGTTTTTAGTCAAAAAGGGAAGCTACGAAACGAAATAGGGATGGAAACGGAGCCAGGGTGGCTCACACCACCCTGTGGCGTGGGCCCACCCCTGGCCACGCCTACAAGTGGTGTGGCCACTCCGGACTCCGCCTCCGACTCGTTTTCTCCCAGTACCTTCCTTTTGTTATGAAACTTCGTAATATATAATCCCCCGGATCTCCCAAGGTTCATATATCGTGTTTTCTTCGTGTTTTTGTTTCTATCTGTTTCTGCCAGGACATACTCTTTGAAGGTTTAGAAGCACAATGGTGTCAGCCAAGGATAAAGGGAAGGAGCCTATGGAGTAGGATCTCCAAGACCCCGGGAAGGAGGAGGAGATCAAGAGTGAAGATGAAGAGGAGCAAGGACAACATCCGCACACCAGCACTACCATTGCAAGCATTGGAGTGGTGACAAAACTTGCCAGGGTTAGAAGGACTGCACGGATGCAGACTGGGGAAAGCTCCTCATCACTGCTTGGCTCCATGGTCACTTCCTCCATGCACCAAGAATCCTTTCCATACCCTTATCCATGAGCATCAATACCAGAATATGCCCAAGGGGAAATTACCCTCCAATTGGGATTTGCCTCGTTCTAACCATGCAGGAAAAGAAGACTTAAAGGAGGAAGAGTAGGGAAAGAATAGCAAGAGCTAGAATTCTCAACCCGACATGATCATGTGTCGCATTGAGCAAAACTCACAGCTGATTCGTAATCTCACCTTCGAGATCGAGGACTTGGGGAAACTGATCAAAGAGCTCATCGAGAGGATACCACCACCACCAAAGGAGTAATTTGTCATTAGGTTTGGCATCCCCTTGGTTTGTTCCATGCTTGGGGAGTGCCGCGGTATCATATCACTATCTTCTACCTTTTTACCATATTAGTAGAGTTATATCATGAATAGAGAAGTTATCATGTAGTATGGTTTGCATTATGGAAGTGTCCCCTCTCTCGTTAGATATGTATCCCTTGGTGTGAGTTGCCGTTATGGATTATTAATGAGAAGTTCTATCATTTACTCTTTTGCATAGCTTATATTAGTTTTCAATTCATGGTTATATGATTGATCTTGTTGTTAGTATTGGTATCACTTTGGGATCATTGAGTTAATTTAGTTGGTTTTGGAAAACCTGGCTTGGTCAGTAGAAACACTATTTTTGAAGAGTTGAATAAAAATACAAAAGTACTCTAAAGAAAAATAATTTCATCGTCTTTCTTTCTTGATTTGCTCATATGTCTAGTATTCTCTAGTTAAGATCTTTTGTGCTTCCAAGGAAGATTGCATGTTTGTCTTTATCACTTGTATGTTTGTTTGTTTCCTTCAACTCTTGTACTTGCTACCCAACCTTGCTAGCCAAAAACCTGTACTGAGAGGGAATCCTTCTCGTGCATCCACTCCTTTAAACCAAAACCTTTGCCATTTGTGTCCAACATACCTACCTTTTAGCATTATTGCTATTCCAAGTAAATTCTTGTTTTATATACCTCCCAAATTAAACTTGTTATGTGAAAATTAGTGACTAAAGATCTCACGAACTTGATGGCACACTTTACTTTCTTGCATTTAATAAACTTGAACCATTGGGTCCTTCTTTGTTGTGTATATGCTTGCGCTTATGAGTTGAAGTTAGCAGAACCATGTATCATGGGGAACGCTTTCAACATCATTGGTACTTTGTACCTAGTTTATATCATGTTCTTTTTCTTTTGGATCCTGGCGTTGTGAAATAAAAGTGGAACTTGTAAGATCATGGAGTTTATATGTGTATTAGAGAAACGCCTGGGCCGCTAGCCTAAGCCATGCCTAATCATGGTGGAAACTTGCAGCATAACTATAGTGAGCATTCTATGAAGCATCCTCATTAAAAACCTATGCAAATAGCAAATAAAAAGATCATTGAGATGCTCACTGTATGCTTGCCTTGTCATTTTGATTATGGGAAAGCTCATGTGTCATGTGTGAAAGAACATTTCATGTTTTCCTATGTTTTGCGTGTTAGATAACAATACTATGGAGACTTTTCATGTGGGCTAAGTGTGCAGGATGTTTTGAGGGGGGCGGATAATCCGCCCCTCTAAGGTCCGGATAATCCGGCCTACCTCATCTCTCAAGGAAGCCAAGGCGTGTCGCTCTGTGTCCAATCGGATTTTCTCCCGGAAAATCCGAACTGGGGCGGTTTTTTCTCCCCAGGCCAGATAATCCGGGTTTCGCAAGGGCCGGATAATCCGGCCCCCAGTTTTCGAGCAAAAGGAGCCAAGGTGCGTCGCTCGGTATCCGGTCAGATTTTCTATCGGAAAATCCGAACTGGGGCGGTTTTTCTTCCCTAGGCCGGATAATCCAGCCTTCGCATAGGGCCGGATAATCCGGCCCCCAGGAGTTGATCAAGGGCAAGCTCGGCGCGACGCTCAGAGAGGGGGCGGATTTTCTGCCGGAAATTCTGAGTCTGGGGCGGAGTTTCCCCAGACCGGATAATCTGGCCCTCACTTGGGCCGGATAATCCGGCCCCCAAAGTGTTCAATGGCTGGTTTTTGGAAGGGGGTATAAGTACCCCTTCTTCCCCAACATCCAGAACTCTTGATTCATTTGAATTTGACCAGACCCGGTGCAAGAGCTCTAAATCTCGATCTCCCAGTTCAACCACCCTAAGATCTTGATCTTTTGGTGGAATTGAAGGAGGAGTCATCAATATCAAGAATCAAGCGCTCCAACTCCTCTCCATTCACTTGGAGAAATCTCTGATCTAGTATTCTCGTTAATACCTAGATCGTGTTGTTGTATTTGACAACTTTGTTCTTATGGCAGCTTGTTGTCACTTCGGGAGCCTCCAAGTTGTTGTGGAGTTGTTGCCCCGCTAGTTGTGTAAAGGCGTCGGTGCCCACCTCGAAGGATACCTATAGTGGAAGGTGGATCAGGCCTATTGTAGCGAGATCCATCGGAGAACAGGGTGAGGCCTTTTGTGGCGTGGTGGTCTTAGTACCGTCCACCCCTCCAACGCAGACGTACTTCCCTTAACAAGGAAGGAACTGCGGTCAAACAAATCCTGTGTCTCCGCGTGATTCACTTCGGTTCACTCGTTCCTCTTCCACTCGCTCCTTACTCGCTAGTAGATAGGTTTGCATATAGGGAAATTCCACACATTAGTTTATCTAGAGAATTTACCTTTGTGCTAAGCCTAAAATTGAAAAAGAATTAAAAATTGGTGTAGCACCTATTCACCCACCCCCCCCTCTAGGTGCCCATACGATCCATTTCAATTGGTATCAGAGCCCCGGCTCTTAATTCGGGCTTAACCGCCTAAGATTAGTATGGGTACCAGGGATGATGGAAATGAGGCTATGGATAAGGTCACAATGGATGATCTCAAGTCGTTGGAAACAACCTTGTTGAAATCCTTTGAGGCCAAGATGGAGGAGATGAATCAAATGATTGCTCGCCTTACATCATCCATAGCCCCATATCCATCCTCCTCTGAGGCTCCCTCACCATCATCTAAGGAAAAGGGTAACACCGGATCTAAGGATGATGATGTGGAAGGTGAAAAACTGAATGGTTCCACCTCCAAAAAGGGAAGTGGCAAGGAGGAATATAGTGAGATTCGCCGCGTATATTCCCCCGACCCACCTATCCCTCATCCTCATATAAACAATAGGGGTGATCCACCCAAGCTCACTACATCTTCTTTTAACCAATGGCAATTTCTAATGAAATCTCATGTTTGTAGCTCCTCTATTAAATTGTGGAGGATCATTGAAGAAGGTCTTCATGTTGGAGATCAAACCAATCTAACAAGAAGGGAAGTTGTGGATAGCCAGTTGAATGCCACTGCTCTCCACATGATACAGCTGGGTGTGGGTCCCAAGGACATGCCACACATTGAACATCTCAACACGGCTAAAGAGGCGTGGGATGCTCTTACGGACCTTTTTGTTGGAAATGAAAGCAAGAGAAGAAACTGGTATGATGCCCTTAGTAACGAAGCTGAGGGATTCTACATGTTGGATGGTGAAAACCATGAGGACATGTATAGAAGACTCAAGGGCATCGCAACAACATTTCGGAAGCATGGGGCCACTCACATTGATGATGCATGGATAAAAAGGAAGTATGTGAGTGCCTTAATGCCTTTCGAACCGACGGATTTGAAGATCTTGCAAGGTAGACACAACTATCATCAAATGACATCCAATGAAGTCATGCAAGAAATGGCGTCATTCAAAGTGGCGGCAAAGAATGCTGAAGATGCCCGTGCTCGGGCCATTGGAATGCAAAAGGGTGTCAATGTGGCTCTCAAAGCCAATGGTGTTGAGCAAGAGGATGATGAAGGAGCATTTAGAGGATATCCATGGACTGTCCCGATGAGATCAAACGTGCTCATGGTGAGTACATGGCATTCTATGCAAGGAACTTTTGGAAGGACCCTGCCAAAGCCAAGTCTGAACCTGAGCGCAAGAACGGGTCAAATGGAAGAAGAGAAAGTGGCCCAAGATTGATAACTTGCTTCAACTGTGGAGATAGACTGCACTTTATAGCCGAGTGTCCTTATGAAAATAGAGAAGACAATGGTGGCAGGCTCATTCTCAAAGAGAAATCCAAAGTTCCTAAGAAGAAGCCATTTGCTAAGAAGAATGGTCCTTTCAAGAAGCAACCCAAGATGGTCCTTGTAGCTCAAGAGGAATACTCCTTCGCAAGTGAAGATGAAGAGGATGATGATAGTTCCCGTGAAGTGGCTGCGATAGCCACCACATCGACTCCCTCCTCTCTCTTCGACTCGCCGAACGAGAACGCCATCAACAACAACGCCACTTGCCTAATGGCAAGAGGATCCGAGGTATCGACTTCTAACTCCTCATTTTCTAAGACTAACATAATTTTGGATATGGATGATCATGACAGTCTTGAAATGAAAGAAGAAGTTATTGCCTTGGATAGTTTTTTCACTAACCTACAAGGTGAGCACAAACTCCATTTTGATACTCTTATGAGTCAACTTGCTCGAGCCGAAGATCTCCTTGAAGAAAAGGGCAGAATTGAAAGAGAAGATGCTTTGGAGATAGCCTCTTTGAAGAATGCCTTGGAAGAGGAAGAGGAAACTCGAGTTTCTTTGGAAGAAAGACTCAAATCCCTAGAGGAGTCACAAGAAGAAGCTGTAGCTCAGCTCATTAAAGAACGTGACCATGCCCTTGCCAAGGTAAAGAAACTAAAGAAAGAAAAGATTGATTTTGGGGTTGTTCATGCTAGACTTTTGGAGAAGTTTGATGATCTTGAAAGTGCTCACAAGGCATTGAAGAGTGATCATTCTACTCTAAATGAGTCTCATGACCAGCTCCAAACTCAATTGAAACGGTATAACATACCAAGTACCTCATCTTCATCCTTTGGAAAAGAAGATCTTGCAAGGAGTTCTCAACACAAAGGTAAAGGGGTTATTGATGAGATACTGAGCAGGCAAAGGACAAACAGTAGTAAAGAAGGTCTTGGTTACATACCCAAGATAAAGAGCAAGAAGAACAAGAAGAACAAGACTGCTCAATCGAAGACTAACAACTTTACCAATGACAAGACTAATTATGATGGTTTTGCAGGGATCAACAATCCTAACTTCGAACTATATTGTGATTCTTATGGTGATGTTTATGCTAGTTATGTAGGGCCTTATGATTGTTACATTCCTTGGTCTATTTGGGTTCCCAAGACCCTTGTTACTAACATGAGAGGACCCATTGAAAAATGGGTACCTAAAACCAAGAAGTAATTTTCTTGCAGGGCTATGTTTCTGGTGGTTCTAAATGGGTACTCGATAGCGGTTGTACGAGTCATATGACCGGAAGCAAGGATATCATCACGGAGATGCGGCCGAACCTTGATCACATTACCGCCTCCTATGGTGACAAGTCAAAATCTAAGGTATTGGGTCTCGGCAAAGTTGTGGTGGCTCACGATATCTCTCTCGTGGACGTCATGCTTGTTGAGACCCTCGGGTATAACTTACTTTCTGTTCGTGCCCTTGGTAAGATGGGCTTTGCAGTTTACATTGATGATGATTTGGTGGTACTCTTGTGGAGCAAGTCTCTGAAAGTCGCTTTCGTGGGATATGTCAAAAACAACCTGTACGTGGTAGACTTTTCGGGGAAAACCAATATAGGTCCGATGTGTCATTTTGGAAAGGCTGACGCGGGTTGGCTATGGCATCACCGACTAGCCCACGTCAATATGAGAACTTTGCAAAGTCTCCATAAGGGTGGCCACATTCTTAGACTAAAAGAAAATGCCTCTTTTGCCAAAGATCGTGTTTGCAGGGCGTGTGTTGAAGGGAAAATACATGATTCACCTCATCGAAGGAAAACCATTATCTCTTCAAAAAGGATCTTGGAGCTCCTTCATGTGGACCTCTTCGGACCTCCATCTCATGCAAGCCTCGGTGGGAAGAAGTATTGTCTAGTGATTGTTGATGATTACTCCAGATACACTTGGGTTTATTTCTTCAAGTTGAAAAGTGAAACTCAACAAACTGTCATCGACTTCGCCAACGAGGTTCAACGTCAACACAACGTCCCCATTCTGGCTATAAGGAGTGATAACGGCTCGGAGTTCAAGAACTACACCTTAAATGAGTTTCTAAGTGAAGAGGGGATAAGACATCAATATTCCGCTGCGTACACCCCTCAACAAAATGGTGTAGCCGAGAGGAAGAATCGGACTCTAATGGACATGGCAAGACCAATGTTGGCCGAATTCAAATCTCCATATAACTTCTGGGCTGAAGCAATCTCTACTGCTTGTCATTCATCCAACCGGTTATACCTCCGCAAGATTTTGGACAAGACTCTGTATGAAATACTTACCGGTAACAAGCCAAACATCTCATACTTTCGGGTATTCGGGTGTAAGTGTTTCTTTCTTATTAAAGGAGTTCATTTATCTAAGTTTGAATCTAAGGCTCTAGAAGGTATTTTTTTGGTTATGGTGCAGAATCCCACACTTATAGAGTCTACAATAAGCTCTCCGGAACTGTTGTAGAATCTTGTAGTGTGGTGTTCGAGGAAAATGACGGTTCCCGTGCGGAGCAAGTTGGTGTTTGTGATGCAGATGTTGAAATACCCCAAGATGCCATAAGAAGAATGGACGTGGGATTTTTCCGCCCCATTGAGGAACCCCTTGTGGCAGACTAGGAAGGACAATGCTCTACTCATATAGAGCGCTCATCTACACATACGCAACATGCTCCAACCACGGGGGAAACTTCTACACCATCTCCATCAACTGCTGGAGGTCAAGATGCTTCAGAAAGCTCCAGGCCGGATTTTCCGGTGAATGCCGGATTATCCGGCCACCCTACTCCAGCCGTCCATGTAGCTCCTGGTGGTGAAGATATCAACACAAGCTCCATGCCGGATTTTCTGGCTAACCCCGGATTATCCGGCTCCTCGCCAGGTCAAGCAAGTCCCAGGCTTCCTGATGATGCTGCTGCAAGTCCTCCCAGGCCGGATTATCCGTCCACTTCATCGGCCGGATTATCCGGCCCTGACTCTCCAGTTCTGCAGCCTCCTGTTATGGCTACGGACTCACCTCAAGGGCATGCATCTCCACCACCTGCTACTGATGTTCCAGCTACTGATCAAGGCGGAGAAAAGGCCTCCAATGAAGACTCAAGTGATAAATCTCCTCCACCAAGAGACAACCAACTTATTGAACTTCGTCACAAGGCTTGGGCTGGTCGTAACCTTGAGTTGAGGGGTCACACTATCGACAAGGTTGTTGGTGATCTTCGACGAAGGGTGTCTACTAGAAGAGAATTGGCCAGTTTTGGTGAGCATCAAGCTCATATCTCCATGGTGGAACCTAAGAAGGTCTTTGAAGCTCTTGAAGACCCAGACTGGGTTGTTGCTATGCATGAAGAATTGAATAATTTCGAGCGCAACAAAGTCTAGAAACTAGTGGAGAAACCCAAAGAGTGCCGCAATGTTATCGGCACCCAAGTGGATTTTCAAGAACAAGCAGGATGAGAATGGCATTGTTGTGAGGAACAAGGCAAGACTTGTGGCACAAGGTTACTCACAAGTTGTGGGCATGGATATAGGGGGAGTGTGGTCCTAACTTATTGGGTTAACCCTCCCTCCATAATGCCAATAGCAAGTATATCATTTCTCTTAATATCATGTTGTGATATGTGAGCTTATTGATGAGTATTGGTCGTGAACCCAAGATATATCTTCACGGTGTCACACCATACACTCCAACAAGGTGGCTTCGGCCACCGCCCTCTCACTTGTGGAGAATTGGATCTTTTTGGATGATATTTGCTCTCTCATGTTCTTATGGGAATCACACTCAATCTTGGCTTTTATTTGATTTGGATTTTGCAATTTTGAGTGTGTAGTACCATCTCAGTTTGGCATTCTCAATCCTAAGCCTTCCCTACCCCTAAGACATCTATTCTTGCACACAAGTCCCTTGTACACCTTGTGGGGGTGTTGTTTGGGGACGCGCGGGCCTGGTTCTGTGTATATCAGAATCCTAGATTTTAGGCCGGATAATCTGGACCTGGCGGATTCAATCTTAAAGGGCAGGGCTCGGGGGGAAGGGCTCATATCGAGAAGCACTTCTCCCCCAGCCCTCTCCTTGTCCCCAGCCGCCGCTTGCCACCCCTCACCCTCCCCGGAGCCTCTCCGGCCACCGGATTTTCCGGGCCTTCCCGGATCTTCTTCTCCGCACCTCCGGGTACCTTCTCCTCCACGTTCTTCCTCCAATGAGTGAGGGTAACTCCCTCTCTCCCCATCTTTGGCTAGATGTGTATCTTGTTGGATGGAACGTTGTCTAGAAGGATGTGTTTTCGCATAGAACTCGTAGTCTTACAGTTTCTAGGCCCGATCTACTTTTTTTGCATGCATTCTTAGTGAAATTGAAAATTTCTACCAGGGCCGGATTATCCGGCCTGGCCTCAAGTCTGCTTCAGTTTCACTATGGTGTATGTATTTAGTAGTTTTGACCTATGAATTTTTTGCCTACTTGTTCCATGCTCTCTCCTGGACTTGTGTGTATGCTTATCCCCTTGCTATCACCCTTATTCTCCTCACAGGTGGTTCTGGTGTTCCCAAGTCCTACAAGCGCCGTCCTCGCGCCAAGTACTTTCGGGACGACGGTCACGGTAACCTAGTGGACAAAGTTTAATTGCGGAGAAGGAAGAATGAAGAGAGGCGCATGGCTGAACAATCCAAGAGGACTAGGAAGGGTGTGTCCAAGAGGAAGCGCAAGGAGCCCAAGATCAACTACAGGGCTCTGGATGTGGTCTCCTTCTCTGCCATACGTCACCGTGACTTGTTTGCTGAGCTGCCTCGTGATGATGAGCTGGGGGATACCCGGTTTTGGTGTCTAATGAAAAGGGATTTATGAAGACATCTATGTCAGCTGAACATTAGGCCTATGCACCTCCTCGTACTTGCTGATGCTTTGGAGAAGGCGATCTTGTGGATGCGATGTATGTGGTCGAGAGGATGGGGCTGCACCATCTCATGTCCCTCCAGTGCTCCTTTGACTCTGAGGTGGTGAAGCAATTCTTCTCCACTCTGGTGATTTGTGGTGATGAGCGTCGCACTATGAAGTGGATGACTCATGACAGGCCCATGACTGCTGATTTTCACGTGTTTGCTGAGGTTTTGGGGTACTCCTTCCGCAGCAGGGATAGAGCCAGTGGCCACCGCATCATCACTCAGTTGAAGCCCAACAAGGATGTTGCTCTCTCTCGGTGCACTATGGACAATGGAATTGTCGGTACTGTGGCTGGTCTTGCTCCCATCTATGTTGCATTGGTGGGTCTCTTTCATGACTCTATAAAACCGAGTGGGGGCAACAATGATAGCATCCGTGGTCACCTTGTTCAGCTACTTCAATATTCTCATGAGGTTGCCTCCTGCGAGACGCAGTCGGTCTGATACAGGCTGGATGTCATGGACTTCATTTACCATGAGCTGTGTGATGCTATGTTCAACCGTCGGTCCATTCCCTATGTGCCCTACATTATGTTGCTCATCCGCCACCTGCTTCCTGCCGAGGAGTTCCACATTGACTCGGTGCACAAGGCCAAGAAGATTTACAACAAGGTTCGAAAGACTGCTCACCCCTCCTCTGCTCCTGAGGGTCTCATGAGGGATGCTCATAGGCCCCCAATGCCTCCCGTGGCCCGCGAGATCAAGCAGCTGAACTGGTTCCAGCGTCACATCCTCTGCATGGGCGTGGACACACGCAAGGGTCAGTATGAGGCCTACAGGCAGCACCATGAGTTGGCTCACTCCCAGCAGCTCATTCTCCACCACGTGTCTGGCGCTTTGGGTGCTCCTCCAGCTCCTACACCTCCCACACCATATGCTCGGTGGAACTCTTCCTCCGGGCTGAACTATGGTGAGTTGGAGCGTCACTTGTTCCCCTCTGCGCCTGCTGCTGATGCTGATGATGAGGAAGGTGACACTGAGGAGCTTGAAGATGAGGATGAGGAAGAGCATGAGGACGAGGACGAGGACGAGGACTATGATGAGTGATCCCCTGGGGCGCTAGCATCGCTCTTCTCCCTTTTTGGTGTCTCGATGCCAAAGAGGGAGAAGTAGTTCTATTAGGTTGTCTGTGGATTTGCATGGGTCGGGCATAAGCACTTGCACTTTTTATTCGTTATTTCTTGCTTATGCCCATTTAGCGTTGAACTTTTATATTCGTGGTTTGTGATTTGTGGTTGAGACTTTATGTGGTTGTCTGGATGATACCTATGGACTTCATATCATGGATTATGCTCATGGTTATATCTATTCATATCCTATTGCTGGAGGTTTATCACGGAAGGTGTGCGCTCATAATGGTTATCCAATAATAATTGTGATTTATGTCAAGGATGCCTATTCTCTACTTCGGTGGTATGTGTTTTTGCCCTTTTGTCTATGGAATAGATTCACCTATTTGTGTGCACTTGTTTTCCAATACAAAACTCTATTATGCACACATGGAGGGGGAGTCCCTTCCATAGTTATATCTGTTTGTCTTGTGTCTTTCTCCTGCAAATCCTGGTATTGTCATCTAACACCAAAAAGGGGGAGATTGAAAGAACATTTCATGTTTTCCTATGTTTTGCGTGTTAGATAACAATACTATGGAGACTTTTCATGTGTGCTAAGTGTGCAGGAAGTTTTGAGGGGGGTCGGATAATCCGCCCCTCCAAGGGCCGGATAATCCGGCCCTCTGTTTTTGAGCAAAAGGAGCCAAGGCGGGTCGCTCGGTATCCGGTCGGATTTTCTACCGGAAAATCTGAACTGGGGCGGTTTTTCTTCCCCAGGCCAGATAATCCGGCCTTCGCATAGGGCCGGATAATCAGGCCCCCAGAACTTGATCAAGGGAAAGCTCGGCGCGACGCTCAGAGAGGGGGCGGATTTTCTGCCGGATATTCTGAGTCTAGGGCGGAGTTTCCCCAAACCGGATAATCCGGCCCTCACTTGGGCCGGATAATCCGGCCCCCAAAGTGTGCAACGGCTGGTTTTTGGAAGGGGGTATAAGTACCCCTTCTTCCCCAACGTCTAGAACTCTTGATTCATTCGAATTTGACCAGACCCGCTGCAAGAGCTCTAAATCTTGATCTCCCACTTCAACCACCCTAAGGTCTTGATCTTTTGGTGGAATTGAAGGTGGAGAAGTTCATCATCAATATCAAGAATCAAGCGCTCCAACTCCTCTCCATTCACTTGGAGAAATCCCTGATCTAGTATTCTCGTTAATACCTAGATCGTGTTATTGTATTTGACAACTTTGTTCTTGTGGAGGCTTGTTGTCACTTCGGGAGCCTCCAAGTTGTTGTGGAGTTGTTGCCCCGCTAGTTGTGTAAACGCGTCGGTGCCTGCCTCGAAGGGTACCTATAGTGGAAGGTGGATCAGGCCTGTTGTGGCGAGATCCATCGGAGAACAGGGTGAGGCCTTTTGTGGCGTGGTGGTCTTAGTACCGCCCACCCATCCATCGCAGACGTACTTCCCTTAACAAGGAAGGAACTGCGGTTAAACAAATCTTGTGTCTCCGCGTGCTTCACTTCGGTTCACTCGTTCCTCTTCCACTCGCTCCTTACTTGCTAGTAGATAGGTTTGCATATAGGGAAATTCCACACATTAGTTTATCTAGAGAATTACCTTTGTGCTAAGCCTAAAATTGAAAAAGAATTAAAAATTGGTGTAGCACCTATTCACCCCCCCCCTCTAGGTGCCCATACGATCCATTTCAATGTGCAAGGGGTACCCCGTTGGCGGTTCTCAATGATACACGTGTATTTACAATGACAAGAGCTTACTCGTGACTTAAGTTGAGTAGCATGAGGTTCGGTACTCATAAGTAAGGGGCATGAGATTTCAGCTTATAACTTGTCAAGCATATCCTCATAGTTGTGTCACTTTAACCTTAATCACCAAAAAATGCCTATGATAGAGGCAATGAGAGCTAAAAGCTAGTAAGTATCATAATTTTTGGGAGCTCTTTATGAGACTTGCAATCCCTGCTTCCCTCTACGAAGGGCCTTTCTTTTTACTTTTTAGTTGAGTCAGCAAACCTACTCCCCTCTATCTCAGCAAATATTTTGAGTTGTTGTGTTTCATTCATTCGTATGATGATTTATTCAATCATGTTTCTTATGTTCCTTGTTTTGCACATTGCTCTTATCTTGATGTTTACTACTTTGAAAGCTATCATTGAAAACCAGTTACTTGTGGACTTCAGCAAATTATCAACTATTCTTCGACCAAGAGCTAAGTTTGCCATTACCGATTATGATTCACTTTCATGTATCTTTATTGTGTTTCCTTTACTCATTGCAAGTTGAGTTATGTAATAGTGAGTTGTCTTCTGTTATGATCTATGTATTGATGAATGTGATGCTTCTTGTCCGTATTCTTTTATCGACTCTTCACTCCATAAACCTGAGGTCATGTTTATTGAGCTCAGTTTCGCTTGGGGACAAGCGAAGTCTAAGCATGGGGGGAGTTGATACGTCCATTTTG
Organism: Avena insularis; assembly: GCA_023614405.1. Lineage (NCBI taxonomy): Eukaryota > Viridiplantae > Streptophyta > Magnoliopsida > Poales > Poaceae > Avena > Avena insularis. Next base: position 523,258 of record JAJUPC010000153.1, read on the forward strand.
CATTACTATTCTATGTCATAATTCACTATTATTTATTGATATATTTCATATTGAGAGGTGATACTTATGTTATTTCATCTGTTTTTGCATGGTTGATGACTTTTGGAGCATGGACCGCTACAGTCAGGATTCTGATTGAAAAGATGTTGTTTGGAGGCAAAATTCGCGAAGATCAGAAAATCCGGGAAAATATACAGAAAATACTATTTTTCCATAAGACGAAGGAAGCCATAAGGGGGCTGGAGATGGGCCACAGCGGGCCCACACCACCCCCTGGCGCGGGCCAGCCTCGGCCGCACCACCAGGTGGTGTGGCCGCCCTGGTCCACCCCTGGCACTCCCCTCTGGCGTATATTATCCTCCCAAAACCCTAAGACTCGGGGAGCGACCACAGAAAGATTCCGCCGCCTCTACGGGCCGGAAAACACCAAGAGAGAAAGATCTCTCCGGCAGACAGATTTTTGTCAGGGGAATTCCTTCCCGGAGAGGGGAGATCGTCGCCATCAACACCACCATCAAACTAGACTTCATCGGGATCATCATCATCACCACCACCATCATCACCACCAGCACCCTCATCACCATCTCCATATTGCTGTAACAATTGGGTTGAATCTTGCATAGTTCCTAGGGGAAACTTTCCCGGTGTTGATTACTCTTTGTAGTTGATGCTATTGAGTGAACCATTGAATTATTGTTTATGTTCAGATTGTTATACATCATTATTCCATCCCTGATCATGATCCATATGATGTCTTGTGAGTAGTTCGTCTTGTTCTTGAGGACATGGGAGAAGTCATGTTGTTAGTAGTGGAATTGTGTTGAGAAAGATTTAATAGTTTGATATTTAAGTTATGGTGTACTTCTTCTAGTGGTGTCATGTGAACGTCGACTACATGACACTTCACCTATATGGGCCTAGGGGAATGCATTGTGTATTTGGCTACTAATCGTAGGGGTTGTCGGAGTGACGGAAACCTGAACCCCCGTTAGGAAACCATTGCACAAGGGACGTAAGGGTCTTAAAGTTTAAAGCTGTGGTTAGGTTTCTACCTTAATTACTTTCTTGTACTTACGGATGTTTGCAAGGGGTATAATCACAAGTATGTTTTAGTCCTAGGAAGGTCGGTACATTAGCACAGGTTCACCACACAACACTTAGCAAGCTAAAGAAGATTAATCAACTATATGAAGCGAAAGCACTTGACAGTCTTCGCATGTGTCCTCAAGAATGTTTGGTCATCTTAAGTAATACAACCGGCTTGTCCTTTGCTACATAAAGGATTGGGCCACTTGCTGCATTTATTCCTACTGTCTTTTATTTACTCGTACTTTATTTACTTGCTTTATCAAAAACTCCTAAAAATCCGTTTGCTAAGTATTTGCAGAGAATTCATGATCCATACCACTAGCCAGCACCTTCTGCTCCTCGTTGGGTTCGACACTCTTACTTATCGAATATGCTGCGATACATCCCCTATACGTGTGGGTCATCAAGACTATTTTCTGGCGCCGTTGCCAGGGAGTGAAGCGCTATTGGAGAGTGGAACTGGTAAAGGAAACTTCTACTGTGAGTATTGTTTACTTCTGCTAGTTGCTTTATTTTCGTTATGGATAATCCACTGAGTTTCTTATTTGGCAATGCTACTACCACTGCTAAGGTAGTAGATAAGCCACCACCTGCTGAGAAAGATGCTTTTAAAATACCTACAAGAATTATTGATCGTGTTATGAATAACTACTATGTTGGAGATGGAACTGTCCATCCTAGTGATCATTTACTCTTTATACACGAATTATGTGGGTTGTTCAAGTGTGCAGGTATTACTACAGATCAAGTTAAGAAGAAATTATTCTCATTATCACTGAAAGGAAGAGCTGAGGAATGGTATAAGCTGCTGAAGAATGGTCAAGCTCTTGAATGGGAGGAAATAGTACCTCTCTTTTATTCAAAGTTTTATCCTCCCAGTGAGATTCATAAAGATTGGAATCAAATATACAACTTTTGGCCTCTTGATGGAGAGAGTACATCTCAAGCTTGGGGGAGATTGAAGTTACTAATGCTCAAATGTCCCATTCATGAGCTCCCCAACAATATTATTATCAACAACTTTTATGCAAGGCTCCCTCTACATGACAAGGATTTATTGGATGCTTCTTGTGCTGGATCATTCACTCGCATGGGAGAAGAAGCAAAATGGGATCTTCTGGGCCGTATTCAAGACAATGCTAAAGCTTGGGAGAATGACAAAGGTAGAAAGTCAGGTATAAATTATGATTATGAATGCGTTGAATCTTTTATGGGAACTGATGACTTTCAAAATATTAAAAATGCTTATGGTCTAGACTCTCAAGCTATTGCTTCTTATTTTAAGGCTTTTGCTTCCTACATTGAAGTGCCTAAAAAGAAGTGGAATAAGTATCATGAACCTTAGAAAGATGTTACTAAGAGTGTTCCTGCAAGAAATACTGAAGTTTATACTGCTAATCATGTTTTACCCGAACCTTACATTGAGAAAATGCCTTTCCCAGTTAAGATAAAGGAACACTGGATGATAGCTAGGATGGTTAATGAAAGTATAAGCAAAGCTGTTGAACCTGATAAACAAATGGTTGATGAACCTAAAATAGCAAATGTGAAAGATTTTGTTACTAAATATGAAGAAGAGGGACACACTATCCTTTGTAAGGATACCTCTAATATTGTTTCACAAAGTAGTGTTATGAGAGCTAGTATTCCTGTGTTTTCTGTTAGAATAAGTGATCATTCCTATGATGGTTCTTTTGATAGTTATATTGTTAAGTTTATGCATGATACTGAAAGTTACCATGAGAGAGGGAAAAGTGTTCTTGTTTATCTCAATAATATCAAGTTTCCTCGCTTTATGCTGAAAGTTTTTATGTTGCACTTCTTTTGCCTTCTTATGCAAGAAGCCTCTGGTTTCAACAACTTGTTTGTTTACAAAATTCCCTTGCATAGGAAGTGGGTTAGACTTAAATGTTTGTATTTTTGCTTCTTAATGCTCTCTTTCACTTCAATTCATATTCCTAAGTGAGCAGCATCAAAATCATCATGCCCATCTTAATGGCTATAAAGAAAGAGCTTTTTGGGAGACAACCCAGTTTATTTTTGCTTTCAGTTTGTTTTTTTTCTTTGAGTCTTGGAAGTTATTACTTCGGTAATAACCTCTCCTTATCTGTTTTGTTTGGTTTTTGTGTCAAGATCAACCTCTAATGAGAGAGAAGTAATATTTGGGGAAGTTGCTGTCCCGAAACAGATTTTTGTGCTTCACCGCAAAAATTCGTGAGAGATCTCCGTATGTCGGTTTGAGCTGTAATGTTTTGTGCTTCTGCCCCAGGTTGTTATTTAAGTTTCGTTAGTTTTGCACTTTTTGATTTGAGCAACAGAAGATTTTCGAAAAAATTGATCTTTACCTGCTGGTCTGTTTTGACAGATTTTGCCACTCTTGCATTTGCTTCTTTAATCGATTTCCTTTTTGGTTTCTTTTTGGGTTTTCGGAAGGAGTTGCTACAGTAGCTTATGTTTTGATGGTTTTCAGTTGAAAGTGGACTCAAAAGGTTTTATCACTTCACTTACACTAATGTTGCTAATGAGAACTGTGTGAAGTTTTGTGTGAAAGAAATTTCTAGGTAGTGGAGATAATGGTGTAATGAGAAAGTGAATGGTTTTATGACTCACGTATTAAGTGTATGAAGATGAAGCTACTGTTGATTATTCAAGTGGTGACTCTGGAAGAATCTACTAAATACCAAATTTAGAGACCTGCAGAGTCCATTTCCAAATAGGTAATAGTTCTGGTAAGAAAAGTTCCGCGAAAATACTATCCAACTATATTTTTTGCATTTTTAGCCAAAAAGGAAAGCTACGAAACAAAATCGGGACGGAAACGGAGCCAGGGTGGCTCGCACCACCCTGTGGCGCGGGCCCACCCCTGGCAGCACCACCAAGTGGTGTGGCCACTCCGGACTCCGCCTCTAACTCGATTTCTCCCAGTACCTTCCTTTTGTTATGAAACTTCGTAATATATAATCCCCCGGATCTCTCGAGGTTCGTATATCGTGTTTTCATCGTGTTTTTGTTTCTATCTGTTTCTGCCAGGACATAATCTTTGAAGGTTTAGAAGCACAATGGTGTCAGCCAAGGATAAAGGGAAGGATCCTATGGAGGAGGATCTCCAAGACCCCGGGAAGGAGGAGGAGATCAAGAGTGAAGATGAAGAGGAGCAAGGCCAACATCCGCACACCGGCACTACCATTGCAAGCATTGGAGTGTTGACAAAACCTGCCAGGGTTAGAAGGACTGCACGGATGCAGACTGGGGGGAAAGCTCCTCGTCACTGCTTGGCTCCACGGTCACTTCCTCCAAGCACCAAGAATCCTTTCCATACCGTTATCCATGAGCATCAATACTAGAATATGCCCAAGGGGAAATTACCCTCCAATTGGGATTTGCCTCATTCTAACCATGCAGGAAAAGAAGACTTCAAGGTGGAAGAGTGGGGAAAGAATAGCAAGAGATGGAATTCTCAACCCGACATGATCATGTGTCGCATTGAGCAAAACTCACAGCTAATTCGTAATCTCACCTTCGAGATCGAGGACTTGGGGAAACTGATCAAAGAGCTCATCGAGAGGATACCACCACCACCAAAGGAGTAATTCGTCATCAGGTTTGGCATCCCCTTGGTTTGTTCCAAGCTTGGGGGAGTGCTGCAGTATCATATCATTATCTTCTATATTTTTACCTTATTAGTAGAGTCATATCATGAATAGAGAAGTTATTATGTAGTATGGTTTGCATTATGGAAGTGTCCCCTCTCTCGTTAGATATGTATCCCTTAGTGTGAGTTGCCGTTATGGATTATTAATGAGAAGTTCTATCATTTACTCTTTTGCATAGCTTATATTAGTTTTCAATTCATGGTTATATGATTGATCTTGTTGTTAGTATTGGTCTCACTTTGGGCTCATTGAGTTAATTTAGTTGGTATTGGCAAACCTGGCTTGGTCAGTAGCAACACTATTTTTGATGAGTTGAATGAAAAAGACAAAAGTACTCTAAAGAAAAATAATTTCATCGTCTTTCTTTCTTGATTTGCTCATAAGTCTAGTATTCTCTAGTGAAGATCTTTTGTGCTTCCAAGGAAGATTGCATGTTTGTCTTTATCACTTATATGTTTGTTTATTTCCTTCAACTCTTGTACTTGCTACCCAACCTTGCTAGCCAAAAACCTGTACTGAGAGGGAATTCTTCTCGTGCATCCACTCCTTTAAACCAAAACCTTTGCCATTTGTGTCCACCATACCTACCTATTAGCATTATTGCTATTCCAAGTAAATTCTTGTTTTATCTACCTCCCAAATTAAACTTGTTATGTGAAAATTAGTGACTAAAGCTCTCACGAACTTGATGGCACACTTTACTTTCTTCCATTTAATAAACTTCAACCATTGGGTCCTTCTTTGTTGCGTATATGTTTGCTCTTTATGAGTTGAAGTTAGCAGAACCATGTATCATGGGGAACGCTTTCAACATCATTGGTACTTTGTACCTAGTTGATATCATGTTCTTTTGCTTTTGGATCCCCGCGGTGTGAAATAAAAGTGGAACTTGTAAGATCATGGAGTTTATATGTGTGTTAGAGAAACGCCTGGGTCGCTAGCCTAAGCAATGCCTAATCATGGTGGAAACTTGCAGCATAACTATAGTGAGCATTCTATGAAGCATCCTTAATAAAAACCTATGCCAATAGCAAAAGATGCTCACTGTCTGCTTGCCTTGTCATTTTAATTATGGGATAGCTCCTGTGTCATGTGCAAGGGGTACCCCGTTGGCGGTTCTCAATGATACACGTGTATTTACAATGACAAGAGCTTACTCGTGACTGAAGTTGAGTAGCATGAGGTTCGGTACTCATAAGTAAGGGGCATGAGATTTCAACTTATAACTTGTCAAGCATATCCTCTTAGTTGTGTCACTTTAACCTTAATCACCAAAAGATGCCTATGATAGGGGCAATGAGAGCTGAAAGCTAGTACGTATCATAATTTTTGGGAGCTCTTTATGAGACTTGCAATCCCTGATTCCCTCTACGAAGGGCCTTTCTTTTTACTTTTTAGTCGAGTCAATAAACCTACTCCCCTCTATCTCAGCAAGTATTTTGAGTTATTGTGTTTCATTCATTCATATGATGATTTATTCAATCATGTTTCTTATGTTTCTTGTTTTGCACATTGCTCTTATCTTGATGTTTACTACTTTGAAAGCTATCATTGATAACCAGTTACTTCTGAACTTCGGCAAATTATCAACTATTCTTCAACCCAGAGCTAAGTTTGCCATTACCGATTATGATTCACTTTATGTATCTTTATTGTGTTTCCTTTACTCATTGCAAGTTGAGTTATGTAGTAGTGAGTTGTCTTCTATTATGATCTATGTATTGATGAATGTGATGCTTCTTGTCCGTATTCTTTTATCGACTCTTCACTCCATAAACCTGAGGTCATGTTTACTGAGCTCAGTTTAAACAAGGACAAGCGAAGTCTAAGCTTGGGGGGAGTTGATACGTCCATTTTGCATCACTATTCTATGTCATAATTCACTGTTATTCATTGATATATTTCATATTGAGAGGTGATACTTATGTTATTTCATCTGTTTTTGCATGGTTGATGACTTTTGGAGCATGGACCGCTGCAGTCAGGATTCTGATGGAAAAGGTGCTGTTTGGAGGCAAAATTGGCGAAGATCAGAAAATCTGGGAAAATATATGGAAAATCCTATTTTCCAGAAGACGAAGGAAGCCAGAAGGGGGCTGGAGATGGGCCACAGGGGGCCCACACCAACCCTACCGCGGGCTAGCCTAGGCCGCGCCACCAGGTGGTGTGGCCGCCCTGGTCCACCCCTGGTACTTCCCTCTAGCGTATATTATCCTCCCGAAACCCTAAGACTCGGGGAGCGACCATAGAAAGATTCTGCCGCCTCTGCGGGGCGGAAAACACCGAGAGAGAAAGATCTCTCTGGCAGACAGATTTCTGCCAGGGGAGTTCCTTCCCGGAGAGGGGAGATCGTTGCCATCAACACCACCATCAAGCTGGACTTCATCGGGATCATCATCATCATCACCACAATCATCACCATCAGCACCCTCATCACCATCTCCATATTGCTATAACAATTGGGTTGAATCTTGCATAGTTCTTAGGGGAAACTTTCCCGGTGTTGATTACTCTTTGTAGTTGATGCTATTGAGTGAACCATTGAATTATTGTTTATGTTCAGATTGTTATACATTATGATTCCATCTCTGATCATGATCCATATGATGTCTTGTGAGTAGTTCGTCTTGTTCTTCAGGACATGGGAGAAGTCATGTTGTTAGTAGTGGAATTGTGTTGAGAAAGATTCAATAGTTTGATATTTAAGTTGGGGTGTACTTCTTCTAGTGGTGTCATGTGAACGTCGACTACATGACACTTCACCTATATGGGCCTAGGGGAATGCATTGTGTATTTGGCTACTAATGGTAGGGGTTGCCGGAGTGACAGAAACCTGAACCCCCGTTAGGAAACCATTGCACAAGGGACATAAGGGTCTTAGAGTTTATAGCTGTGGTTTGGTTTCTACCTTAATTACTTTCTTGTACTTACGGATGTTTGCAAGGGGTATAATCACAAGTATGTATTAGTCCTAGGAAGGTCGGTACATTAGCACTGGTTCACCCACACAACACTTAGCAAGCTAAAGAAGATTAATCAACTATATGAAGCGAAAGCACTTGACAGTTTTCCCATGTGTCCTCGAGAACGTTTGGTCATCTTATGTAATACAACCCGCTTGTCCTTTGCTGCATAAAGGATTGGGACACTTGCTGCATTTATTCCTATTGTCTTTTATTTACTCGTACTTTATTTACTTGCTTTATCAAAACCCCCTAAAAATCCGTTTTCTAAGTATTTGCAGAGAATTCCTGATCCATACCACTAGCCAGCACCTTCTGCTCCTCGTTGGGTTCGACACTCTTACTTATCGAAAATATTGCGATACACCCCCTATAATTGTGGGTCATCAACATACCACATATGGATCCACAAGTGCCATTGAAATGTGTGTTCTCTTCAGAGACCACACATGGATCCACCAGTGTTATTGCATGTGTGCTCTTTTTACTAACAACAACCAGAGTCATTGGATGTGTGTTCTTTTCACATACCACATATGGATCCACCAGTGTCATTGCATGTGTGCTCTTTTCACAATCTACCTATGGATCCACCAGTGTCATTGCATGTGTGCTCTTTTCGCAATCCACCTATGGATCCACCAATGTCATTGCATGTGTGCTCTTTTTACTAACAACAACCAGAGTCATTGCATGTGTGTTCTTTTCACATACCATACATGGATCCACCAGTGTCATTGCATGTGTGCTCTTTTCACAATCCACCTATGGATCCACCAGTGTCGTTTCATGTGTGTTCTTTTCACATACCACATATGGATCCACCAGTGTCATTGAAATGTGTGTTCTCTTTAGAGACCACACATGGATCCAACAGTGTCATTGCATGTGTGTTCTTTTTACTAACAACAACTAGAGTCATTGCATGTGTGTTCTTTTCACATACCACATATCGATCCACCAGTGTCATTGCATGTGTGCTCTTTTCACAATCCACCTATGGATCCAACAGTGGCATTGCATGTGTGTTCTTTTCACATACCACATATGGATCCACTAGTGTCATTGTATGTCTGCTCTTTTCACAATCCACCTATGGATCCAACAGTGTCATTGCATGTGTGTTCTTTTCACATACCACATATGGATTCACTAGTGTCATTGAAATGTGTGTTCTCTTCAGAGACCACACATGGATCCACCAGTGTCATTGCATGTGTGTTCTTTTCACATACCACATATGGATCCAACAGTGTCATTGCATGTGTGTTCTTTTTCTAACAACAACCAGAGTCATTGCATGTGTGTTCTTTTCACATACCACATATGGATCCACCAGTGTCAATCAAATGTGTGTTCTCTTCAGACACCACACATGGATCCACCAGTATCATTGTATGTGTGTTCTTTTTACTAACAACAACTAGAGTCATTGCATGTGTGTTCTTTTCACATAGCACATATGGATGCACTAGTGTCATTGCATGTGTGCTCTTTTCACAATCCACCTATGGATCCACCAATGTCATTGCATGTGTGCTCATTTTACTAACAACAACCAGAGCCATTGCATGTGTGTTCTTTTCACATACCACACATGGATCCACCGGTGTCATTGCATGTGTGCTCTTTTCACAATCCACCTATGGATCCACCAGTGTCATTTCATGTGTGTTCTTTTCACATACCACATCTGGATCCACCAGTGTCATTGAAATGTGTGTTCTCTTCAGAGACCACACAAGGATCCACTAGTGTCATTGCATGTGTGTTTTTTTACTAACAACAACCAGAGTCATTGCATGTGTGTTATTTTCACATACCACATATGGATCCACCAGTATCATTGCATGTGTGTTCTTTTTACTAACAACAACTAGACTCATTTCATGTGTGTTCTTTTCACATACCACATATGGATCCACCAGTGTCATTGAAATGTGTGTTCTCTTCAGAGACCACACATGGACCCACCAGTGTCATTGCATGTGTATTCTTTTTACTAACAACAACTGGAGTCATTGCATGTTTGTTCTTTTCACATACCACATATGGATCCACCAGTGTCATTGCATGTATGCTCTTTTCACAATCCACCAGTATCATTGCATGTGTGTTCTTTTTACTAACAACAACTAGAGTCATTCCATGTGTGTTCTTTTCACATACCACATATGGATCCAGCAGTGTCATTGCATGTGTGCTCTTTTCACAATCCACCTATGGATCCAACAGTGTCATTGCATGTGTGTTCTTTTCACATACCACATATGGATTCACTAGTGTCACTGAAATGTGTGTTCTCTTCAGAGACCACACATGGATCCACCAGTGTCATTGCATGTGTGTTCTTTTCACATACGACATATGGATCCACCAGTGTCATTGCATGTGTGTTCTTTTTCTAACAACAACCAGAGTCATTGCATGTGTGTTCTTTTCACATACCACATATGGATCCACCAGTGTCATTCAAATGTGTGTTCTCTTCAGACACCACACATGGATCCACCAGTATCATTGTATGTGTGTTCTTTTTACTAACAACAACTAGAGTCATTGCATGTGTGTCTTTTCACATAGCACATATGGATGCACTAGTGTCATTGCATGTGTGCTCTTTTCACAATCCACCTATGGATCCACCAATGTCATTGCATGTGTGCTCATTTTACTAACAATAACCAGAGCCATTGCATGTGTGTTCTTTTCACATACCACACATGGATCCACCGGTGTCATTGCATGTGTGCTCTTTTCACAATCCACCTATGGATCCACCAGTGTCATTTCATGTGTGTTCTTTTCACATACCACATCTGGATCCACCAGTGTCATTGAAATGTGTGTTCTCTTCAGAGACCACACAAGGATCCACTAGTGTCATTGCATGTGTGTTTTTTTACTAACAACAACCAGAGTCATTGCATGTGTGTTATTTTCACATACCACATATGGATCCACCAGTATCATTGCATGTGTGTTCTTTTTACTAACAACAACTGGAGTCATTTCATGTGTGTTCTTTTCACATACCACATATGGATCCACCAGTGTCATTGAAATGTGTGTTCTCTTCAGAGACCACACATGGATCCACCAGTGTCATTGCATGTGTGTTCTTTTTACTAACAACAACTGGAGTCATTGCATTTGTGTTCTTTTCACAATCCACCCATGGACCCACCAAACCACACATGGATCTACTAGTGTCATCGCATGTGTGCTCTTTTTACTAACAACAACTAGAGTCATTTCATGAATATTCTTTTTGCATACCACATATGGATCCCTTAGTGTCATTCAAATGTGTGCTCTCTTCAGAGACCACACATGGACCCACCAGTGTCATTGCATGTGTATTCTTTTTACTAACAACAACTGGAGTCATTGCATGTTTGTTCTTTTCACATACCACATATGGATCCACCAGTGTCATTGCATGTATGCTCTTTTCACAATCCACCAGTATCATTGCATGTGTGTTCTTTTTACTAACAACAACTAGAGTCATTCCATGTGTGTTCTTTTCACATACCACAAATGGATCCAGCAGTGTCATTGCATGTGTGCTCTTTTCACAATCCACCTATGGATTCAACAGTGTCATTGCATGTGTGTTCTTTTCACATACCACATATGGATCCACCAGTGTCATTGAAATGTGTGTTCTCTTCAGACACCACACATGGATCCAGCAGTGTCATTACATGTGTGTTCTTTTTACTAACAACAACCAGAGTCATTGTATGTGTGTTCTTTTCACATACCACATATGGATCCACTAGTGTAATTGCATGTGTGTTCTTTTCACAATCCATCTATGGATCCACCAGTGTCATTGTATATGTGCTCTTTTCACAATCCACCTATGGATCCACCAATGTCATTGCATGTGTGCTCTTTTTACTAACAACAACTAGAGTCATTGCATGTGTGTTCTTTTGACATACCATACATGGATCCACCAGTGTCATTGCATGTGTGCTCTTTTCACAATCCACCTATGGATCCACCAGTGTCATTTCATGTGTGTTCTTTTCACATATCACATATGGATCCACCAGTGTCATTGAAATGTGTGTTCTCTTGAGAGACCACACATGGAGCCACCAGTGTAATTGCATGTGTGTTCTTTTTACTAACAACAACTGAAGTCATTGCATGTGTGTTCTTTTCACATACCACATATGGATCCACCAGTGTCATTGTATGTGTGCTCTTTTCACAATCCACCTATGGATCCAACAGTGGCATTGCATGTGTGTTCTTTTCACATACCACATATGGATCCACTAGTGTCATTGAAATGTGTATTCTCTTCAGAGACCACACATGGATCCACTAGTGTCATTGCATGTGTGTTCTTTTTACTACCAACAACTGGAGTCATTGCATGTGTGTTCTTTTCACATACCACATATGGATCCACCAGTGTCATTGCATGTGTGCTCTTTTCACAATCCACCTATGGATCCACCAGTGTCATTGCATGTTTGTGCTTTTTACTAACAACAACCAGACTCATTGCATGTGTGTTCTTTTCACATACCACATATGGATCCACCTATGTCATTGAAATGTGTGTTCTCTTCAGACTGCACACATGGATCCACCAGTGTGATTGCATGTGTGTTCTTTTTACTAACAACAACTGGAGTCATTGCATGTGTTCTTTTCACATACCACATATGGATGCACTAGTGTCATTGCATGTGTGCTCTTTTCACAATCCACCTATGGATCCACCAATGTCATTGCATGTGTGCTCTTTTTACTAACAACAACCAGAGTCATTGCATGTGTGTTCTTTTCACATACCACACATGGATCCACCAGTGTCATTGCATGTGTGCTCTTTTCACAATCCAACTATGGATCCACCAGTGTCATTTCATGTGTGTTCTTTTCACATACCACATCTGGATCCACCAGTGTCATTGAAATGTGTGTTCTCTTCAGAGACCACACATGGATCCACTAGTGTCATTGCATGTGTGTTCTTTTTACTAACAACAACTAGAGTCATTGCATGTGTGTTATTTTCACATACCACATATGGATCCACCAGTATCATTGCATGTGTGTTCTTTTTACTAACAACAACTGGAGTCATTGCATGTGTGTTCTTTTCACATACCACATATGGATCCACCAGTGTCATTGCATGTGTGCTCTTTTCACAATCCACCTATGGATCCAACAGTGGCATTGCATGTGTGTTCTTTTCACATACCACATATGGATCCACTAGTGTCATTGAAATGTGTATTCTCTTCAGAGACCACACATGGATCCACTAGTGTCATTGCATGTGTGTTCTTTTTACTACCAACAACTGGAGTCATTGCATGTGTGTTCTTTTCAAATACCACATATGGATCCACCAGTGTCATTGCATGTGTGCTCTTTTCACAGTCCACCTATGGATCCACCAGTGTCATTGCATGCTTGTTCTTTTTACTAACAACAACCAGACTCATTGCATGTGTGTTCTTTTCACATACCACATATGGATCCACCTATGTCATTGAAATGTGTGTTCTCTTCAGACTGCACACATGGATCCACCAGTGTCATTGCATGTGTGTTCTTTTTACTAACAACAACTGGAGTCATTGCATGTGTTCTTTTCACATACCACATATGGATGCACTAGTGTCATTGCATGTGTGCTCTTTTCACAATCCACCTATGGATCGACCAATGTCATTGCATATGTGCTCTTTTTACTACCAATAACCAGAGTCATTGCATGTGTGTTCTTTTCACATACCACACATGGATCCACCGGTGTCATTGCATGTGTGCTCTTTTCACAATCCACCTATGGATCCACCAGTGTCATTTCATGTGTGTTATTTTCACATACCACATCTGGATCCACCAGTGTCATTGAAATGTGTGTTCTCTTTAGAGACCACACATGGATCCACTAGTGTCATTGCATGTGTGTTCTTTTTACTAACAACAACTAGAGTCATTGCATGTGTGTTATTTTCACATACCACATATGGATCTACCAGTATCATTGCATATGTGTTCTTTTTACTAACAACAACTAGAGTCATTTCATGTGTGTTATTTTCACATACCACATATGGATCCACCAGTGTCATTGAAATGTGTGTTCTCTTCAAAGACCACACATGGATCCACCAGTGTCATTGCATGTGTGTTCTTTTTACTAACAACAACTGGAGTCAATGCATGTGTGTTCTATTCACATACCACATATGGATCCACCAGTGTCATTGCATGTGTGTTCTTTTTACTAACAATAACTGGAGTCATTTCATGTGTGTTCTTTTCACATACCACATATGGATCCACCAGTGTTATTGAAATATGCGTTCTCTTTAGAGACCACACACGGATCCACCAGTGTCACTGCATGTGTGTTCTTTTTACTAACAACAACCAGAGTCATTGAAATGTGTGTTGTTTTCACATACCACATATGGATCCACCAGTGTCATTGCATGTGTGTTCTTTTCAAAATCTACCTATGGATCCACCAGTGTCATTGCATGTGTGCGCTTTTTACTAACAACAACCAGAGTCATTGCATGTGTGTTCTCTTCAGAGACCACACATGGATCCACCAGTGTCATTGCATGTGTGTTCTTTTTCCTAACAACAACCAGAGTCGTTGAAATGTTTGTTCTCTTCAGAGACCACACATGGATCCACCAGTGTCATTGCATGTGTGTTCTTTTCACTAACAGCAACCAGAGTCATTTCATGTGTGTTCTTTTCACATACCACATATGGATCCACTAGTGTCATTGCATGTGTGTTCTTTTTACTAACAACAACTAGAGTCATTTCCTGTGTGCTATTTTCACATACCACATATATATCCACCAGTGTCATTGAAATGTGTGTTCTCTTTAGAGACCACAATGGATCCACGAGTGTCATTGCATGTGTGTTCTTTTTACTAACAACAACCAGAGTCATTGCATGTGTGTTCTTTTCACATACCACATATGGATCCACCAGTGTCATTGCATGTGTGCTCTTTTCACAATCCACATATGGATCCACATGTGTCATTAAATGTGTGCTCTTTTCACAATCCACCTATGGATCCACCAATGTCATTGCATATGTGCTCTTTTTAATAACAACAACCAGAGTCATTGCATGTGTGTTCTTTTCACATACCATACATGGATCCACCAGTGTCATTGCATGTGTGCTCTTTTCACAATCCACCTATGGATCCACCAGTGTCATTTCATGTGTGTTCTTTTCACATACCACATATGGATCCACCAGTGTCATTGAAATGTGTGTTCTCTTTAGAGACCACACATGGATCCAACAGTGTCATTGCATGTGTGTTCTTTTTACAAACAACAACTAGAGTCATTGCATGAGTGTTCTTTTCACATACCACATATGGATCCACCAGTGTCATTGCATGTGTGCTCTTTTCACAATCCACCTTTGAATCCAACAGTGGCATTGCATGTGTGTTCTTTTCACATACCACATATGGATCCACTAGTGTCATTTCATGTCTGCTCTTTTCACAATCCACCTATGGATCCAACAGTGTCATTGCATGTGTGTTCTTTTCACATACCACATATGGATTCACTAGTGTCATTGAAATGTGTGTTCTCTTCAGAGACCATACATGGATCCACCAGTGTCATTGCATGTGTGTTCTTTTTCCTAACAACAACCGGAGTCATTGCATGTGTTCTTTTCACATACCACATTGGATGCACTAGTGTCATTGCATGTGTGCTCTTTTCACAATCCACCTATGGATCCACCAATGTCATTGCATGTGTGCTCTTTTTACTAACAACAACCAGAGTCATTGCATGTGTGTTCTTTTCACATACCACACATGGATCCACCGGTGTCCTTGCATGTGTGCTCTTTTCACAATCCACCTATGGATCCACCAGTGTCATTTCATGTGTGTTCATTTCACATACCACATCTGGATCCACCAGTGTCATTGAAATGTGTGTTCTCTTCAGAGACCACACATGGATCCACTAGTGTCATTGCATGTGTGTTCTTTTTACTAACAACAACCAGAGTCATTGCATGTGTGTTATTTTCACATACCACATATGGATCCACCAGTATCATTGCATGTGTGTTCTTTTTACTAACAACAACTGGAGTCATTTCATGTGTGTTATTTTCAAATACCACATATGGATCCACCAGTGTCATTGAAATGTGTGTTCTATTCACATACCACATATGGATCCACCAGTGTCATTGCATGTGTGTTCTTTTTACTAACAATAACTGGAGTCATTTCATGTGTGTTCTTTTCACATACCACATATGGATCCACTAGTATTATTGAAATATGTGTTCTCTTCAGAGACCACACACGGATCCACCAGTGTCATTGCATGTGTGTTCTTTTTACTAACAACAACCAGAGTCGTTGAAATGTGTGTTCTTTTCACATACCACATATGGATCCACCAGTGTCATTGCATGTGTGTTCTTTTCACAATCCACCTATGGATCCACCAGTGTCATTGCATGTGTGCTCTTTTTACTAACAACAACCAGAGTCATTGCATGTGTGTTCTCTTCAGAGACCACACATGGATCCACCAGTGTCATTACATGTGTGTTATTTTTACTAACAACAACCAGAGTCATTGAAATGTGTGTTCTCTTCAGAGACCACACATGGATCCACCAGTGTCATTGCATGTGTGTTCTTTTTACTAACAACAACCAGAGTCATTGCAGGTGTGTTCTTTTCACATACCACATATGGATCCACTAGTGTGATTGCATGTGTGTTCTTTTTACTAACAACAACTGGAGTCATTTCATGTGTGTTATTTTCACATACCACATATGGATCCACCAGTGTCATTGAAATGTGTGTTCTCTTTAGAGACCACACATGGATGCACCAGTGTCATTGCATGTGTGTTCTTTTTACAAACAACAACTGGAGTCATTGCATGTGTGTTCTTTTCACAATCCACCAGTATCATTTCATGTGTGTTCTTTTTACTAACAACAACTGGAGTCATTCCATGTGTGTTCTTTTGACATACCACATATGGATCCAGCAGTGTCATTGCATGTGTGCTCTTTTCACAATCCACCTATGGATCCAACAGTGTCATTGCATGTGTGTTGTTTTCACATACCACATATGGATCCACCAGTGTCATTGAAATGTGTGTTCTCTTCAGAGACCACACATGGATCCACCAGTGTCATTGCATGTGTGTTCTATTTACTACCAACAACTGGAGTCATTGCATGTGTGTTCTTTTCACATACCACATATGGATCCACCAGTGTCATTGCATGTGTGCTCTTTTCACAATCCACCTATGGATCCACCAGTGTCATTGCATTTTTGTTCTTTTTACTAACAACAACCAGACTCATTGCATGTGTGTTCTTTTCACATACCACATATGGATCCACCTGTGTCATTGAAATGTGTCTTCTCTTCAGACAGCACACATGGATCCACCAGTGTCATTCCATGTGTGTCCTTTTTACTGACAACAACTGGAGTCATTGCATGTGTTCTTTTCATATACGACATATGGATGCACTAGTGTCATTGCATGTGTGCTCTTTTCACAATCCACCTATGGATCCACCAATGTCATTGCATGTGTGCTCTTTTTACTAACAACAACCAGAGTCATTGCATGTGTGTTCTTTTCACATACCACACATGGATCCACCGGTGTCATTGCATGTGTGCTCTTTTCACAATCCACCTATGGATCCACTAGTGTCATTTCATGTGTGTTATTTTCAAATACCACATCTGGATCTACCAGTGTCATTGAAATGTGTGTTCTCTTCAGAGACCACACATGGATCCACTAGTGTCATTGCATGTGTGTTCTTTTTACTAACAACAACCAGAGTCATTGCATGTGTGTTATTTTCACATACCACATATGGATCCACCAGTATCATTCCATGTGTGTTTTTTTACTAACAACAACTGGAGTCATTTCATGTGTGTTATTTTCACATACCACATATGGATCCTCCAGTGTCATTGAAATGTGTGTTCTCTTCAAAGACCACACTTGGATCCACTAGTGTCATTACATGTGTGTTCTTTTTACTAACAACAACTAGAGTCAATGCATGTGTGTTCTATTCACATACCACATATGGATCCACCAGTGTCATTGCATGTGTGTTCTTTTTACTAACAATAACTGGGTTCATTTCATGTGTGTTCTTTTCACATACCACATATGGATCCACCAGTGTTATTGAAATGTGTGTTCTCTTCAGAGACCACACACGGATCCACCAGTGTCATTGCATGTGTGTTCTTTTTGCTAACAGCAACCAGAGTCATTGAAATGTGTGTTCTTTTCACATACCACACATGGATCCACCAGTGTCATTGCATGTGTGTTCTTTTTACTAACAACAACCAGAGTCGTTGAAATGTGTGTTCTCTTCAGAGACCCCACATGGATCCACCAGTGTCATTGCATGTGTGTTCTTTTCACTAACAACAACCAGAGTCATTTCATGTGTGTTCTTTTCACTTACCACATATGGATCCACTAGTGTCATTGCATGTCTGTTCTTTTTACCAACTACAACTGGAGTCATTTCATGTGTGTTATTTTCACATACCACATATGGATCCACCAGTGTCATTGAAATGTGTGTTCTCTTTAGAGACCACACATGGATCCACCAGTGTCATTGCATGTGAGTTCTTTTTGCTAACAACAACTGGAGTCATTGCATGTGTGCTCTTTTCACATACCACATATGGATCCACCAGTGTCATTGCATGTGTGCTCTTTTCACAATCCACCTATGGTTCCACCAGTGTCATTTCATGTGTGTTCTTTTCACATACCACATATGGATCTACCAGTGTCATTGAAATGTGTGTTCTCTTCAGAGACCACACATGGATCCACCAGTGTCATTGCATGTGTGTTCTTTTTACTAACAACAACTGGTGTCATTGCATGTGTGTTCTTTTCCTTTTTACTAACAACAACTGGTGTCATTGCATGTGTGTTCTTTTCACATACCACATATGGATCCAGCAGTGTCATTGAATGTGTGCTCTTTTCACAATCCACCTATGGATCCACCAGTGTCATTGCATATGTGTTCTTTTTACTAACAACAACCAGAATCATTGCATCTGTGTTCTTTTCGCATACCACATATGGATCCACCAGTGTCATTGCATGTCTATTCTTTTCACAATCCTCTATGGATCCACCACTGTAGTTGCATGTGTGTTCTTTTTACTAATAACAACCAGAGTCATTGCATGTGTGTTCTCTTTAGAGACCACACATGGATCCACCAGTGTAATTGCATGTGTGTTCTTTTTTACTAACAACAACCAGAGTCATTGAAATGTGTGTTCTCTTCAGATACCACACATGGATCCACCAGTGTCATTGCATGTGTGTTCTTTTCACTAACAACAACCAGAGTCATTTAATGTGTGTTCTTTTCACATACCACATATGGATCCACCAGTGTCATTGCATGTGTGTTCTTTTTACTAACAACATCTAGAGTCATTTCATCTGTTTTCTTTCCACATACCACATATGGATCCACTAGTGTCATTGAAATGTGTGTTCTCTTCAGAGACCACACATGGATCCACCAGTGTCACTACATGTGTGTTATTTTTACTAACAACAACTATAGTCATGGCATGTGTGTTCTTTTCACATACCACATATGGATCCACCAGTGTCATTGCATGTGTGCTTTTTCGCAATCTACCTATGGATCCACCAGTGTCATTGCGTCTGTGCTCTTTTTGCAATCTACCTATGGATCCACCAGTGTCATTGCATGTGTGTTCTTTTTATTAACAACAACTAGAGTCATTGCATGTGTGTTTTTTTCACATACCACATATGGATCCACCAATGTCATTGCATGTGTGTTCTTTTCACAATCCACCTATGTATCCACCAGTGTCATTGCATGTGTGCTCTTTTTACTAACAACAACCAGAGTCATTGCATGTGTGTTCTCTTCAGAGACCACACATGGATCCACCAGTGTCATTGCATCTGTGTTCTTTTTACTAACAACAACCAGAGTCATTGAAATGTGTGTTCTTTTCACATACCACGTATGGATCCACCAGTTTCATTGTATGTGGGTTCTTTTCACAATCCACCTATGGATCCACCAGTGCCATTACATGTGTGCTCTTTTTACTAACAACAACCAGAGTCATTGCATGTGTGTTCTCTTTAGAGACCACACATGGATCCACCAGTGTCATTGCATGTGTGTTCTTTTTACTAACAACAACCAGAGTCATTGCATGTGTGTTCTTTTCACTAACAACAACTAGAGTCATTTCATGTGTGTTCTTTTCACATACCACATATGGATCCACCAGTGTCATTGCATGTGTATTCTTTTTACTAACAACAACTGGAGTCATTTCATGTGTGTTCTTTTCACATACCACATATGGATCCACCAGTGTCATTGAAATGTGTGTTCTCTTCAGAGACCACACATGAATCCACTAGTGTCATTGCATGTGTGTTCTTTTTACTAACAACAACTGGAGTCATTGCATGTGTGTTCTTTTCACATACCACATATGGATCCACCAGTGTCATTGCATGTGTGTTCTTTTCGCAATCCACCTATGGATCCACCAGTGTCATTGCATGTGTGTTCTTTTTACTAACAACAACTGGAGTCATTGCATGTGTGTTCTTGTCACATACCACATATGGATCCACCAGTGTCATTGCATGTGTGTTCTTTTCACAATCCACCTATGGATCCACCAGTGTCATTGCATGTGTGCTCTTTTTACTAACAACAACCAGAGTCATTGCATGTGTGTTCTCTTCAGAGACCACACATGGATCCACCAGTGTCATTGCATGTGTGTTCTTTTTACTAACAACAACCAGAGTCATTGCATGTGTGTTATTTTCACATACCACATATGGATCCACCAGTATCATTGCATGTGTGTTCTTTTTACTAACAACAACTGGAGTCATTTCATGTGTGTTATTTTCAAATACCACATATGGATCCACCAGTGTCATTGAAATGTGTGTTCTATTCACATACCACATATGGATCCACCAGTGTCATTGCATGTGTGTTCTTTTTACTAACAATAACTGGAGTCATTTCATGTGTGTTCTTTTCACATACCACATATGGATCCACTAGTATTATTGAAATATGTGTTCTCTTCACAGACCACACACGGATCCACCAGTGTCATTGCATGTGTGTTCTTTTTACTAACAACAACCAGAGTCGTTGAAATGTGTGTTCTTTTCACATACCACATATGGATCCACCAGTGTCATTGCATGTGTGTTCTTTTCACAATCCACCTATGGATCCACCAGTGTCATTGCATGTGTACTCTTTTTACTGACAACAACCAGAGTCATTGCATGTGTGTTCTCTTCAGAGACCACACATGGATCCACCAGTGTCATTGCATGTGTGTTCTTTTTACTAACAACAACCAGAGTCGTTGAAATTTGTGTTCTCTTCAGAGACCACACATGGATCCACCAGTGTCATTGCATGTGTTTTCTTTTCACTAACAACAACCAGAGTCATTTCATGTGTGTTCTTTTCACATACCACATATGGATCCACTAGTGTCATTGCATGTGTGTTCTTTTTTAACTAACAACAACTGGAGTCATTTCATGTGTGTTATTTTCACATACCACATATGGATCCACCAGTGTCATTGAAATGTGTGTTCTCTTTAGAAACCACACATGGATCCACCAGTGTCATTGCATGTGTGTTCTTTTTACTAACAACAACTAGAGTCATTGCATGTGTGTTCTTTTCACAATCCACCAGTATCATTTCATGTGTGTTCTTTTTACTAACAACAACTGGAGTCATTCCATGTGTGTTCTTTTGACATACCACATATGGATCCAGCAGTGTCATTGCATGTGTGCTCTTTTCACAATCCACCTATGGATCCAACAGTGTCATTGCATGTGTGTTGTTTTCACATACCACATATGGATCCACCAGTGTCATTGAAATGTGTGTTCTCTTCAGAGACCACACATGGATCCACTAGTGTCATTGCATGTGTGTTCTTTTTACTACCAACAACTGGAGTCATTGCATGTGTGTTCTTTTCACATACCACATATGGATCCACCAGTGTCATTGCATGTGTGCTCTTTTCACAATCCACCTATGGATCCACCAGTGTCATTGCATTTTTGTTCTTTTTACTAACAACAACCAGACTCATTGCATGTGTGTTCTTTTCACATACCACATATGGATCCACCTGTGTCATTGAAATGTGTCTTCTCTTCAGACAGCACACATGGATCCACCAGTGTCATTCCATGTGTGTCCTTTTTACTGACAACAACTGGAGTCATTGCATGTGTTCTTTTCATATACGACATATGGATGCACTAGTGTCATTGCATGTGTGCTCTTTTCACAATCCACCTATGGATCCACCAATGTCATTGTATGTGTGCTCTTTTTACTAACAACAACCAGAGTCATTGCATGTGTGTTCTTTTCACATACCACACATGGATCCACCAGTGTCATTGCATGTGTGCTCTTTTCACAATCCACCTATGGATCCACTAGTGTCATTTCATGTGTGTTATTTTCAAATACCACATCTGGATCTACCAGTGTCATTGAAATGTGTGTTCTCTTCAGAGACCACACATGGATCCACTAGTGTCATTGCATGTGTGTTCTTTTTACTAACAACAACCCGAGTCATTGCATGTGTGTTATTTTCACATACCACATATGGATCCACCAGTATCATTCCATGTGTGTTTTTTTACTAACAACAACTGGAGTCATTTCATGTGTGTTATTTTCACATACCACATATGGATCCTCCAGTGTCATTGAAATGTGTGTTCTCTTCAAAGACCACACTTGGATCCACTAGTGTCATTACATGTGTGTTCTTTTTACTAACAACAACTAGAGTCAATGCATGTGTGTTCTATTCACATACCACATATGGATCCACCAGTGTCATTGCATGTGTGTTCTTTTTACTAACAATAACTGGGTTCATTTCATGTGTGTTCTTTTCACATACCACATATGGATCCACCAGTGTTATTGAAATGTGTGTTCTCTTCAGAGACCACACACGGATCCACCAGTGTCATTGCATGTGTGTTCTTTTTTCTAACAGCAACCAGAGTCATTGAAATGTGTGTTCTTTTCACATACCACACATGGATCCACCAGTGTCATTGCATGTGTGTTCTTTTTACTAACAACAACCAGAGTCGTTGAAATGTGTGTTCTCTTCAGAGACCCCACATGGATACACCAGTGTCATTGCATGTGTGTTATTTTCACTAACAAAAACCAGAGTCATTTCATGTGTGTTCTTTTCACTTACCACATATGGATCCACTAGTGTCATTGCATGTCTGTTCTTTTTACCAACTACAACTGGAGTCATTTCATGTGTGTTATTTTCACATACCACATATGGATCCACCAGTGTCATTGAAATGTGTGTTCTCTTTAGAGACCACACATGGATCCACCAGTGTCATTGCATGTGAGTTCTTTTTGCTAACAACAACTGGAGTCATTGCATGTGTGCTCTTTTCACATACCACATATGGATCCACCAGTGTCATTGCATGTGTGCTCTTTTCACAATCCACCTATGGTTCCACCAGTGTCATTTCATGTGTGTTCTTTTCACATACCACATATGGATCTACCAGTGTCATTGAAATGTGTGTTCTCTTCAGAGACCACACATGGATCCTGATGTCATTGCATGTGTGTTCTTTTTACTAACAACAACTGGTGTCATTGCATGTGTGTTCTTTTCCTTTTTACTAACAACAACCGTGTCATTGCATGTGTGTTCTTTTCACATACCACATATGGATCCAGCAGTGTCATTGAATGTGTGCTCTTTTCACAATCCACCTATGGATCCACCAGTGTCATTGCATATGTGTTCTTTTTACTAACAACAACCAGAATCATTGCATCTGTGTTCTTTTCGCATACCACATATGGATCCACCAGTGTCATTGCATGTCTATTCTTTTCACAATCCTCTATGGATCCACCACTGTAGTTGCATGTGTGTTCTTTTTACTAATAACAACCAGAGTCATTGCATGTGTGTTCTCTTTAGAGACCACACATGGATCCACCAGTGTAATTGCATGTGTGTTCTTTTTTACTAACAACAACAGTCATTGAAATGTGTTCTCTTCAGATACCACACATGGATCCACAGGTCATTGCATGTGTGTTCTTTTCACTAACAACAACAGAGTCATTTAATGTGTGTTCTTTTCACATACCACATATGGATCCAGTGTCATTGCATGTGTGTTCTTTTTACTAACAACATCTAGAGTCATTTCATCTGTTTTCTTTCCACATACCACATATGGATCCACTAGTGTCATTGAAATGTGTGTTCTCTTCAGAGACCACATATGGATCCACCAGTGTCACTACATGTGTGTTATTTTTACTAACAACTATAGTCATGGCATGTGTGTTCTTTTCACATACCACATATGGATCCACAGTGTCATTGCATGTGTGCTTTTTAATCTACCTATGGATCCACCAGTGTCATTAAGGTCTGTGCTCTTTGCATTCTACCTATGGATCCACCAGTGTAATTGCATGTGTGTTCTTTTTATTAACAACAACTAGAGTCATTGCATGTGTGTTTTTTTCACATACCACATATGGATCCACCAATGTCATTGCATGTGTGTTCTTTTCACAATCCACCTATGTATCCACCAGTGTCATTGCAGGTGTGTTCCTTTTACTAACAACAAAAGAGTCATTGCATGTGTGTTCTCTTCAGAGACCACACATGGATCCACCAGTGTCATTGCATCTGTGTTCTTTTTACTAACAACAACCAGAGTCATTGAAATGTGTGTTCTTTTCACATACCACGTATGGATCCACCAGTTTCATTGTATGTGGGTTCTTTTCACAATCCACCTATGGATCCACCAGTGCCATTACATGTGTGCTCTTTTTACTAACAACAACCAGAGTCATTGCATGTGTGTTCTCTTTAGAGACCACACATGGATCCACCAGTGTCATTGCATGTGTGTTCTTTTTACTAACAACAACCAGAGTCATTGCATGTGTGTTCTTTTCACTAACAACAACTAGAGTCATTTCATGTGTGTTCTTTTCACATACCACATATGGATCCACCAGTGTCATTGCATGTGTATTCTTTTTACTAACAACAACTGGAGTCATTTCATGTGTGTTCTTTTCACATACCACATATGGATCCACCAGTGTCATTGAAATGTGTGTTCTCTTCAGAGACCACACATGAATCCACTAGTGTCATTGCATGTGTGTTCTTTTTACTAACAACAACTGGAGTCATTGCATGTGTGTTCTTTTCACATACCACATATGGATCCACCAGTGTCATTGCATGTGTGTTCTTTTCGCAATCCACCTATGGATCCACCAGTGTCATTGCATGTGTGTTCTTTTTACTAACAACAACTGGAGTCATTGCATGTGTGTTCTTGTCACATACCACATATGGATCCACCAGTGTCATTGCATGTGTGTTCTTTTCACAATCCACCTATGGATCCACCAGTGTCATTGCATGTGTGCTCTTTTTACTAACAACAACCAGAGTCATTGCATGTGTGTTCTCTTCACAGACTACACATGGATCCACCAAGGTCATTGAATGTGTGTTCTTTTTACTAACAACAACCAGAGTCATTGAAATGTGTGTTCTCTTTAGAGACCAGACATGGATCCACCAGTGTCATTGCATGTGTGTTCTTTTCACTAAGAACAACCAGAGTCATTGAAATGTGTGTTCTCTTCAGAGACCAGACATGGATCCACCAGTGTCATTGCATGTGTTCTCTTTTCACAATCCACCTATGGATCCACCAGTGTCATTTCATGTGTGTTCTTTTCACATACCACATATGGATCCACCAGTGTCATTGAAATGTGTGTTCTCTTCAAAGACCACACATGGATCCACTAGTGTCATTGCATGTGTGTTCTTTTGACTAACAACAACCAGAGTTATTGCATGTGTGTTCTGTTCACATACCACATATGGATCCACTAGTGTCATTGAAATGTGTGTTCTCTTCAGAGACCACACATGGATCCACCAGTGTCAGTGCATGTGTGTTCTTTTTACTAACAACAACCAGAGTCATTGGAATGTGTGTTCTTTTCACATACCACGTATGGATCCACCAGTGTCATTGCATGTGTGTTCTTTTCACAATCCACCTATGGATCCACCAGTGTCATTACACGTGTGCTATTTTTACTAACAACAACCAGAGTCATTGCATGTGTGTTCTCTTCAGACACCACACATGGATCCACCAGTGTCATTGCATGTTTGTTCTTTTTACTAACTACAACCAGAGTCATTGAAATGTGTGTTCTTTTCACATACCACATATGGATCCACCAATGTCATTCCATGTGTGTTCTTTTTACTAACAACAACTGGAGTCATTGAAATGTGTGTTCTCTTCAGATACCACACATGGATCCACCAGTGTCATTGAAATGTGTGTTCTCTTAAGAGACCACACATGGATCCACCAGTGTCATTGCATGTGTGTTCTTTTTAGTAACAACAACTTGAGTCATTGCATCTGTGTTCTTTTCACATACCACATATGGATCCACCAGTGTCATTGCATGTGTGCTCTTTTCACAATCCACCTATGGATCCACCAGTGTCATTGCATGTGTGTTCTTTTTCTTAACAACAACCAGAGTCATTGCATGTGTGTTCTTTTCACATACCACATATGGATCCACCAGTGTCATTGAAATGTGTGTTCTCTTCAGAGACCACACATGGATCCACTAGTGTCATATCATGTGTGATCTTTTTACTTAACAACAACCAGAGTCATTGCATGTGTTTTCTCTTTAGAGACCACACATGGATCCACCAGTGTCATTGCATGTGTGCCCTTTTCACAATCCACCTATGGATCCACCAGTGTCATTTCATGTGTGTTCTTTTCACATACCACATATAGATCCACCAGTGTCATTGAAATGTGTGTTCTCTTCAGAGACCACACATGGATCCACTAGTGTCATTGCATGTGTGACCAGTGTCATTGCATGTGTGTTATTTTTACTAACAACAACTGGAGTCATTTCATATGTGTTCTTTTCACATACCACATATGGATCCACCAGTGTCATTGAAATTTGTGTTCACTTCAAAGACCACACATGGATACACCAGTGTTATTACATGTGTGTTATTTTTACTAACAACAACTGGAGTCATTGCATGTGTGTTTTTTTCGCATACCACATATGGATCCACCAGTGTCATTGCATGTGTGCTCTTTTCACAATCCACCTATGGATCCACCAGTGTCATTGCATGTGTGTTCTATTTACTATCAACAACTGGAGTCATTGCATGTGTGTTCTTTTCACATACCACATATGGATCCACCAGTGTCATTGCATGTGTGTTTTTTTCAGAATCCACCTATGGATCCACCAGTGTCATCGCATGTGTGCTCTTTTTACTAACAACAACCAGAGTCATTGCATGTGTGTTCTATTCAGAGACCATACATGGATCCACCATTGTCATTGCATGTGTGTTCTTTTTACTAACAAGAACCAGAGTCATGGGAATGTGTGTTCTTTTCACATAGCACGTATGGATCCACCAGTGTCATTGCATGTGTGTTGTTTTTGCAATCCACCTATGGATCCACCAGTGTCATTGCATGTGTGCTCTTTTTACTAACAACCAGAGTCATTGCATGTGTGTTCTCTTCAGAGACCACACATGGATCCACCAGTGTCATTGCATGTGTGTTCTTTTTACTAACAACAACCAGAGTCATTGAAATGTGTGTTCTTTTCACATACCACATATGAATCCACCAGTGTCATTGCATGTGTGTTCTTTTTACTAACAACAACTGGAGTCATTGAAATGTGTGTTCTCTTCAGACACCACACATGGATCCACCAGTGTCATTGAAATGTGTGTTCTCTTCAAAGACCACATATGGATCCACCGGTGTCATTGCATGTGTGTTCTTTTTACTAACAACAACTAGAGTCATTGCATCTGTGTTATTTTCACATACCACATATGGATCCACCAGTGTCATTGCATGTGTGCTCTTTTCACAATCCACCTATGGATCCACCAGTGTCATTGCATGTGTGTTATTTTTACAAACAACAACTGGAGTCATTGCATGTGTGTTCTTCTCACATACCACATATGGATCCACCAGTGTCATTGCATGTGTGTTCTTTTCACAATCCACCTATGGATCCACCAGTGTCATTGCATGTGTGCTCTTTTTACTAACAACAACCAGAGTCATTGCATGTGTGTTCTCTTCAGAGACCACACATGGATCCACCAGTGTCATTGCATGTGTGTTCTTTTCACAATCCACCTATGGATCCACCAGTGTCATTTCATATGTGTTCTTTTCACATACCACAAATAGATCCACCAGTGTCATTGAAATGTGTGTTCTCTTCAGAGACCACACAAGGATACATTAGTGTCATTGCATGTGTGACCAGTGTCATTGCATGTGTGTTCTTTTTACTAACAACAACTGGAGTCATCTCTTATGTGTTCTTTTCACATACCACATATGGATCCACCAATGTCGTTGAAATATGTGTTCTCTTCAAAGACCACACATGGATCCACCAGTGTCATTACATGTGTGTCATTTTTACTAACAACAACTGGAGTCATTGCATGTGTGTTCTTTTCACATACCACATATGGATCCACCAGTGTCATTCCATGTGTGCTCTTTTCACAATCCACCTATGGATCCACCAGTGTCATTGCATGTGTCTTCTTTTGACTAACAACAACTGGAGTCATTGCATGTGTGTTATTTTCACATACCACATATGGATCCACCAGTGTCATTGCATGTGTGGTCTTTTCACAATCCACCTATGGATCCACCAGTGTCATCACATGTGTGCTCTTTTTACTAACAACAACCAGAGTCATTGCATGTGTGTTCTCTTCAGAGACCACACATGGATCCACCAGTGTCATTGCATGTGTGTTCTTTTTACTAAAAACAACCAGAGTCATTAAAATGTCTGTTCTTTTCACATACCACGTATGGATCCACCAGTGTCATTGCATCTGTGTTCTTTTCACAATCCACCTATGGATCCACCATTGTCATTGCATGTGTGCTCTTTTTATTAAGAACAAACAGAGTCATTGCATGTGTGTTCTCTTCAGAGACCACACATGGATCCACCAGTGTCATTGCATGTGTGTTATTTTTACTAACAACAACCAGAGTCATTGCATGTGTGCTCTTTTCACATACCACATATGGATCCACCAGTGTCATTGCATGTGTGTTCTTTTCACAATCCACCTATGGATCCACCAGTGTCATTTCATATGTGTTCTTTTCACATACCACAAATAGATCCACCAGTGTCATTGAAATGTGTGTTCTCTTCAGAGACCACACAAGGATACACTAGTGTCATTGCATGTGTGACCAGTGTCATTGCATGTGTGTTCTTTTTACTAACAACAACTGGAGTCATCTCTTATGTGTTCTTTTCACATACCACATATGGATCCACCAATGTCGTTGAAATATGTGTTCTCTTCAAAGACCACACATGGATCCACCAGTGTCATTACATGTGTGTCATTTTTACTAACAACAACTGGAGTCATTGCATGTGTGTTCTTTTCACATACCACATATGGATCCACCAGTGTCATTCCATGTGTGCTCTTTTCACAATCCACCTATGGATCCACCAGTGTCATTGCATGTGTCTTCTTTTTACTAACAACAACTGGAGTCATTGCATGTGTGTTATTTTCACATACCACATATGGATCCACCAGTGTCATTGCATGTGTGGTCTTTTCACAATCCACCTATGGATCCACCAGTGTCATCACATGTGTGCTCTTTTTACTAACAACAACCAGAGTCATTGCATGTGTGTTCTCTTCAGAGACCACACATGGATCCACCAGTGTCATTGCATGTGTGTTCTTTTTACTAAAAACAACCAGAGTCATTGAAATGTCTGTTCTTTTCACATACCACGTATGGATCCACCAGTGTCATTGCATCTGTGTTCTTTTCACAATCCACCTATGGATCCACCATTGTCATTGCATGTGTGCTCTTTTTATTAAGAACAAACAGAGTCATTGCATGTGTGTTCTCTTCAGAGACCACACATGGATCCACCAGTGTCATTGCATGTGTGTTCTTTTTACTAACAACAACTGGTGTCATTGCATGTGTGTTCTTTTCAGATACCACATATGGATCCACCAGTGTCATTGCATGTGTGTTCTTTTTACTAACAACAACCAAAGTCATTGAAATGTGTGTTCTCTTTACAGACCACACATGGATCCACCAGTGTCATTGAAATGTGTGTTCTCTTCAGAGACCACACATGGATCCACCAGTGTCATTGCATGTGTGTTCTTTTTACTAACACCAACTGGAGTCATTGCATGTGTGTTATTTTCACATACGACATATGGATCCACCAGTGTCATTGCATGTGTGCTCTTTTCACAATCCACCTATGGATCTACCAGTGTCATTGCATGTGTGTTCTTTTTACTAACAACAACCAGAGTCATTGCATGTGTGTTCTTTTCACATACCACATATGGATCCACCAGTGTCATTGAAATGAGTGTTCTCTTCAGAGACCACACATGGATCCAACAGTGTCATTGCATGTGTGTTCTTTTTACTAACAACAACAAGAGTCATATCATGTGTGTTCTTTTCACATACCACATATGGATCCACTAGTGTTATTGCCTGTGTGTTCTTTTCAAAATCCACCTATGGATCCACCAGTGTCATTGCATGTGTTTTCTTTTTACTAACAACATCTAGAGTCATTGCATGCGTGTTCTTTTCACATACCACATATGGATCCACCAGTGTCATTGCATGTGTGCTCTTTTAACAATCCACCTATGGATCCACCAGTGTCATTGCATGTGTGCTCTTTTTACTAAAAACAACCAGAGTCATTGCATGCGTGTTCTCTTCAGAGACCACACATGGATCCACGAGTGTCATTGCATGTGTGTTCTTTTTTACTAACAACAACCAGAGTCATTGAAATGTGTGTTCTTTTCACATACCACGTATGGATCCACCAGTGTAATTTCATGTGTGTTCTTTTCACAATCCACCTATGGATCCACCAGTGTCATTGCATGTGTGCTCTTTTTACTAACAACAACCAGAGTCATTACATGTGTGTTCTCTTCAGAGACCACACATGGATCTACCGGTGTCATTGCATGTGTGTTGTTTTTACTAACAACAACCAGAGTCATTGAAATGAGTGTTCTCTTCAGAGACCACACATGGATCCACCAGTGTCATTTCATGTGTGTTCATTTCACTAAGAACAACTAGAGTCA
Source organism: Avena insularis (assembly GCA_023614405.1). Lineage (NCBI taxonomy): Eukaryota > Viridiplantae > Streptophyta > Magnoliopsida > Poales > Poaceae > Avena > Avena insularis. The sequence continues at coordinate 554,493 of JAJUPC010000153.1, forward strand.
TTTCATGTGTGTTCTTTTCACATACCACATATGGATCCACCAGTGTCATTGCATGTGTGTTCTTTTTACTAACAACAACTGGAGTCATCTCATGTGTGTTCTTTTCACATACAACATATGGATCCACAAGTGTCATTGCATGTGTGCTCTTTTCACAATCCGCCTATGGATCCACCAGTGTCATTTCATGTGTGTTCTTTTCACATACCACATATGGATCCACCAGTGTCATTGAAATGTGTGTTCTCTTCAAAGACCACACATGGATCCACCAGTGTCATTGCATTTGTGTTCTTTTGACTAACAACAACCAGAGTCATTGCATGTGTGTTCTTTTCACATACCACATATGGATCCACCAGTGTCATTGAAATGTGTGTTCTCTTCAGAGACCACACATGGATCCACCAGTGTCATTGCATGCGTGTTCTTTTTACTACCAACAACTGGAGTCATTGCATGTGTGTTCTTTTCACATACCACATATGGATCCACCAGTGTCATTGCATGTGTGTTCTTTTCAAAATCCACCTATGGATCCACCAATGTCATTGCATGTGTGCTCTTTTTACTAACAACAACCAGATTCATTGCATGTGTGTTCTCTTCAAAGACCACACATGGATCCACCAGTGTCATTGCACGTGTGTTCTTTTTACTAACAACAACTAGTATCATTGCATGTGTGTTGTTTTCACATACCACATATTGATCCACCAGTGTCATTGCATGTCTGTTCTTTTCACAAGCCACCTATGGATACACCAGTGTCATCGCATGTGTGCTCTTTTTACTAACAACAACCAGAGTCATTGCATGTGTGTTCTCTTTAGAGACCACACATGGATCCACCAGTGTAATTGCAGGTGTGTTCTTTTTAATAAAAACAACCAGAGTCATTGAAATGTGTGTTCTCTTTAGAGACCACACATGGATCCACTAGTGTCATTGCATGTGTGTTCTTTTCACTAAAAATAACCAGAGTCATTTCATTTGTGTTCTTTTCACATACCACATATGGATCCACCAGTGTCATTGCATGTGTGTTCTTTCTACTAACAACAACTGGAGTGATTTCATATGTGTTCTTTTCACATACCACATATGGATCCACCAGTGTCATTGAAATGTGTGTTCTCTTCAGAGACCACACATGGATCCACAGGTGTCATTGCATGTGTGTTATTTTTACTAACAACAACTGGAGTCATTGCATGTGTTTTTTTCACATACCACATATGGATCCACCAGTGTCATTGCATGTGTGTTCTTTTCACAATCCACCTATGGATCCACCAGTGTCATTGCATGTGTGCTCTTTTTACCAACAACAACCAGAGTCATTGCATGTGTGTTATTTTCACATACCACATATGGATCCACAAGAGACATTGAAATGTGTGTTCTCTTCAGAGACCACAAATGGATCCACCAGTGTCATTGCATGTGTGTTGTTTTTATTGACAACAACTAGAGTCATTGCATGTGTGTTCTTTTCACATACCACATATGGATCCACCAGTGTCATTGCATGTGCGCTCTTTTCACAATCCACCTATGGATCCACCAGTGTCATTTCATGTGTGTTCTTTTCACATACCACATATAGATCCACCAGTGTCATTGAAATGTGTGTTCTCTTCAAAGACCACACATGGATACACCAGTGTCTTTACATGTGTGTTATTTCTACTAACAACAACTGGAGTCATTGCATGTGTTTTTTTTCACATACCACATATGGATCCACCAGTGTCATTGCATGTGTGCTCTTTTCACAATCCACCTATGGATCCACCAGTGTCATTGCATGTGTGTTCTTTTTACTAACAACAACTGGAGTCATTGCATGTGTGTTCTCTTCAGAGACCACACATGGATCCACCAGTGTCATTGCATGTGTGTTATTTTTACTAACAACAACCAGAGTCATTGCAATGTATGTTCTTTTCACATACCACAGATGGATTCACCAGTGTCATTGCATGTGTGTTCTTTTTACTAATAACAACTGGAGTCATTGAAATGTGTGTTCTCTTCAGAGACCACACATGGATCCACCAGTGTCATTGAAATGTGTGTTCTCTTCAGAGACCACACATGGATCCACCAGTGTCATTGCATGTGTGTTCTTTTTACTAACAACAACTAGAGTCATTGCATCTGTGTTCTTTTCACATACCACATATGGATCCACCAGTGTCATTACATGTGTGCCCTTTTCACAATCCACCTATGGATCCACCGGTGTCATTGCATGTGTGTTCTTTTTACTAACAACAATCAGAGTCATTGCATGTGTGTTCTTTTCACATACCACATATGGATCCACCAGTGTCATTGAAATGTGTGTTCTCTTCAGAGACCACACATGGATCCACCAGTGTCATTGCATGTGTGTTGTTTTTACTAACAACAACTAGAGTCATTGCATGTGTGTTCTTTTCACATACCACATATGGATCCACCAGTCTCATTGCATGTGTGCTCTTTTCACAATCCACCTATGGATCCACCAGTGTCATTTCATGTGTGTTCTTTTCACATACCACATATAGATCCACCAATGTCATTGAAATATGTGTTCTCTTCAGAGACCACACAAGGATACACTAGTGTCATTGCATGTGTGACCAGTGTCATTGCATGTGTGTTCTTTTTAGTAACAACAACTGGAGTCATTTATTATGTGTTCTTTTCACATACCACAGATGGATCCACCAGTGTCATTGAAATGTGTGTTCTCTTCAAAGACCACACATGGATCCACCAGTGTCATTACATGTGTGTTATTTTTACTAACAACAACTGGAGTCATTGCATGTGTGTTCTTTTCACATACCACATATGGATCCACCAGTGTCATTGCATGTGTGCTCTCTTCACAATCCACCTATGGATCCAACAGTGTCATTGCATGTGTGTTCTTTTTACTAACAACAACTGGAGTCATTGCATGTGTGTTCTTTTCACATACCACATATGGATCCAGCAGTGTCATTGCATGTGTTTTCTTTTCACAATCCACCTATGGATCCACCAGTGTCATCACATGTGTGTTCTTTTTAATAACAACAACCAGAGTCATTGCATGTGCGTTCTCTTCAGAGACCACGCATGGATCCACCAGTGTCATTGCATGTGTGCTCTTTTTACTAACAACAACCAGAGTCATTACATTTGTGTTCTCTTCAGAGACCAGACATGGATCTACCAGTGTCATTGCATGTGTGTTGTTTTTACTAACAACAACCAGAGTCATTGAAATGTGTGTTCTCTTTAGAGACCACACATGGATCCACCAGTGTCATTTAATGTGTGTTCAATTCACTAACAACAACTAGAGTCATTTCATGTGTGTTCTTTTCACATACCACAATTGGATCCACCAGTGTCATTGCATGTGTGTTCTTTTTACTAACAACAACTTGAGTCATCTCATGTGTGTTTTTTTCACATACCACATATGGATCCACAAGTGTCATTGCATGTGTGCTCTTTTCACAATCCGCCTATGGATCCACCAGTGTCATTTCATGTGTCTTCTTTTCACATACCATATATGGATCCACCAGTGTCATTGAAATGTGTGTTCTCTTCAAAGACCACACATGGATCCACCAGTGTCATTGCATGTGTGTTCTTTTGACTAACAACAACCAGAGTCATTGCATGTGTGTTCTTTTCACATACGACATATGGATCCACCAGTGTCATTGCATGTGTGTTCTTTGAACAATCCACCTATGGGTCCACCAGTGTCATTGCATGTGTGCTCTTTTTACTAACAACAACCAGAGTCATTGCATGTGTGTTCTCTTCAGAGACCACACATGGATCCACGAGTGTCATTGCATGTGTGTTCTTTTTACTAACAACAACCAGAGTCATTGAAATGTGTGTTCTTTTCACATACCACGTATGGATCCACCAGTGTAATTTCATGTGTGTTCTTTTCACAATCCACCTATGGATCCACCAGTGTCATTGCATGTGTGCTCTTTTTACTAACAACAACCAGAGTCATTACATGTGTGTTCTCTTCAGAGACCACACATGGATCTACCGGTGTCATTGCATGTGTGTTGTTTTTACTAACAACAACCAGAGTCATTGAAATGAGTGTTCTCTTCAGAGACCACACATGGATCCACCAGTGTCATTTCATGTGTGTTCATTTCACTAAGAACAACTAGAGTCATTTCATGTGTGTTCTTTTCACATACCACATATGGATCCACCAGTGTCATTGCATGTGTGTTCTTTTTACTAACAACAACTGGAGTCATCTCATGTGTGTTCTTTTCACATACAACATATGGATCCACAAGTGTCATTGCATGTGTGCTCTTTTCACAATCCGCCTATGGATCCACCAGTGTCATTTCATGTGTGTTCTTTTCACATACCACATATGGATCCACCAGTGTCATTGAAATGTGTGTTCTCTTCAAAGACCACACATGGATCCACCAGTGTCATTGCATTTGTGTTCTTTTGACTAACAACAACCAGAGTCATTGCATGTGTGTTCTTTTCACATACCACATATGGATCCACCAGTGTCATTGAAATGTGTGTTCTCTTCAGAGACCACACATGGATCCACCAGTGTCATTGCATGCGTGTTATTTTTACTACCAACAACTTGAGTCATTGCATGTGTGTTCTTTTCACATACCACATATGGATCCACCAGTGTCATTGCATGTGTGTTCTTTTCAAAATCCACCTATGGATCCACCAATGTCATTGCATGTGTGCTCTTTTTACTAACAACAACCAGATTCATTGCATGTGTGTTCTCTTCAAAGACCACACATGGATCCACCAGTGTCATTGCACGTGTGTTCTTTTTACTAACAACAACTAGTATCATTGCATGTGTGTTCTTTTCACATACCACATATTGATCCACCAGTGTCATTGCATGTCTATTCTTTTCACAAGCCACCTATGGATACACCAGTGTCATCGCATGTGTGCTCTTTTTACTAACAACAACCAGAGCCATTGCATGTGTGTTCTCTTTAGAGACCACACATGGATCCACCAGTGTAATTGCAGGTGTGTTCTTTTTACTAAAAACAACCAGAGTCATTGAAATGTGTGTTCTCTTTAGAGACCACACATGGATCCACTAGTGTCATTGCATGTGTGTTCTTTTCACTAAAAATAACCAGAGTCATTTCATTTGTGTTCTTTTCACATACCACATATGGATCCACCAGTGTCATTGCATGTGTGTTCTTTCTACTAACAACAACTGGAGTGATTTCATATGTGTTCTTTTCACATACCACATATGGATCCACCAGTGTCATTGAAATGTGTGTTCTCTTCAGAGACCACACATGGATCCACCAGTGTTATTACATGTGTGTTATTTTTACTAACAACAACTGGAGTCATTGCATGTGTTTTTTTCACATACCACATATGGATCCACCAGTGTCATTGCATGTGTGTTCTTTTCACAATCCACCTATGGATCCACCAGTGTCATTGCATGTGTGCTCTTTTTACCAACAACAACCAGAGTCATTGCATGTGTGTTATTTTCACATACCACATATGGATCCACAAGAGACATTGAAATGTGTGTTCTCTTCAGAGACCACACATGGATCCACCAGTGTCATAGCATGTGTGTTGTTTTTATTGACAACAACTAGAGTCATTGCATGTGTGTTCTTTTCACATACCACATATGGATCCACCAGTGTCATTGCATGTGCGCTCTTTTCACAATCCACCTATGGATCCACCAGTGTCATTTCATGTGTGTTCTTTTCACATACCACATATAGATCCACCAGTGTCATTGAAATGTGTGTTCTCTTCAAAGACCACACATGGATACACCAGTGTCTTTACATGTGTGTTATTTCTACTAACAACAACTGGAGTCATTGCATGTGTGTTTTTTTCACATACCACATATGGATCCACCAGTGTCATTGCATGTGTGCTCTTTTCACAATCCACCTATGGATCCACCAGTGTCATTGCATGTGTGTTCTTTTTACTAACAACAACTGGAGTCATTGCATGTGTGTTCTCTTCAGAGACCACACATGGATCCACCAGTGTCATTGCATGTGTGTTCTTTTTACTAACAACAACCAGAGTCATTGAAATGTATGTTCTTTTCACATACCACAGATGGATTCACCAGTGTCATTGCATGTGTGTTCTTTTTACTAATAACAACTGGAGTCATTGAAATGTGTGTTCTCTTCAGAGACCACACATGGATCCACCAGTGTCATTGAAATGTGTGTTCTCTTTAGAGACCACACATGGATCCACCAGTGTCATTGCATGTGTGTTCTTTTTACTAACAACAACTAGAGTCATTGCATGTGTTCTTTTCACATACCACATATGGATCCACCAGTGTCATTACATGTGTGCCCTTTTCACAATCCACCTATGGATCCACCGGTGTCATTGCATGTGTGTTCTTTTTACTAACAACAATCAGAGTCATTGCTTGTGTGTTCTTTTCACATACCACATATGGATCCACCAGTGTCATTGAAATGTGTGTTCTCTTCAGAGACCACACATGGATCCACCAGTGTCATTGCATGTGTGTTGTTTTTACTAACAACAACTAGAGTCATTGCATGTGTGTTCTTTTCACATACCACATATGGATCCACCAGTCTCATTGCATGTGTGCTCTTTTCACAATCCACCTATGGATCCACCAGTGTCATTTCATGTGTGTTCTTTTCACATACCACATATAGATCCACCAATGTCATTGAAATATGTGTTCTCTTCAGAGACCACACAAGGATACACTAGTGTCATTGCATGTGTGACCAGTGTCATTGCATGTGTGTTCTTTTTAGTAACAACAACTGGAGTCATTTATTATGTGTTCTTTTCACATACCACAGATGGATCCACCAGTGTCATTGAAATGTGTGTTCTCTTCAAAGACCACACATGGATCCACCAGTGTCATGACATGTGTGTTATTTTTACTAACAACAACTGGAGTCATTGCATGTGTGTTCTTTTCACATACCACATATGGATCCACCAGTGTCATTGCATGTGTGCTCTCTTCACAATCCACCTATGGATCCAACAGTGTCATTGCATGTGTGTTCTTTTTACTAACAACAACTGGAGTCATTGCATGTGTGTTCTTTTCACATACCACATATGGATCCAGCAGTGTCATTGCATGTGTTTTCTTTTCACAATCCACCTATGGATCCACCAGTGTCATCACATGTGTGTTCTTTTTAATAACAACAACCAGAGTCATTGCATGTGTTCTCTTGAGACCACGCATGGATCCACCATGTCATTGCATGTGTGCTCTTTTACTAACAACAACCAGAGTCATTACATTTGTGTTCTCTTCAGAGACCAGACATGGATCTACCAGTGTCATTGCATGTGTGTTGTTTTTACTAACAACAACCAGAGTCATTGAAATGTGTGTTCTCTTTAGAGACCACACATGGATCCACCAGTGTCATTTCATGTGTGTTCAATTCACTAACAACAACTAGAGTCATTTCATGTGTGTTCTTTTCACATACCACAATTGGATCCACCAGTGTCATTGCATGTGTGTTCTTTTTACTAACAACAACTTGAGTCATCTCATGTGTGTTCTTTTCACATACCACATATGGATCCACAAGTGTCATTGCATGTGTGCTCTTTTCACAATCCGCCTATGGATCCACCAGTGTCATTTCATGTGTCTTCTTTTCACATACCATATATGGATCCACCCGTGTCATTGAAATGTGTGTTCTCTTCAAAGACCACACATGGATCCACCAGTGTCATTGCATGTGTGTTCTTTTGACTAACAACAACCAGAGTCATTGCATGTGTGTTCTTTTCACATACCACATATGGATCCACCAGTGTCATTGAAATGTGTGTTCTCTTTAGAGACCACACATGGATCCACCAGTGTCATTGCATGTGTGTTCTTTTTACTAACAACAACTGGAGTCATTGCATGTGTGTTCTTTTCACATACCACATATGGATCCACCAGTGTCATTGCATGTGTGTTCTTTTCAAAATCCACCTATGGATCCACCAATGTCATTGCATGTGTGCTCTTTTTACTAATAAAAACCATATTCATTGCATGTGTGTTCTCTTCAAAGACCACACATGGATCCACCAATGTCATTGCATGTGTGTTCTTTTTACTAACAACAACTAGTGTCATTGCACGTGTGTTCTTTTCACATACCACATATGGATCCACCAGTGTCATTGCATGTCTGTTCTTTTCACAATCCACCTATGGATACACCAGTGTCATCGCATGTGTGCTCTTTTTACTAACAACAACCAGAGTCATTGCATGTGTGTTCTCTTTAGAGACCACACATGGATCCACCAGTGTAATTGCAGGTGTGTTCTTTTTACTAAAAACAACCAGAGTCATTGAAATGTGTGTTCTCTTTAGAGACCACGCATGGATCCACCAGTGTCATCGCATGTGTGTTCTTTTCACTAAAAATAACCAGAGTCATTTCATGTGTGTTCTTTTCACATACCACATATGGATCCACCAGTGTCATTGCATGTGTGTTCTTTCTACTAACAACAACAGGAGTGATTTCATATGTGTTCTTTTCACATACCACATATGGATCCACCAGTGTCATTGAAATGTGTGTTCTCTTCAGGGACCACACATGGATCCACCAGTGTCATTACATGTGTGTTATTTTTGCTAACAACAACTGGAGTCATTGCATGTGTTTTTTTTCACATACCACATATGGATCCACCAGTGTCATTGCATGTGTGCTCTTTTCACAATCCACCTATGGATCCACCAGTGTCATTGCATGTGTGTTCTTTTTAATAACAACAACTGGAGTCATTGCATGTGTGTTCTTTGCACATACCACATATGGATCCACCAGTGTCATTGCATGTGTGTTCTTTTCACAATCCACCTATGGATCCACCAGTGTCATTGCATGTCTGGTCTTTTTACTAACAACAACCAGAGTCATTGCATGTGTGTTCTCTTCAGACACCACACATGGATCCACCAGTGTCATTGCATGTGTGTTCTTTTTACTAACAACAACCAGAGTCATTGAAAGGTGTGTTCTTTTCACATACCACATATGGATCCACCAGTGTCATTGCATGTGTATTCTTTTTAGTAACGACAACTGGAGTCATTGAAATGTGTGTTCTCTTCAGAGACCACACATGGATCCACCAGTGTCATTGCATGTGTGTTCTTTTTACTAACAACAACTGGAGTCATTGCATCTGTGTTCTTTTCACATACCACATATGGATCCACCAGTGTCATTGCATGTGTGCTCTTTTCACAATCCACCTATGGATCCACCAGTGTCATTGCATGTGTGTTCTTTTTACTAACAACAACCAGAGTCATTGCATGTGTGTTCTTTTCACATACCACATATGGATCCACTAGTGTCATTGAAATGTGTGTTCTCTTCAGAGACCACACATGGATCCACCAGTGTCATTGCATGTGTGTTGTTTATACTAACAACAACTAGAGTCATTGCTTGTGTGTACTTTTCACATAACACATATGGATCCACAAGTGTCATTGCATGTGTGCTCTTTTCACAATCCACCTATGGATCCACCAGTGTCATTTCATGTGTGTTCTTTTCATATACCACATATAGATCCACGAGTATCATTGAAATGTGTGTTCTCTTCAGAGACCACACATGGATCCACTAGTGTCATTGCATGTGTGTTCGTTTTACTAAAAACAACTGGAGTCATTTCATATGTGTTCTTTTCACATACCACATATGGATCCACCAGTGTTATTGAAATGTGTGTTCTCTTCAATGACCACACATGGATACACCAGTGTCATTACATGTGTGTTATTTTTACTAACAACGACTGGAGTCATTGCATGTGTTTTTTTCACATACCACATATGGATCCACCAGTGTCATTGCATGTGTGCTCTTTTCACAATCCACCTATGGATCCACCAGTATCATTGCATGTGTGTTCTTTTTACTAACAACAACTGGAGTCATTGCATGTGTGTTCTTTTCACATACCACATATGGATCCACCAGTGTCGTTGCATGTGTGTTCTTTTCACAATCCACCTATGGATCCACCAGTGTCATCGCATGCATGCTCTTTTTACTAACAACAACCAGAGTCATTGCATGTGTGTTCTCTTCAGAGACCACACATGGATCCACCAGTGTCATTGCATGTGTGTTCTTTTTACTAACAACAACTAGAGTCATTGCATGTGTGTTATTTTCACATACCACATATGGATCCACCAGTGTCATTGCATGTGTGTTCTTTTCACATGCCACATATGGATCCACCAGTGTCATTGCATGTGTGGACTTTTTACTAACAACAACCAGAGTCATTGCATGTGTGTTCTCTTCAGAGACCACACATGGATCCACCATTGTCATTACATGTGTGTTCTTTTTACTAACAATAACCAGAGTCATTGAAATATGTGTTTTCTTCAGAGACCACACATGGATCCACCAGTGTCATTGCATGTGTTTTCTTTTCACTAACAACAACCAGAGTCATTTCATGTGTGTTCTTTTCACATACCACATATGGATCGACCAGTGTCATTGCATGTGTGTCCTTTTTACTAACAACAACTAGAGTCATTTCATGTGTGTTCTTTCCACATACCACATATGGATCCACCAGTGTCATTGAAATGTGTCTTCTCTTCAGAGACCACACAAGGATCCACCAGTGTCATTGCATGTGTGTTCTTTTTACTAACAACAGCTGGAGTCATTGCATGTGTGTTCTTTTCACATACCACATATGGATCCACCAGTGTCATTGCATGTGTGCTCTTTTCACAATCCACCTATGGATCCACCAGTGTCATTGCATGTGTGTTCTTTTTACTAACAACAACTGGAGTCATTGCATGTGATTTCTTTTCACATACCACATATGGATCCACCAGTGTCATTGCATGTGTGTTCTTTTCACAATCCACCTATGGATCCACCATGTCATTGCATGTGTGCTCTTTTTACTAACAACAACCAGAGTCATTTCATGTGTGTTCTTTTCACATACCACATATGGATCCACTAGTGTCATTGCATGTGTGTTCTTTTTTAACTAACAACAACTGGAGTCATTGCATGTGTGTTCTTTTCACATACCACATATGGATCCACCAGTGTCATTGAAATGTGTGTTCTCTTCAGAGAGCACACATGGATCCACCAGTGTCATTGCATGTGTGTTGTTTTTACTACTAACAACTAGAGTCATTGCATGTGTGTTCTTTTCACATAACACATATGGATCCACAAGAGTCATTGCATGTGTGTTGTTTTTACTAACAACAACCAGAGTCATTGAAATGTGTGTTCTCTTTAGAGACCACACATGGATCCACCAGTGTCATTTCATGTGTGTTCAATTCACTAACAACAACTAGAGTCATTTCATGTGTGTTCTTTTCACATACCACAATTGGATCCACCAGTGTCATTGCATGTGTGTTCTTTTTACTAACAACAACTTGAGTCATCTCATGTGTGTTCTTTTCATATACCACATATGGATCCACAAGTGTCATTGCATGTGTGCTCTTTTCACAATCCACCTATGGATCCACCAGTGTCATTTCATGTGTGTTCTTTTCACATACCACATATAGATCCACCAATGTCATTGAAATGTGTGTTCTCTTCAGAGACCACACAAGGATACACTAGTGTCATTGCATGTGTGACCAGTGTCATTGCATGTGTGTTCTTTTTAGTAACAACAACTGGAGTCATTTATTATGTGTTCTTTTCACAGACCACAGATGGATCCACCAGTGTCATTGAAATGTGTGTTCTCTTCAAAGACCACACATGGATCCACCAGTGTCATTACATGTGTGTTATTTTTACTAACAACAACTGGAGTCATTGCATGTGTGTTCTTTTCACATAACACATATGGATCCACCAGTGTCATTGCATGTTTGCTCTTTTCACAATCCAGCTATGGATCCAATAGTGTCATTGCATGTGTGTTCTTTTTACTAACAACAACTGGAGTCATTGCATGTGTGTTCTTTTCACATACCACATATGGATCCACCAGTGTCATTGCATGTGTGTTCTTTTCACAATCCACCTATGGATCCACCAGTGTCATCACATGTGTGTTCTTTTTACTAACAACAACCAGAGTCATTGCATGTGTGTTCTCTTCAGAGACCACGTATGGATCCACAAGTGTCATTTCATGTGTGCTCTTTTTACTAACAACAACCAGAGTCATTAAATTTGTATTCTCTTCAGAGACCACACATGGATCTTCCAGTTTCATTGCATGTGTGTTGTTTTTACTAACAACAACCAGAGTCATTGAAATGTGTGTTCTCTTCAGAGACCACACATGGATCCACCAGTGTCATTTCATGTGTGTTCTTTTCACTAACAACAACTAGAGTCATTTCATGTGTGTTCTTTTCACATACCACATATGGATCCACCAGTGTCATTGCATGTGTGTTCTTTTTACTAACAACAACTGGAGTCATCTCATGTGTGTTCTTTTCACATACCACATATGGATCCACAAGTGTCATTGCATGTGTGCTCTTTTCACAATCCGCCTATGGATCCACCAGTGTCATTTCATGTGTGTTCTTTTCACATACCATATATGGATCCACCAGTGTCATTAAAATGTGTGTTCTCTTCAAAGACCACACATGGATCCACCAGTGTCATTGCATGTGTGTTCTTTTGACTAACAACAACCAGAGTCATTGCATGTGTGTTCTTTTCACATACCACATATGGATCCACCAGTGTCATTGAAATGTGTGTTCTCTTTAGAGACCACACATGGATCCACCAGTGTCATTGCATGTGTGTTCTTTTTACTAACAACAACTAGAGTCATTGCATGTGTGTTCTTTTCACATACCACATATGGATCCACCAGTGTCATTGCATGTGTGTTCTTTTCAAAATCCACCTATGTATCCACCAATGTCATTGCATGTGTGCTCTTTTTACTAACAACAACCAGAGTCATTGCATGTGTGTTCTCTTTAGAGACCACACATGGATCCACCAGTGTAATTGCAGGTGTGTTCTTTTTACTAAAAACAACCAGAGTCATTGAAATGTGTGTTCTCTTTGGAGACCACGCATGGATCCACCAGTGTCATTGCATGTGTGTTCTTTTCACTAAAAATAACCAGAGTCATTTCATATGTGTTCTTTTCACATACCACATATGGATCCACCAGTGTCATTGCATGTGTGTTCTTTCTACTAACAACAACAGGAGTGATTTCATATGTGTTCTTTTCACATACCACATATGGATCCACCAGTGTCATTACATGTGTGTTATTTTTGCTAACAACAACTGGAGTCATTGCATGTGTGTTTTTTTCACATACCACATATGGATCCACCAGTGTCATTGCATGTGTGCTCTTTTCACAATCCATCTATGGATCCACAAGGTGGCATTGCATGTATGTTCTTTTTAATAACAACAACCAGAGTCATTGGAATGTCTGTTCTTTTCACATACCACGTATGGATCCACCAGTGTCATTGCATGTGTGTTCTTTTCACAATCCACCTATGGATCCACCAGTGTCATTGCATGTGTGGTATTTTTACTAACAACAACCAGACTCATTGCATGTGTGTTCTCTTCAGACACCACACATGGATCCACCAGTGTCATTGCATGTGTGTTCTTTTTACTAACAACAACCAGAGTCATTGAAATGTGTGTTCTTTTCACATACCACATATGGATCCACCAGTGTCATTGCATGTGTGTTCTTTTTACTAACAACAACTGGAGTCATTGAAATGTGTGTTCTCTTCAGAGACCACACATGGATCCACTAGTGTCATTGCATGTGTGTTCTTTTTACTAACAACAACTGGAGTCATTGCATCTGTGTTCTTTTCACATACCACATATGGATCCACCAGTGTCATTGCATGTGTGCTCTTTTCACAATCCACCTATGGATCCACCAGTGTTATTGCATGTGTGTTCTTTTTACTAACAACAACCAGAGTCATTGCATGTGTGTTCTTTTCACATACCACATATGGATCCACCAGTGTCATTGAAATGTGTGTTCTCTTCAGAGACCACACATGGATCCACCAGTGTCATTGCATGTGTGTTGTTTTTACTAACAACAACTAGAGTCATTGTATGTGTGTACTTTTCACATAACACATATGGATCCAGAAGTGTCATTGCATGTGTGCTCTTTTCACAATCCACCTATGGATCCACCAGTGTCATTTCATGTGTGTTCTTTTTATATACCACATATAGATCCACCAGTATCATTGAAATGTGTGTTCTCTTCAGAGACCACACATGGATCCACTAGTGTCATTGCATCTGTGACTAGTGTCATTGCATGTGTGTTCGTTTTACTAAAAACAACTGGAGTCATTTCATATGTGTTCTTTTCACATACCACATATGGATCCACCAGTGTTATTGAAATGTGTGTTCTCTTCAATGACCACACATGGATACACCAGTGTCATTACATGTGTGTTATTTTTACTAACAACGACTGGAGTCATTGCATGTGTTTTTTTCACATACCACATATGGATCCACCAGTGTCATTGCATGTGTGCTCTTTTCACAATCCACCTATGGATCCACCAGTATCATTGCATGTGTGTTCTTTTTACTAACAACAACTGGAGTCATTGCATGTGTGTTCTTTTCACATACCACATATGGATCCACCAGTGTCGTTGCATGTGTGTTCTTTTCACAATCCACCTATGGATCCACCAGTGTCATCGCATGCATGCTCTTTTTACTAACAACAACCAGAGTCATTGCATGTGTGTTCTCTTCAGAGACCACACATGGATCCACCAGTGTCATTGCATGTGTGTTCTTTTTACTAACAACAACTAGAGTCATTGCATGTGTGTTATTTTCACATACCACATATGGATCCACCAGTGTCATTGCATGTGTGTTCTTTTCACATGCCACATATGGATCCACCAGTGTCATTGCATGTGTGGACTTTTTACTAACAACAACCAGAGTCATTGCATGTGTGTTCTCTTCAGAGACCACACATGGATCCACCATTGTCATTACATGTGTGTTCTTTTTACTAACAATAACAGAGTCATTGAAATATGTGTTTTCTTGAGACCACACATGGATCCACCAGTGTCATTGCATGTGTTTTCTTTTCACTAACAACAGAGTCATTTCATGTGTGTTCTTTTCACATACCACATATGGATCGACCCGGTGTCATTGCATGTGTGTCCTTTTTACTAACAACAACTAGAGTCATTTCATGTGTGTTCTTTCCACATACCACATATGGATCCACCAGTGTCATTGAAATGTGTGTTCTCTTCAGAGACCACACAAGGATCCACCAGTGTCATTGCATGTGTGTTCTTTTTACTAACAACAAATGGAGTCATTGCATGTGTGTTCTTTTCACATACCACATATGGATCCACCAGTGTCATTGCATGTGTGCTCTTTTCACAATCCACCTATGGATCCACCAGTGTCATTGCATGTGTGTTCTTTTTACTAACAACAACTGGAGTCATTGCATGTGATTTCTTTTCACATACCACATATGGATCCACCAGTGTCATTGCATGTGTGTTCTTTTCACAATCCACCTATGGATCCACCATGTCATTGCATGTGTGCTCTTTTTACTAACAACCAGAGTCATTTCATGTGTGTTCTTTTCACATACCACATATGGATCCACTAGTGTCATTGCATGTGTGTTCTTTTTTAACTAACAACAACTGGAGTCATTGCATGTGTGTTCTTTTCACATACCACATATGGATCCACCAGTGTCATTGAAATGTGTGTTCTCTTCAGAGAGCACACATGGATCCACCAGTGTCATTGCATGTGTGTTGTTTTTACTACTAACAACTAGAGTCATTGCATGTGTGTTCTTTTCACATAACACATATGGATCCACAAGAGTCATTGCATGTGTGTTGTTTTTACTAACAACAACCAGAGTCATTGAAATGTGTGTTCTCTTTAGAGACCACACATGGATCCACCAGTGTCATTTCATGTGTGTTCAATTCACTAACAACAACTAGAGTCATTTCATGTGTGTTCTTTTCACATACCACAATTGGATCCACCAGTGTCATTGCATGTGTGTTCTTTTTACTAACAACAACTTGAGTCATCTCATGTGTGTTCTTTTCATATACCACATATGGATCCACAAGTGTCATTGCATGTGTGCTCTTTTCACAATCCACCTATGGATCCACCAGTGTCATTTCATGTGTGTTCTTTTCACATACCACATATAGATCCACCAATGTCATTGAAATGTGTGTTCTCTTCAGAGACCACACAAGGATACACTAGTGTCATTGCATGTGTGACCAGTGTCATTGCATGTGTGTTCTTTTTAGTAACAACAACTGGAGTCATTTATTATGTGTTCTTTTCACAGACCACAGATGGATCCACCAGTGTCATTGAAATGTGTGTTCTCTTCAAAGACCACACATGGATCCACCAGTGTCATTACATGTGTGTTATTTTTACTAACAACAACTGGAGTCATTGCATGTGTGTTCTTTTCACATAACACATATGGATCCACCAGTGTCATTGCATGTTTGCTCTTTTCACAATCCAGCTATGGATCCAATAGTGTCATTGCATGTGTGTTCTTTTTACTAACAACAACTGGAGTCATTGCATGTGTGTTCTTTTCACATACCACATATGGATCCACCAGTGTCATTGCATGTGTGTTCTTTTCACAATCCACCTATGGATCCACCAAAGGTCATCACATGTGTGTTCTTTTTACTAACAACAACCGAGTCATTGCATGTGTGTTCTCTTCAGAGACCACGTATGGATCCACAAGTGTCATTTCATGTGTGCTCTTTTTACTAACAACAACCAGAGTCATTAAATTTGTATTCTCTTCAGAGACCACACATGGATCTTCCAGTTTCATTGCATGTGTGTTGTTTTTACTAACAACAACCAGAGTCATTGAAATGTGTGTTCTCTTCAGAGACCACACATGGATCCACCAGTGTCATTTCATGTGTGTTCTTTTCACTAACAACAACTAGAGTCATTTCATGTGTGTTCTTTCACATACCACATATGGATCCACCAGTGTCATTGCATGTGTGTTCTTTTTACTAACAACAACTGGAGTCATCTCATGTGTGTTCTTTTCACATACCACATATGGATCCACAAGTGTCATTGCATGTGTGCTCTTTTCACAATCCGCCTATGGATCCACCAGTGTCATTTCATGTGTGTTCTTTTCACATACCATATATGGATCCACCAGTGTCATTAAAATGTGTGTTCTCTTCAAAGACCACACATGGATCCACCAGTGTCATTGCATGTGTGTTCTTTTGACTAACAACAACCAGTCATTTTGCATGTGTGTTCTTTTCACATACCACATATGGATCCACCAGTGTCATTGAAATGTGTGTTCTCTTTAGAGACCACACATGGATCCACCAGTGTCATTGCATGTGTGTTCTTTTTACTAACAACAACTAGAGTCATTGCATGTGTGTTCTTTTCACATACCACATATGGATCCACCAGTGTCATTGCATGTGTGTTCTTTTCAAAATCCACCTATGTATCCACCAATGTCATTGCATGTGTGCTCTTTTTACTAACAACAACCAGAGTCATTGCATGTGTGTTCTCTTTAGAGACCACACATGGATCCACCAGTGTAATTGCAGGTGTGTTCTTTTTACTAAAAACAACCAGAGTCATTGAAATGTGTGTTCTCTTTGGAGACCACGCATGGATCCACCAGTGTCATTGCATGTGTGTTCTTTTCACTAAAAATAACCAGAGTCATTTCATATGTGTTCTTTTCACATACCACATATGGATCCACCAGTGTCATTGCATGTGTGTTCTTTCTACTAACAACAACAGGAGTGATTTCATATGTGTTCTTTTCACATACCACATATGGATCCACCAGTGTCATTACATGTGTGTTATTTTTGCTAACAACAACTGGAGTCATTGCATGTGTGTTTTTTTCACATACCACATATGGATCCACCAGTGTCATTGCATGTGTGCTCTTTTCACAATCCATCTATGGATCCACAAGGTGGCATTGCATGTATGTTCTTTTTAATAACAACAACCAGAGTCATTGGAATGTCTGTTCTTTTCACATACCACGTATGGATCCACCAGTGTCATTGCATGTGTGTTCTTTTCACAATCCACCTATGGATCCACCAGTGTCATTGCATGTGTGGTATTTTTACTAACAACAACCAGACTCATTGCATGTGTGTTCTCTTCAGACACCACACATGGATCCACCAGTGTCATTGCATGTGTGTTCTTTTTACTAACAACAACCAGAGTCATTGAAATGTGTGTTCTTTTCACATACCACATATGGATCCACCAGTGTCATTGCATGTGTGTTCTTTTTACTAACAACAACTGGAGTCATTGAAATGTGTGTTCTCTTCAGAGACCACACATGGATCCACTAGTGTCATTGCATGTGTGTTCTTTTTACTAACAACAACTGGAGTCATTGCATCTGTGTTCTTTTCACATACCACATATGGATCCACCAGTGTCATTGCATGTGTGCTCTTTTCACAATCCACCTATGGATCCACCAGTGTTATTGCATGTGTGTTCTTTTTACTAACAACAACCAGAGTCATTGCATGTGTGTTCTTTTCACATACCACATATGGATCCACCAGTGTCATTGAAATGTGTGTTCTCTTCAGAGACCACACATGGATCCACCAGTGTCATTGCATGTGTGTTGTTTTTACTAACAACAACTAGAGTCATTGTATGTGTGTACTTTTCACATAACACATATGGATCCAGAAGTGTCATTGCATGTGTGCTCTTTTCACAATCCACCTATGGATCCACCAGTGTCATTTCATGTGTGTTCTTTTTATATACCACATATAGATCCACCAGTATCATTGAAATGTGTGTTCTCTTCAGAGACCACACATGGATCCACTAGTGTCATTGCATCTGTGACTAGTGTCATTGCATGTGTGTTCGTTTTACTAAAAACAACTGGAGTCATTTCATATGTGTTCTTTTCACATACCACATATGGATCCACCAGTGTTATTGAAATGTGTGTTCTCTTCAAATACCACACATGGATACACCAGTGTCATTACATGTGTGTTATTTTTACTAACAACGACTGGAGTCATTGCATGTGTTTTTTTTTCACATACCACATATGGATCCACCAGTGTCATTGCATGTGTGCTCTTTTCACAATCCACCTATGGATCCACCAGTATCATTGCATGTGTGTTATTTTTACTAACAACAACTGGAGTCATTGCATGTGTGTTCTTTTCACATACCACATATGGATCCACCAGTGTCATTGCATGTGTGTTCTTTTCACAATCCACCTATGGATCCACCAGTGTCATCGCATGTGTGCTCTTTTTACTAACAACAACTAGAGTCATTGCATGTGTGTTCTCTTCAGAGACCACACATGGATCCACCAGTGTCATTGCATGTGTGTTCTTTTTACTAACAACAATTGGAGTCATTGCATGTGTGTTATTTTCACATACCACATATGGATCCACCAGTGTCATTGCATGTGTGTTCTTTTCACATGCCACATATGGATCCACCAGTGTCATTGCATGTGTGCTCTTTTTACTAACAACAACCAGAGTCATTGCATGTGTGTTCTCTTCAGAGACCACACATGGATCCACCATTGTCATTACATGTGTGTTCTTTTTACTAACAATAACCAGAGTCATTGAAATATGTGTTTTCTTCAGAGACCACACATGGATCCACCAGTGTCATTGCATGTGTGTTCTTTTCACTAACAACAACCAGAGTCATTTCATGTGTGTTCTTTTCACATACCACATATGGATCCACCAGTGTCATTGCATGTGTGTCCTTTTTACTAACAAAAACTAGAGTCATTTCACGTGTGTTCTTTTCACATACCACATATGGATCCACCAGTGTCATTGAAATGTGTGTTCTCTTCAGAGACCACACAAGGATCCACCAGTGTCATTGCATGTGTGTTCTTTTTACTAACAACAACTAGAGTCATTGCATGTGTGTTCTTTTCACATACCACATATGGACCCACCAGTGTCATTGCATGTGTGCTCTTTTCACAATCCACCTATGGATCCACCAGTGTCATTGCATGTGTGTTCTTTTTACTAACAACAACTGGAGTCATTGCATGTGTGTTCTTTTCACATACCACATATGGATCCACCAGTGTCATTGGATGTGTGTTCTTTTCACAATCCACCTATGGATCCACCAGTGTCATTGCATGTGTGCTCTTTTTACTAACAACAACCAGAGTCATTTCATGTGTGTTCTTTTCACATACCACATATGGATCCACTAGTGTCATTGTGTCACATCCCAAGATTTTCCAAATCTTGTAATGTGAAAATAAATGAATAAAATAAAACTTTGTTTGATTTTCAGGGCCAGAAGAAACTTTTGAATTCAATTGGGACTTCAAACCAGTTGGATCAAATAAAATCCTAAAGGGATTTATAAAGATAAACATTTAATAAAGGCAAATAAAATGTTTTGGAATTACTATTTTTGAAATCTTTTTATAAATGTTTTGGTTTTCAAAGGGAAAAGAAATATTTTAAATGAGGATTATTTTATAAAGCCAAATTAAACCTTGGCCAAGATTTTGAAACAAAAGGTTTTGCTTTGATTAAAATAGTAGAGGTTTATTTAAATAAAAAGGATTTAAATATCCAAGTTTTATTAATAAAGGTTTTACTATTTCCAAAACATCAAAACTTATTTATTTATTTAAAATAAGTTTTCCAAGTATTTTATATTCTCAAAATAAAACCTACTGATGTGTTTTGGTTTTATTTTAGATTTTCAAAATAAAGATTTTAATAAAACAAATCCTATTTGAATTATATCTAAGGTCCATTTTATTTAATTATTAATGGAACCTAAAATAAAAGGTTATTTTGTTTTAAACAAGTTTCCAAGTATTCTTTATTTCCAAATAAAATCTACTGATTTGGTTTTGAAAATATTTGGATTTCAAATGGAAATTCTATTAATCAAACCCTATTTTATTAATAAACTAAAGATCCATTTTATTTAACTAAAGAATGGATCCTAAAAAGAATAAAAAATTATTACTTTAATTTGGTTTATGTTGATAAACAGAACCAAGTTCAAAGTTGTGAAGTTTGGTGATTGTTTGAATCAATTTGAATGTTGTTTGATAGTTTGAAATTCAAAACAGAAAAATAGAAATAGAAAAGGAAAAAGAATTTGAGCGAAAAAAAATAGAACAGCCCCCTCTCGCCCAACAAGCCGCCCAGCCCACCTGCTCCTTGCCCAACCGCTTTTCTTCACATGAAAAGAACCCGCTAAGCGGTGGTGGTGGACCCAACTCCTTTCCTTCTATCGCTGACAACGACCCCACACCACTGCATCGTTTCACCCAAATTGCTTTCTTCCCTCCTCAACGGCTGCATTTACTCGGTGTTAAATTCGCGTTCATTCCTGCGTTAACTCCTCTGATGACCACGCACACTTAAGCGCACGCCTCTCCTCTACCTTTCCCCTCACTCGCCTCTCCCTCTCTACCCCCAGGCTGAGCAAATCGAGAGCTCCAACCTCTCTGCCTCCGACAACTTCCCCGGTCAATTTCGGCAAACCACGGCCGCCCTCGACTCCCTCCACACGCAGGCATATTCTCCACCTCCAGGCGCACCTGCTAGTGCCTCCAGTTCACCCGCGCCTGCCCCAGATCGTCGGCAAGGACGAGCTCAACGCTGTCAGGCTCGCCTTTGGCTCCGGCGACCTCCCCAGGTAAACTCCGTTCACCCCCGCAACTCCTGTTGATGCTCCCATCTTCCCCAGATCATTACGCGTCTGACCACGTCCTTGTTTTGCCTCGGCGCGACCTGCAATCTCACCTTCGACAGCAAACAGAGCTGCCCGTCGTCAGGAGCTACTCCGGCGAGGAATTGCCACCATCCCTGTGCGCCCCTCATTAAACCAACAATACATTGAGCTTCGGCATCTCATTGCGAACACGGTGAGCCATCTCCCCCTCCTCGCTCAGATCGCCAGCTCCGCCATGAGCAAGCATGTTTCCACCGCTCGCCGCCAAGAAGACCGCCACTATTTGGTCGCATAGATCTGCACCGTTAGATTTCAATCCGACGCATAGGAACGGATCACTTAACGAAGAGGTATCAGTCAATCTGCGCCGTAAGATTTACTTTAGATCCAGCGGTCCAAGTTGGTCGATCCACGCGAACCGGTACGGGCGAATTAAAACATGACGCGTGGCACCAGACGATCTGAAATAGAATTTGAAATCAGATTTATTTGCAAACTTCAAACCCTTATAACTTTGGATCCACACGTCCAAAAATTACAAATTTTATGTCGTTGGATTCAAGAGAGCAAGACCTAGCCAACCCTGCCCTGAGTTTAGCAAATAGTATCTGTTAGTTTGCTTGTTTTTGCAGATTCTTTTGTGAGCTTGTTTAGAGTATAAAAATTGTTTAAAAATGATTTTTAGGGTTAAAACCTTTGCAAAATGGTTTGTTGTGACCTTACTGACCCTAGGAACCAACCCATGATTTGGAAAATGAATTTGGTAAAGTTTAGGATGGAAGACTTGATTTAGCCCATTTCTAGCCAAATGGAAAAAAGATTTTGGTTATGAAAATACTTTTATAAAGAAAACTTTGGGAAAATATTTTGGACCAAACCTACTGACCCTAGGAAACACTTTGTGGACTCAAAAATGTATTTGGTAAAACAAAATAATGATTCTTTGATTTAAAACCATTTCTAGTCAAATAGAAATGTGGTTTATTTATTAAAAATGGTTTTGGAAGAAAACCTTTGGAAAATGTTTTGTTTTAAACTCTCTGACCCCAAAAACCAAGTTTTGTGATTTGAAAACATATTTGGTGAACCCTATAGGTTAATGCCTTAGTAAAAATATTTCTACACCACATAAAATAATACTTTGTTTTGAAAATGGTTTTTAAAGTAAAACCCATTTGAGAATGACTTTGCCATTTTGGTAAATGACCAAATTGGACTTACAAAGTTTAGAAGCCTAGTGGAGACCATCCTTACAATAGAACCAACCTTTGCATGCTTATGCATGACTTAGATTCCATTACTTTGTGTGTGAAAAATTGTTTGTTTGACTTTGGTTTGGAATGTGAATTGAATTTGTGTTTGCTTGATTGACTTGTAGTGAAGTGTGAGACTAGCAAGATCAAGGAGTGAACCATCATTCCCTACCAAAAAGGCAAGTTACACTATCATCCAAAGTCCTACTATTTTCATTTTACTTAGTGGATTTTGAAAACATGCATGAAAATAATTTTATACTTATGCTATGCTAAATCCTATTAGGATACCTTATACATTCCTTAGAGAAAACATTGTAGTTGTAGTATGCTTAGCCCAGCTATATATTGGGATGGGATACATGTTATGATTATATGAAGTATTGAAAAGACTTATGTTTTATATAATAAAACAAGTACTCAATGAACCACCTGGGTGGACAAGGATACTCAAGGATGGACAAGGTGGCAAAAAAAGGAACCATGTTTATATGGCTATCTCTTTTTGTTGTGCACTAGAAGAAAACCACCCAGGGACTTAGAGATTGAACATGTTTCTCGTACAGTGGCTTCCGTGTACATCCACATGCTAAATGGGCTCTGGCTTAGTCAACTACATAGTGGAAGACCCATGCATTGGCATCTTCAGGTTAACTGGATTTGTGCTAGGGAACGTGAAAACCCTACATTGGTGCCTGATAGACAAGCTAGCATTTTGTATTGGGAGGACTCCTATGGAAAGACTTTGTCACATTCTCGATCTGCCGGTACTCCATTTTGGTGAGTACTTATCCAGCGGCCACTGGTGGCGTCAAGACGAGATTGTGTCATGTGGGTAAAGTGTACAACTTCTGCAGAAGATCAAATTCTAAGTACTTAGCCGTGTCCCCGGTTACGGACAACTCTGAGCAACTAAGGCCTGAAGGTATGGAAGATCTCGACATTCCAATTTCTCAAAGTAAAACTTGATGGTGACAACAAGGGATTTGAAGCACTTGGAGTTTTCCAAGAAGTTCAGAAAGATTTGACAAAAGATCAAAAACTATTTTGAAAAGATAGGATAAAACTATATTGCTTTCTGCAAAGGATAGGATCCACTTATTTATACATAATAGTGAAACTTGCCAATACAATTCAAATGTATTGACCCTTGTGGCTGTAACTTATTATGTTGCAGGTTTGATTGATATTAGTGAAGTTGAATGATTAGGATTACAAAGTTTACAACCAACATGTTTGCCTGTGGCACTTTGAAGATGAAGGACCCCATGCTTATAGTTATTCCGCTGCAATGTAATGTAATAGCCAAATGAGCTATGTAAGATGTAATAAAGTATTTTATTCCTGGTTATAAAGTTGAATTATGACCCTTGTTTCTTGATATTACATCTTAACTGTGGATGCTAGCTATTGATCCAGGGACTAGCATTGTAAACACAGGAGGGATCAACCTTATTATCAGGTTGAGGCCTCTACAGATGGTATCAGAGCATTGTGTTGCCTGTAGGATTTGTAAACCTAGGATTGGACAAAAACCCTTAGAAAAATAGGAGTTATACTTGTTCCAAAACTTATTTACAAACAATCTCGTAAACCCTTTCCTCAACCATTTTGGTTTCAACTCTACATCTCATATATCTCAAACTTGATGGAAAGACCTACCCCATGGCCAAAGACTACACCATGTGCAAAGGACTTCTTCAACATCTTCAACTCTAATGACTTCAACATCTTCAGCATGTTCACCAAGGACTTCCAACTTGGATATCACTAAGGACTACTAGTGAAAACCAAGAAGACATTAGATTGCCTACCAAAGACATTGATATCAAGTTAGAGTATGGATCATATTGTCCTATGAGGTATGATTATACTAAGTTGTTATTTTCAAGAAAACTTGTTGTTTCCTTCAACTCATGAGTTAAGCTCATAAGTTGTTAAGAGATTGGTTGCTTGTTGAGTGTTTGATGGTTTGATTGTTTGATTGAACTTGATTGTTTTGAGTTGTGTGTTAGGACTTCTTAAAAACCTATCCAACAATACTTATCCCTATCAAACCAACAGATGCCTCCCCGTCGTGCCAACCCCAACCAAAACAACAACATCACTCCTGAGATGCAGCAGATGATGACAATGTACGCAACTGATGCAGATGATAACAACGCTCATACGTAATCGTAACAACAACAACAACAATCAGAATAATCCTCCAGCACTTGATATGCTCACCAAGTTTCTGAAACTTAGGCCTGCAAGGTTCTCTGGAACAACTGATCCAATGGAAGCTGATGATTGGTTACGTTCAGTAAACAAAGACTTAGTGACTATTGGTTGCACTGATGAAGAAAAAGTAAGGTTTGCAGCATTTCTGCTTGAAGGACCAGCAGCAACATGGTGGGACAACTTTCAAATCACCACTCCCCTTGAAGATGTGACCTGGGATATTTTTGAAGATGGATTCAGAACCACTCACCAGCGTCATTGCATGTGTGTTCTTTTTACATACCACATATGGATCCACCAGTGTCATTGCATGTGTGCTCTTTTCACAATCCACCTATGGATCCAATAGTGTCATTGCATGTGTGTTCTTTTTACTAACAACAACTGGAGTCATTGCATGTGTGTTCTTTTCACATACCACATATGGATCCACCGGTGTCATTGCATGTGTGTTCTTTTCACAATCCACCTGTGGATCCACCAGTATCATCGCATGTGTGCTCTTTTTACTAACAACAACCAGAGTCATTGCATGTGTGTTCTCTTCAGAGACCACACATGGATCCACCAGTGTCATTGCATGTGTGTTCTTTTTACTAACAACAACTGGAGTTATTGCATGTGTGTTATTTTCAGATACCACATATGGATCCACCAGTGTCATTGCATGTGTGTTCTTTTCACATACCACATATGGATCCACCAGTGTCATTGCATGTGTGCTCTTTTTACTAACAACAACCAGAGTCATTGCATGTGTGTTCTCTTCAGAGACCACACATGGATCCACCATTGTCATTACATGTGTGTTCTTTTTACTAACAATAACCAGAGTTATTGAAATATGTGTTTTCTTCAGAGACCACACATGGATCCACCAGTGTCATTGCATGTGTGTTCTTTTCACTAACAACAACCAGAGTCATTTCATGTGTGTTCTTTTCACATACCACATATGGATCCACCAGTGTCATTGCATGTGTGTCCTTTTTACTAACAACAACTAGAGTCATTTCATGTGTGTTCTTTTCACATACCACATATGGATCCACCAGTATCATTGAAATGTGTGTTCTCTTCAGAGACCACACAAGGATCCACCAGTATCATTGCATGTGTGTTCTTTTTACTAACAACAACTGGAGTCATTGCATGTGTGTTCTTTTCACATACCACATATGGATCCACCAGTGTCATTGCATGTGTGCTCTTTTCACAATCCACCTATGGATCCACCAGTGTCATTGCATGTGTGTTCTTTTTACTAACAACAACTGGAGTCATTGCATGTGTGTTCTTTTCACATACCACATATGGATCCACCAGTGTCATTGCATGTGTGTTCTTTTCACAATCCACCTATGGATCCACCAGTGTCATTTCATGTGTGCTCATTTTACTAACAACAACCAGAGTCATTGCATATGTGTTCTCTTCAGAGACCACACATGGATCCACCAGTGTCATTGCATGTGTGTTCTTTTTACTAACAACAACCAGAGTCATTGAAATGTGTGTTCTTTTCACATACCACGTATGGATCCACCAATGTCATTGCATGTTTGTTCTTTTCAGAATCCACCTATGGATCCACCAGTGTCATTGCATGTGTGCTCTTTTTAGTAACAACAACCAGAGTCATTGCATGTGTGTTCTCTTCAGAGACCACACATGGATCCACCAGTGTCATTGCATGTGTGTTCTTTTTACTAACAACAACCAGAGTCATTGAAATGTGTGTTCTCTTCAGAGACCACACATGTATCTACCAGTGTCATTGCATGTGTGTTCCTTTCACTAACAACAACCAGAGTCATTTCATGTGTGTTCTTTTCACATACCACATATGGATCCACCAGTGTTATTGCATGTGTGCTCTTTTCACAATCCACCTATGGATCCACCAGTGTCATTGCATGTATGTTCTTTTTACTAACGACAACTGGAGTCATTGCATTTGTGTTCTTTTCACATACCACATATGGATCCACCAGTGTCATTGCATGTGTGTTCTTTTCACAATCCACCTATGGATCCACCAGTGTCATTGCATGTGTGCTCTTTTTACTAACAACAACCAGAGTCATTGCATGTGAGTTCTCTTCAGAGAACACACATGGATCCACTAGTGTCATTGCATGTGTGTTCTTTTTGCTAACAACAACCAGAGTCATTGAAATGTGTGTTCTTTTCACATACCACGTATGGATCCACCAATGTCATTGCATGTGTGTTCTTTTCACAATCCACCTATGGATCCACCAGTGTCATTGCATGTGTGATCTTTTTACGAACAACAACCAGAGTCATTGCATGTGTGTTCTTTTTACTAACAACAACGAGAGTTATTGAAATGTGTGTTCTCTTCAAAGACCACACATGTATCCACAGTGTCATTGTATGTGTGTTCCTTTCACTAACAACAACCAGAGTCATTTCATGTGTGTTCTTTTCACATACCACATATGGATCCACCAGTGTCATTGTATGTGTGTTCTTTTTCTTAACAACAACTAGAGTCATTTCATGTGTGTTGTTTTCACATACCACACATGGATCCACCAGTGTCATTGCATGTGTGTTCTTTTTACTAACAACAACTGGAGTCATTAGATGTGTGTTCTTTTCACATACCACATATGGATCCACCAGTGTCATTGCATGTGTGTTATTTTCATAATCCACCTATGGATCCACCAGTGTTATTTCATGTGTGTTCTTTTCACATACTACATATGAATCCACCAGTGTCATTGCATGTGTGCTCTTTTTACTAACAATAACCAGAGTCATTGCATGTGTGTTCTCTTCAGACACCACACATGGATCGACCAGTGTCATTACATGTGTGTTCTTTTTACTAACAATAACCAGAGTCATTGAAATATGTGTTTTCTTAAGAGACCACACATGGATCCACCAGTGTCATTGCATGTGTGTTCTTTTCACTAACAACAACCAGAGTCATTTCATGTGTGTTCTTTTCACATACCACACATGGATCCACTACTGTCATTGCATGTGTGTCCTTTTTATTAACAACAACTAGAGTCATTTCATGTGTGTTGTTTTCACATACCACATATGGATCCACTAGTGTCATTGAAATGTGTGTTCTCTTCAGAGACCACACATGGATCCACCAGTGTCATTGCATGTGTTCTCTTTTTACTAACAAGAACTGGAGTCATTGCATGTGTGTTCTTTTCACATACCACATATGGATCCACCGGTGTCATTGCATGTGTGCTCTTTTCACAATCCACCTATGGATCCACAAGTGTCATTTCATGTGTGTTCTTTTTACTAACAACAACTGGAGTCATTGCATGTGTGTTCTTTTCACATACCACATATGGATCCACCAGTGTCATTGCATGTGTGTTCTTTTCACAATCCACCTATGGATCCACCAGTGCCATTGCATGTGTGCTCTTTTTACTAACAACAACCAGAGTCATTGCATGTGTGTTCTCTTCAAAGACCACACATGGATCCACCAGTGTCATTGCATGTGTGTTATTTTTACTAACAACAACCAGAGTCATTGAAATGTGTGTTCTTTTCACATACCACGTATGGATCCACCAATGTGATTGCATGTGTGTTCTTTTCACAATCCACCTATGGATCCACCAGTGTCATTGCATGTGTGCTCTTTTTAGTAACAACAACCAGAGTCATTGCATGTGTGTTCTCTTCAGAGACCACACATGGATCCACCAGTGTCATTGCATGTGTGTTCTTTTTACTAACAACAACCAGAGTCATTGAAATGTGTGTTCTCTTCACACACCACACATGTATCCACCAGTGTCATTGCATGTGTGTTCCTTTCACTAACAATAACCAGAGTCATTTCATGTGTGTTCTTTTCACATACCACATATGGATCCACCAGTGTTATTGAAATGTGTGTTCTCTTCAGAGACCACACACGGATCCACCAAATGTCATTGCATGTGTGTTCTCTTTACTAACAACAACCAGAGTCATTGAAATGTGTGTTCTTTTCACATACCACATATGGATCCACCAGTGTCATTGCATGTGTGTTCTTTTCACAATCCACCTATGGATCCACCAGTGTCATTGTATGTGTGCTCTTTTTACAGACAACAACCGAGTCATTGCATGTGTTCTCTTCAGAGACCACACATGGATCCACCGTGTCATTGCATGTGTTTTTTTACTAACAACAACCAGTCGTTGAAATGTGTGTTCTTCAGAGACCACATGGATCCACCAGTGTCATTGCGTGTGTGTTCTTTTCACAATCGACCTATGGATCCACCAGTGTCATTGCATGTGTGCTCTTTTTACCAACAACAACCAGAGTCATTGCATGTGTGTTCTCTTAAGAGACCACACATGGATCCACCAGTGTCATTGCATGTGTGTTCTTTTTACTAACAACAACCAGAGTCATTGAAATGTGTGTTCTCTTCAGAGACCACACATGTATCCACCAGTGTCATTGCATGTGTGTTCCTTTCACTAACAACAACCAGAGTCATTTCATGTGTGTTCTTTTCACATACCACATATGGAACCACCAGTGTCATTGTATGTGTGTTCTTTTTACTAACAACAACCAGAGTCATTGCATGTGTGTTCTTTTCACATACCACATATGGATCCACCAGTGTCATTGAAATGTGTGTTCTCTTCAGAGACCACACATGGATCCACCAGTGTCATTGCATATGTGTTCTTTTTACTAAAAACAACTGGAGTCATTGCATGTGTGTTATTTTCACATACCACATATGGATCCACTAGTGTCATTGCATGTGTGCTCTTTTCACAATCCACCTATGGATCCACCAGTGTCATTGCATGTGTGTTCTTTTTACTAACAACAACCAGAGTCTATGCATGTGTGATCTTTTCACATACCACGTATGGATCCACCAGTGTCATTGAAATGTGTGTTCTCTTCAGAGACCACACATGGATCCACCAGTGTCATTGCATGTGTGTTCTTTTTACTAACAACAACTGGAGTCATTGCATGTGTGTTCTTTTCACATACCACATATGGATCAACGAGTGTCATTGCATGTGTGTTCTTTTCACAATCCACCTATGGATCCACCTGTGTTATTGCATGTGTGTTCTTTTTACTAACAACAACTGGAGTCATTGCATGTGTGTTCTTTTCACATACCACATATGGATCCACCAGTGTCATTGCATTTGTGTTCTTTTCACAATGCACCTATGGATCCACCAGTGTCATTGCATGTGTGCTCTTTTTACTAACAATAACCAGAGTCATTGCATGTGTGTTCTCTTCAGACACCACACATGGATCGACCAGTGTCATTACATGTGTGTTCTTTTTACTAACAATAACCAGAGTCATTGAAATATGTGTTTTCTTAAGAGACCACACATGGATCCACCAGTGTCATTGCATGTGTGTTCTTTTCACTAACAACAACCAGAGTCATTTCATGTGTGTTCTTTTCACATACCACACATGGATCCACTCAGTGTCATTGCATGTGTGTCCTTTTTATTAACAACAACTAGAGTCATTTCATGTGTGTTGTTTTCACATACCACATATGGATCCACTAGTGTCATTGAAATGTGTGTTCTCTTCAGAGACCACACATGGATCCACCAGTGTCATTGCATGTGTTCTCTTTTTACTAACAAGAACTGGAGTCATTGCATGTTTGTTCTTTTCACATACCACATATGGATCCACCGGTGTCATTGCATGTGTGCTCTTTTCACAATCCACCTATGGATCCACAAGTGTCATTTCATGTGTGTTCTTTTTACTAACAACAACTGGAGTCATTGCATGTGTGTTCTTTTCACATACCACATATGGATCCACCAGTGTCATTGCATGTGTGTTCTTTTCACAATCCACCTATGGATCCACCAGTGCCATTGCATGTGTGCTCTTTCTACTAACAACAACCAGAGTCATTGCATGTGTGTTCTCTTCAAAGACCACACATGGATCCACCAGTGTCATTGCATGTGTGTTCTTTTTACTAACAACAACCAGAGTCATTGAAATGTGTGTTCTTTTCACATACCACGTATGGATCCACCAATGTGATTGCATGTGTGTTCTTTTCACAATCCACCTATGGATCCACCAGTGTCATTGCATGTGTGCTCTTTTTAGTAACAACAACCAGAGTCATTGCATGTGTGTTCTCTTCAGAGACCACACATGGATCCACCAGTGTCATTGCATGTGTGTTCTTTTTACTAACAACAACCAGAGTCATTGAAATGTGTGTTCTCTTCACACACCACACATGTATCCACCAGTGTCATTGCATGTGTGTTCCTTTCACTAACAATAACCAGAGTCATTTCATGTGTGTTCTTTTCACATACCACATATGGATCCACCAGTGTTATTGAAATGTGTGTTCTCTTCAGAGACCACACACGGATCCACCAGTGTCATTGCATGTGTGTTCTTTTTACTAACAACAACCAGAGTCATTGAAATGTGTGTTCTTTTCACATACCACATATGGATCCACCAGTGTCATTGCATGTGTGTTCTTTTCACAATCCACCTATGGATCCACCAGTGTTATTGCATGTGTGCTCTTTTTACTGACAACAACCAGAGTCATTGCATGTGTGTTCTCTTTAGAGACCACACATGGATCCACCAGTGTCATTGCATGTGTGTTCTTTTTACTAACAACAACCAGAGTCGTTGAAATGTGTGTTCTCTTCAGAGACCACACATGGATCCACCAGTGTCATTGCGTGTGTGTTCTTTTCACAATCGACCTATGGATCCACCAGTGTCATTGCATGTGTGCTCTTTTTACCAACAACAACCAGAGTCATTGCATGTGTGTTCTCTTAAGAGACCACACATGGATCCACCAGTGTCATTGCATGTGTGTTCTTTTTACTAACAACAACCAGAGTCATTGAAATGTGTGTTCTCTTCAGAGACCACACATGTATCCACCATTGTCATTGCATGTGTGTTCCTTTCACTAACAACAACCAGAGTCATTTCATGTGTGTTCTTTTCACATACCACATATGGATCCACCAGTGTCATTGTATGTGTGTTCTTTTTACTAACTACAACCAGAGTCATTGCATGTGTGTTCTTTTCACATACCACATATGGATCCACCAGTGTCATTGAAATGTGTGTTCTCTTCAGAGACCACACATGGATCCACCAGTGTCATTGCATGTGTGTTCTTTTTACTAACAACAACTGGAGTCATTGCATGTGTGTTATTTTCACATACCACATATGGATCCACTAGTGTCATTGCATGTGTGCTCTTTTCACAATCCACCTATGGATCCACCAGTGTCATTGCATGTGTGTTCTTTTTACTAACAACAACCAGAGTCTATGCATGTGTGATCTTTTCACATACCACGTATGGATCCACCAGTGTCATTGAAATGTGTGTTCTCTTCAGAGACCACACATGGATCCACCAGTGTCATTGCATGTGTGTTCTTTTTACTAACAACAACTAGAGTCATTGCATGTGTGTTCTTTTCACATACCACATATGGATCAACGAGTGTCATTGCATGTGTGTTCTTTTCACAATCCACCTATGGATCCACCTGTGTTATTGCATGTGTGTTCTTTTTACTAACAACAACTGGAGTCATTGCATGTGTGTTCTTTTCACATACCACATATGGATCCACCAGTGTCATTGCATTTGTGTTCTTTTCACAATGCACCTATGGATCCACCAGTGTCATTGCATGTGTGCTCTTTTTACTAACAATAACCAGAGTCATTGCATGTGTGTTCTCTTCAGACACCACACATGGATCGACCAGTGTCATTACATGTGTGTTCTTTTTACTAACAATAACCAGAGTCATTGAAATATGTGTTTTCTTAAGAGACCACACATGGATCCACCAGTGTCATTGCATGTGTGTTCTTTTCACTAACAACAACCAGAGTCATTTCATGTGTGTTCTTTTCACATACCACACATGGATCCACTCAGTGTCATTGCATGTGTGTCCTTTTTATTAACAACAACTAGAGTCATTTCATGTGTGTTGTTTTCACATACCACATATGGATCCACTAGTGTCATTGAAATGTGTGTTCTCTTCAGAGACCACACATGGATCCACCAGTGTCATTGCATGTGTTCTCTTTTTACTAACAAGAACTGGAGTCATTGCATGTGTGTTCTTTTCACATACCACATATGGATCCACCGGTGTCATTGCATGTGTGCTCTTTTCACAATCCACCTATGGATCCACAAGTGTCATTTCATGTGTGTTCTTTTTACTAACAACAACTGGAGTCATTGCATGTGTGTTCTTTTCACATACCACATATGGATCCACCAGTGTCATTGCATGTGTGTTCTTTTCACAATCCACCTATGGATCCACCAGTGCCATTGCATGTGTGCTCTTTTTACTAACAACAACCAGAGTCATTGCATGTGTGTTCTCTTCAAAGACCACACATGGATCCACCAGTGTCATTGCATGTGTGTTCTTTTTACTAACAACAACCAGAGTCATTGAAATGTGTGTTCTTTTCACATACCACGTATGGATCCACCAATGTGATTGCATGTGTGTTCTTTTCACAATCCACCTATGGATCCACCAGTGTCATTGCATGTGTGCTCTTTTTAGTAACAACAACCAGAGTCATTGCATGTGTGTTCTCTTCAGAGACCACACATGGATCCACCAGTGTCATTGCATGTGTGTTCTTTTTACTAACAACAACCAGAGTCATTGAAATGTGTGTTCTCTTCACACACCACACATGTATCCACCAGTGTCATTGCATGTGTGTTCCTTTCACTAACAATAACCAGAGTCATTTCATGTGTGTTCTTTTCACATACCACATATGGATCCACCAGTGTTATTGAAATGTGTGTTCTCTTCAGAGACCACACACGGATCCACCAGTGTCATTGCATGTGTGTTCTTTTTACTAACAATAACCAGAGTCATTGAAATGTGTGTTCTTTTCACATACCACATATGGATCCACCAGTGTCATTGCATGTGTGTTCTTTTCACAATCCACCTATGGATCCACCAGTGTCATTGCATGTGTGCTCTTTTTACTGACAACAACCAGAGTCATTGCATGTGTGTTCTCTTCAGAGACCACACATGGATCCACCGTGTCATTGCATGTGTGTTCTTTTTACTAACAACAACCAGAGTCGTTGAAATGTGTGTTCTTCAGAGACACACATGGATCCACCATGTCATTGCGTGTGTGTTCTTTTCACAATCGACCTATGGATCCACCAGTGTCATTGCATGTGTGCTCTTTTTACCAACAACAACCAGAGTCATTGCATGTGTGTTCTCTTAAGAGACCACACATGGATCCACCAGTGTCATTGCATGTGTGTTCTTTTTACTAACAACAACCAGAGTCATTGAAATGTGTGTTCTCTTCAGAGACCACACATGTATCCACCATTGTCATTGCATGTGTGTTCCTTTCACTAACAACAACCAGAGTCATTTCATGTGTGTTCTTTTCACATACCACATATGGATCCACCAGTGTCATTGTATGTGTGTTCTTTTTACTAACAACAACCAGAGTCATTGCATGTGTGTTCTTTTCACATACCACATATGGATCCACCAGTGTCATTGAAATGTGTGTTCTCTTCAGAGACCACACATGGATCCACCAGTGTCATTGCATATGTGTTCTTTTTACTAAAAACAACTGGAGTCATTGCATGTGTGTTATTTTCACATACCACATATGGATCCACTAGTGTCATTGCATGTGTGCTCTTTTCACAATCCACCTATGGATCCACCAGTGTCATTGCATGTGTGTTCTTTTTACTAACAACAACCAGAGTCTATGCATGTGTGATCTTTTCACATACCACGTATGGATCCACCAGTGTCATTGAAATGTGTGTTCTCTTCAGAGACCACACATGGATCCACCAGTGTCATTGCATGTGTGTTCTTTTTACTAACAACAACTGGAGTCATTGCATGTGTGTTCTTTTCACATACCACATATGGATCAACGAGTGTCATTGCATGTGTGTTCTTTTCACAATCCACCTATGGATCCACCTGTGTTATTGCATGTGTGTTCTTTTTACTAACAACAACTGGAGTCATTGCATGTGTGTTCTTTTCACATAGCACATATGGATCCACCAGTGTCATTGCATTTGTGTTCTTTTCACAATGCACCTATGGATCCACCAGTGTCATTGCATGTGTGCTCTTTTTACTAACAACAACCAGAGTCATTGCATGTATGTTCGCTTCAGAGACCACACATGGATCCACCAGTGTCATTGCATGTGTGTTCTTTTTACTAACAACAACCAGAGTCATTGAAATGTGTGTTCTTTTCACATACCACGTATGGATCCACCAATGTCATTGCATGTGTGTTCTTTTCACAATCCACCTATGGATCCACCAATGTCATTGCATGTGTGCTCTTTTTAGTAACAACAACCAGAGTCATTGCATGTGTGTTCTCTTCAGAGACCACACATGGATCCACCAGTGTCATTGCATGTGTGTTCTTTTTACTAACAACAACCAGAGTCATTGAAATGTGTGTTCTCTTCAGAGACCACACATGGATCCACCAGTGTCATTGCATGTGTGTTCTTTTTACTAATAACAACCAGAGTCATTGAAATGTGTGTTCTTTTAACATACCACATATGGATCCACTAGTGTCATTGCATGTGTGTTCTTTTTACTAACAACAACTGGAGTCATTGCATGTGTGTTCTTTTCACATACCACATATGGATCCACCAGTGTCATTGCATGTGTGCTTTTTTCACAATCCACCTATGGATCCACCAGTGTCATTGCATGTGTGTTCATTTTAGTAATAACAACCAGAGTCATTGCATGTGTGTTCTTTTCACATACCACATATGGATCCACCAGTGTCATTGAAATGTGTGTTCTCTTCAGAGACCACACATGGATACACTAGTGTCATTGCATGTGTGTTCTTTTTACTAACAACAACTAGAGTCATTGCATGTGTGTTCTTTTCACATACCACATATGGATCCACCAGTGTCATTGCATGTGTGCTCTTTTCACAATCCACCTATGGATCCACCAGTGTCATATCATGTGTGCTCTTTTTACTAACAACAACCAGAGTCATTGCATGTGTGTTCTCTTTAGAGACCACACTGTTGGGTCCGCAGCATAGAAAACAAAAAATTTCCTACGGTGTGAACTACACGCCAAGATCTATCTACTAGGTACAAAGCAAACAGGTGGACATACATCCATAGAGAACTTACCCTCGAAGACAACAAGCTTTGTTAACGAGTAGGAACTCGTGGTTGATGTAGTCGTACACTTGCCAATTTCAAGATCGTGAGGAAGTCCGAGTGCCACAACTCAGCAGCGCATCCGCACTCGCACACACGTTCAAGCCACCGGAAAACCTCCACCTCCTTGCTCCAGCGATCCAGCGGAAGGAGCAACTCCTTCCAGACGAAATGCCACCGAGAACATGTATCTCGCTAATCCGAGACCATGGGGGAATAATTCTAGAGGGGGAGAGAGATCCTTCACAAGGAGGTGTGAGGATGAAGGAGGGAATGGGTGGCCTTTTATAGGAGGAGGGGGGTGCCCCCTCTCTCCATGGCTGGCGCATGGGGGGGTGACCCCTCACCTCCCCCATTCATGTGGTGGTAACTCCTCCACATTAAAATGCCTCTTCACATTCCCTTTTAAAGTCTCCACTTTAAATGCATTAAGTTTCTCCAAATTTAATGCTCTCTCATTTAATAAAACTCTTTTATTAAATTTATTCAGAATTTTGTTAATTACTTTAATTAACAAACATTCACATATAGCCCCTTGCAATATTTCAATATCACATGCAGAACCACCTTCTGCAATTTCACCCGAAATAATTTCCGGTTTCTATTGAAATAATTCCTGCGCTTTGCAATTCTTTCGTCTGAAACATATGAGCTCCAAAATGGTGTCCGGTAACTCTTAAGTGTGCCACCCTACGGTTCACGAATAATGCAGATATGATCGAGACCCTTCTCCGATCAATAATCAGCAGCGGACAGAGATCCGCATCGACTCCTACACATTCAACGATGACTCCTGTGATCGTGAGAACCTTTAACGCTTGTAACTAAATCCCTTTGTCTCTCGATATATTACATGTCCGAGATTCGATCATCGGTTTCTCCATACCTAGTTTGATCTTGTTACCGACATGCATTCTTTTCTCGTTCCCGTGATATAACATTCTAGTGATCACATCACTTGCTTGCAAGCTATCCTAATGTGATATCACCGAGAGGGCCCAGAGTATATCTATCCGTCATCTGGATTGACAAATTCCACTCTTGATCCATGAGCCTCAACATAACACCTTCGTAGCAATGAACCCATCTTTATAGTCACCACATTACGGTGTGACGTTTGATGTTATCAAGATACTCTTTCGGTGTTAGCAATTAACATGATCTCATGGTCTAAGGATAAAGATTACTTCGTATGATGTTATAGCAATATAAACACAATGACTTGATCGTAATGCTATACTTCGGATGAATGTTCATCACATCATTCCACCAATGGTGTGACCTTGTTATTAACAACATCCAATGTCCATGATCAGGAAACCTTGATCATCCTGTTAATCAACAAGCTAGTCTATAAGAGAGGCATGACTAGGAACCCTTTTTGTTTATTAAACACACATGTATTGATGTTTCCTATCAATACAATTATAGCATGTAAAATAAACATCTATCATATACAAGGAATACATAATAACAACTTTATTATTGCCTCTCAGGGCATATTTCCTTCAGTCTCCCACTTGCACTAGAGACAATAATCTAGTTTATATAGTGATAAATCTAACACCCATGGAGTTCTGGTGTTGATCGTGTTTTTCCCTAGGGAGTACTTTAGTCAACGGATCTGTTACATTCAGGTCCCTGTGCACTTTACAAATCTTTATATCTCCATCCTTGACATGCTCGCGGATGGAGTGAAACCGGCGCTTAATATGCTTGGAATTCTTGTGAGACCTTGGTTCCTTTGCGTTGGCTATGGCTCCATTGTTGTCACAATAGATCACCATCGGGTCCAACGCACTGGAAACCACACCAAGTTCTGTAATGAACTCCTTCATCCAAACTGCTTCCTGCGCCGCTTCTGAAGCAGCAACATATTCCGCCTCCGTTGTTGATCCAGCCACCACAGGTTGTTTGGAGCTCCTCCAACTAACTGCTGCTCCGTTCAAGAGAAATACGTATCCAGATTGAGACTTAGAGTCATCCGGATCGGTGTCAAAGCTAGCATCAACATAACACTTAGCGACTAGCTCTTATTCACCTCCGTATACAAGAAACATATCCTTAGTTCTTCTCAAGTACTTAAGGATATTCTTGACCGCTATCCAGTGTTCCGAACCTGGATCAGATTGGTACCTACTAGTCAAACTAATAGCATGTGCCGCATCCGGTCTTGTACATAGCATGGCATACATTATAGAGCCTATGGCTGAGGCATAGGGGATCTTATCCATTATCTCTCTTTCTTCCACCGTAGCCGGACTTTGAGTCTTACTCAATGTCTTGCCTTGCAACATAGGTAAGAACCTCTTCTTACTTCCGTCCATATTAAACTTCTTTAATATCTTATCAAGGATGTACTCTGCGATAGCCCAATTAGGCGTCTTGATCTATCTCTATAGATTTTAATGCCTAATATATATGAAGCTTCACCAAGGTCCTTCATCGAAAATTTGCTGTTTAGATAACTTTTAACACTGTTTAAAAGATCTAAATCATTTCCAATCAATAATATGTCATCCACATATAATATCAGAAATGCCGCATTGCTCCCACTCACTTTCTTGTAAATACAAGCCTCTCCATAAGTTTGGACAAATCCAAACTCTTTGATCACCTCATCAAAACAGAGATTCCAACTCTGTGATGCTTGCTTCAGTCCATAGATGGATCGCTGAAGTTTGCACACCTTATTAGCATCCTTAGGATCGACAAAACCCTTAGGTTGTATCATATACAACTCTTCTTCAATCTTACCATTGAGGAACGCAGTTTTGACATCCATCTGCCATATTTCATAATCGAAATATGCAGCAATTGCTAACATAATCCTAACCGACTTAAGCATCGCTACGAGAGAGAATGTCTCATCGTAGTTAACTCCTTGAATTTGTCGAAACCCCTTTGCGACAAGTCGAGCCTTATAGATGTCACATTACCATCAGCATCAGTTTTCCTTTTGAAAATCCATTTATTCTCAACGGCCTTTCGGTCGTGAGGTAAGTCCACCAAGTTCCAAACTTGGTTCTCGTACATGGATTCCATCTCGGATTTCATGGCTTCTAGCAATTTGTTGGAATCCAGGCTCATCATCGCTTCTTCATACGTCGCAGGGTCATCTATTTCATCAACCATGAAATTCACAACAGGATTGTCGTACAGTTCAGGAGCTGCACGTGTCTTGCTTGACCTACGAGGTTCGGTAGTGTCCTCTTTCGGAGTTTCATGATCAATATCATTAGC
The DNA here is from genome assembly GCA_023614405.1 of Avena insularis. Classification (NCBI taxonomy): domain Eukaryota; kingdom Viridiplantae; phylum Streptophyta; class Magnoliopsida; order Poales; family Poaceae; genus Avena; species Avena insularis. The sequence goes on from JAJUPC010000153.1 coordinate 594,559, forward strand.
TCTCTCTTCATTAGGTGAAGTCAACTCCGAAACAACTTCCGGTGCTGCGCCACTCGCCATTCCATGAAGAGAAGGTTCAATAACCTCTTCGAGTTCTACCTTCCGACTACTCACACCTTTCGCGAGAAACTCCTTCTCAAGAAAGGATCCATTCTTGGCAACAAAAACCTTGCCCTCGGATCTGTGATAGAAGGTATACCCAATTGTTTCCTTAGGGTATCCTATGAAGACGCATTTTTCCGCTTTGGGTTCGAGTTTATCCGGTTGAAGTTTCTTCACATAAACATCGCATCCCCAAACCTTAAGAAATGACAGCTTAGGTTTGTTTCCAAACCATAATTCATACGGTGTCGTTTCAACGGATTTAGATGGTGCCCGATTTAAAGTGAATGCAGTGTTTCCGAGGCATAACCCCAAAATGACAGTGGCAAGTCAGTCAGAGACATCATAGATCGAACCATATCCAATAAAGTACGATTACGACATTCTGACACACCATTACATTGTGGTGTTCCGGCAGACGTGAGTTGTGAAACTATTCCACAGTCTTTCATATGTGTGCTAAACTCATAACTAAGATACTCTCCTCCACGGTCGGACCGCGGAAATTTGATCTTTCTGTTACGATGATTTTCCACTTCATTATGAAATTCTTTGAACTTTTCAAAAGTTTCAGACTTGTGTTTCATCAAATAGATATACCCATATCTACTCAAATCATCCGTGAAAGTAACAAAATAACGATATCCACCTCGCGCCGACACACTCATTGGTCCATACACATCAGTATGTATGATTTCCAATAAATCTGTCGCCCGTTCCATTGAACCGGAAAACGGCGTTCTAGTCATCTTGCCCATAAGGCATGGCTCACATGTATCAAATGATTCAAAATCAAGTGATTCCAAAAGTCCATCAGAATGGAGTTTCTTCATGCGTTTAACGCCAATATGACCTAGACGGCAGTGCCACATATATGTAGATATATCATTATAAAGTTTAATCCTTTTAGCATCAACATTATGAATATGCATAATACTACTATCGAGATCCAATAGAAATAAACCATTCAACATAGGTGCATGACCATGAAAGATATTATTCATATAAATCGAACAACCATTGTTTTCAGACTTAAATGAATAACCACTTTGCATCAAACACGATCCGGATACAATGTTCATGCTCAGTGCAGGCACCAAATAACAATTATTCAGGTTTATAACTAGTCCCGATGGCATATGGAGAGGCAGCGTTCCGACGATGATCACATCAACTCTTGATCCATTGCCGACCCGCATCTAGACCTCATCCCTTGCTAGTTGTCGCTTATTCCACAGCCCCTGAACCGAGTTACATATATTAGCAATCGATCCCGTATCAAATACCCAGGTGCTACTGCGAGTACTAGTCAAGTACACATCAATAACATGTATATCACATATACCTTTGTTTGCCTTGTCGGACTTCTTGTCCGCCAAATACTTGGGGCGCTTCCAATGGCGATCCCCTTGCAATAGTAGCACTCGGTGTCGACTTAGGGCCAGCTCGGGTTTCTTTTCAGCGCAACAGACTTGCCACCCTTCTTTCCCTTGTGCTTGCCTTTCTTATCCTTCTTGAAACCGGTGGTCCTATTGATCATCAACACTTGATGTTCTTTCCTAATCTCCACTTCGCAGTCTTAAGCATTGTGGCTCGAGAAGAGACTTCTTCATGCCCTGCATATTATAGTTCATCACGAAGCTCTTGTAGCTAGGTGGCAGAGATTCGAGAACACGATATATGCCTAAGTCAATGGGAATCGTTATTCCCAAGGACACAAGCTTATCGGCGTACCCAGACATTTTGAGTACGTGCTCACTAACAGCTGTTTTCCTCCATCATGCAGCTAAAGAACTTTTCAGAGCATTATAACTCTCACGGCAGCATGGGTATCGAAAATCATTTTCAATTCTCCCATGGTATCAAAGGCATTGCCATTTTGAAACGCTTTCAAGTTCGGCTCTAGCCCATACAAGATGCCGCAATGAACTAAGTTGTGGTCCTCCGACGAGTTATATAGACGTTCTTTTTCCTCGTCAGGGCATCGAGAGCTGGTGGGGCCTAGCGCATCTAGCACATATTGCTTTTGTGCAAGAGGAGGAGAATCCTCAAATTCATAGCCCAGATTGGTGAAGTTGCTACCATTCGCAGCAAGTTTCTCTTTCTCCATGAACACATTGAAATTAAAAGCGGTGGTGCCATCTACAACAGAATTTGTAAAGTATATTTAGACTAAGTTTATGATAGATTGAGTTCAACTAATCCAAATTACTAATGAACTCCCACTCAAAAACGACATCCCTCGTGTCCTTTTGGTGATTACATGAACCAAATCCACTACACCAAGTCCGATCATCACGTGAGTCGGTGTAGCTTCAAAGGCGAGCATCTATATGGGCATCATATCAACTATATGACTCATGCTTAACCTTTCGGTCCGTGTTCCGAGGCCATGTCTATACATGCTAGGCTCGTCAAGTAAGAACCTTAGTATTTGCGTGTGTAAAACTGTCTTACACCCGTTGTATGAAAGCGTAGAGTTGAAAACACCCGATCATCACGTGATGCCTCAAAACACGATCCACAAAACGGTGCATACTTAAGGAATAACACATTTTATCTTGATATCTAAATGAGGGATCATCTTATAATGCTACCAAATGCGCCAAACTAGCAATATAAGATGCTAACATCTAATGTGTGAAGTGAGGTGATATGGTCCATGCATTTGATCTCTATCATTTGCATCGTGGTATGATCTCTATCATTCCTTTGTGTGTAAGGCCAAGGTCTATGGAACTTACACGTTAAGTGAGTTGTAAGAGTATCTATCATACATCTACTTACAACAATACCATATCAAAACACTACAACAATCTAAACTAGACGCCTCTAATTTATCAATTGCAAGTTTTACGTGGCTTAGGGCTTTCGGAGATAGAACCTGTCTAACCTACGAACATGAACCACAACAAGGATAACCAAGTTATTAGCAACTCGTTGTAAATCAGATATTGACTATAGTAGGAGAGATGACACCACCACTTATGCAAAACAAGTTGCATGTCAGTCGTGGAACCGGTCTCATGTACGATGACATGTAAGGTTGGTCCGGGCCACTTCATCCCACTATGCCACCAATATCCAAAATACATAGAAGATGCAATAACATGATCATCATCGCCCACATATAAACATATGTGTACTACCCGTGCAAAGCACCTACGCATAGATCAGGCTCTGATACCACTGTTGGGTCCGCAACATAGAAAACAAAAAATTTCCTACGGTGTGAACTACACGCCAAGATCTATCTACTAGGTACAAAGCAAACGGGTGGACATACATCCATAGAGAACTTACCCTCGAAGACAACGAGCTTTGTTAACGAGTAGGAACTCGTGGTTAATGTAGTCGTACACTTGCCGATCTCAAGATCATGAGGAAGTCCGAGCGCCGCAACTCAGCAGTGCATCCGCACTCGCACACACGTTCAAGCCACCGGACAACCTCCACCTCCTCGCTCCAGCGATCCAGTGGAAGCAGCAACTCCTTCCAGACGAAATGCCACCGGGAACATGCATCTCGCTAATCCGAGACCATGGGGGAATAATTCTAGAGGGGGAGATAGATCCTTCACAAGGAGGTGTGAGGATGAAGGAGGGAATGGGTGGGCTTTTATAGGAGGAGGGGGGTGCCCCCTCTCTCCATGGCCGGCGCATGGGGGTGACCCCTCACCTCCCCCATTCATGTGGTGGTAACTCCTCCACATTAAAATGCCTCTTCACATTCCCTTTTAAAGTCTCCACTTTAAATGCATTAAGTTTCTCCAAATTTAATGCTCTCTCATTTAATAAAACTCTTTTATTAAATTTATTCAGAATTTTGTTAATTACTTTAATTAACAAACATTCACATATAGCCCCTTGCAATATTTCAATATCACATGCGTAACCACCTTACGCAATTTCACCCAAAAAATTTCCGGTTTCTATTGAAACAATTCCTCGCTTTGCAATTCTTTTCGTCTAAACATATGTGCTCCAAAATGGTGTCCGTAACTCTTATGTGCCACCCTACGGTTCGCGAATAATGCATATATGATCGATACCCTTCTCGATCAATAATCGGCCGGGACACGGAGATCCGTGATCGACTTCACACATTCAACGATGACTTACGTGATCGTGAGAACCTTTAACGCTTGTAACTAAATCCTTTGTCTCGATATATTACATGTCCGAGATTCGATCATCCAGATCTCCATACCTAGTTTGATCTCGTTACCGACATGCACTCTTTTCTCGTTCCCGTGATATAACATTCTAGTGATCACATCACTTGCTTGCAAGCTATCCTAATGTGATATCACCGAGAGGGCCCAGAGTATATCTATCCGTCATCTGGATTGACAAATTCCACTCTTGATCCATGAGCCTCAACATAACACCTTCGTAGCACTAAACCCATCTTTATAGTCACCCTGTTACGGTGTGACATTTGATGTTATCAAGATACTCTTCCGGTGTTAGCAATTAACATGATCTCATGGTCTAAGGATAAAGATTACTTCATATGATGTTATAGCAATATAAACACAATGACTTGATCTTAATGCTATACTTCGGATGAATGTTCATCACATCATTCCACCAATGGTGTGACCTTGTTATTAACAACATCCAATGTCCATGATCAGGAAACCTTGATCATCCTGTTAATCAATAAGCTAGTCTATAAGAGAGGCATGACTAGGAACCCTTTTTGTTTATAAACACACATGTATTGATGTTTCCTATCAATACAATTATAGCATGCAAAATAAACATCTATCATATACAAGGAATACATAATAACAACTATATTATTGCCTCTCAGGGCATATTTCCTTCACACACATGGATCCACCAGTGTCATTGCATGTGTGTTCTTTTTACTAACAACAACCAGAGTCATTGAAATGTGTGTTCTCTTCAGAGACCACACATGTATCCATTAGTGTCATTGCATGTGTGTTCCTTTCACTAACAACAACCAGAGTCATTTCATGTCTGTTTTTTTCACATACCACATATGGATCCACCAGTGTCATTGTATGTGTGTTCTTTTTACTAACAACAACCAGAGTCATTGAAATGTGTGTTCTCTTCAGAAACCACACATGTATCCACCAGTGTCATTGCATGTGTATTCCTTTCACTAACAACAACCAGAGTCATTTCATGTGTGTTCTTTTCACATACCACATATGGATCCACCAGTGTGATTGAAATGTGTGTTCTCTTCAGAGACCACACATGGATCCACCAGTGTCATTGCATGTGTGTTCTTTTTACTAACAACAACTGGAGTCATTGAATGTGTGTTCTCTTCAGAGACCACACATGGATCCACTACTGT